>VYXC01007873.1:1058147-1128500 GCA_013397175.1 Platysteira castanea
AAAACATTCTTCTTAAAATAGTAAGAAGGATCAAATGGAAAATCTTTGAGAATCCTAGAAGAAGAACATGACTCAGTTGCAAGTTTTCTTGTAATTATGAAAGATCTAAAACCTAAGTTCATTCTTTCTCCTTCTAGAAAAAGCAGCAATGTGATAGTAAAAACCAACCTCATTATGTAAGCAAGTCATGGATGAGATGAATTCAATATATCACAAACATCCAGTGGGTGAAGAAATAAGGGGGTAGTTTACACTGAAACTGGTTGATCTCTGTGAATTTTCTTTTTGTTTCCTCTTTTTTTTTCTTTTTTTTTTTTTTTTTNTTTTTTTTTTTTTTTAACAGAAGATGACTACTTCCCATAATTTTAGTATTTTGAGGAAAATAAGAGTTGTGGAAAACAGTACTTCCAGACAGCCTCATGAGAGTGGTATATATTGATTAGGAAGCTTGTTCTCAGCTCACCACTTCTGCCTTACTGTGAGCAGGAGGAAGAGACATCAGTAGATGTTACCCGCTGTTTCAGTCCTTCCTTCTTGCTTCCCTATAAAATTGCAGCAGAAGAAAAATCAACAAAAATAATTTCCTTTGACAAACGCTAAGCTGGTAATTCTGGGCATGTCCAAACCATGGCACATATTAAGCAAACTAGCTCCAGAACCAAAAATACACTAGAAGCACCTGCATAATGCTGCACTCAAAGCAAATTAGCTTTTGGAAGCCCTCACTTCTTTCAGTACACCATAGCATCCCACGACCTATTGCATGGATATATCAACAGCAAGCAGCAAAGGAGCAGCAGAAGAAAAGGAAATACTGTCATCTGAGGATAATCAAAGCATCAAGATCTACTGTCAAGGTAGGCATCCTGTCACTCTTCCCACCTCTCTCTCCCAGTCATTACATTGTTCTGTTATTTTCTCTGGTAAAAGAAGTTCCAGGAATAAACATCCTTCATTTCAATTTGAAAAACAAGTTGCTAGTTGTGAGTGAAAATTCAGCTCAGGCAACCTCTTTTTCTGCACTTCCTGTGGAAGGAGATTCATGCAACACTTTTCTGCTTACATCCTTTGTGCATCAGGCACAAATTTCCTTACACTGCCACTCTGCCACTCAGATCACCTATGCTTTGATAGACACTGAGAAATACTAAGTGAAAAGAAGGAATAGGAGAAATCCTGGCAGGCTACAATGAACTCAGCTCTTCAGCTACATTGTCAAACAAGCACAGGTTTTCCTGATATGAACCTCATGAAATTCAGCAAGGCCAAATGCAAGGTCCTGCACCTAGGGTGGGGCAATCCTCAGCACCAGTGCAGACTAGGGGTTGAAATGACTGAGTCCTGCTGAGGAACTGGGGATCCTGGTGAATTAAAAACTGGGCATGAGCTGGAAAATAGAACTTGCAGCCCAGAAAGTCAACATGGGCTGCATCAAAAGAATCATGGCTAGCAGGTTGAGGGACTCTGCCCTTCTACTCCGCTCTGGTGACACCTCACCTGGAGTACTGCATCTAGCCCTGGGAAAAACCACTATGAGAAAGACATGGACCTGTTGGAGTAGGTCCATAGGAGACCTACTAGAAGGGTCAGAGAGATAAAATACCTCTCCTGTGAAGAGAGTTAGGGTGTTCAGCCTGGAGAAGAAAAGGCTCTGAGAAGAAATTACTGTGACCTTTCAATATATAAAGGGTCCTGTGAAAACAAGGAGAGAGATTTTACCAAGGCCTATAAAGACAGGACAGAGAGCAATTGTTTTAAACTGAGATTGGGCGCAAGGATGTATTTTTTATGATGTTCCCGTGTTGAGACACTGGAACAGCTTGCCCACGGAAGCTGTGGATGCACACGGCAGGAGGCTGGACCAGATGATCTCTAGAGGACCTTTCCAATCCAAACCATTCTATTATTCTGTGACAAAGAACCTTCTTCCTTTTCCTTCACTGACATTCAGTCTGCAAGCAAAGATGGAAATGACATCACCTTTGAGTTAA
Organism: Platysteira castanea; assembly: GCA_013397175.1. Taxonomy (NCBI): domain Eukaryota; kingdom Metazoa; phylum Chordata; class Aves; order Passeriformes; genus Platysteira; species Platysteira castanea. Next base: position 1,060,139 of record VYXC01007873.1, read on the forward strand.
AAATCAGGTTTTTCCACCTCTTAAGTTGGAAGAGATGATGACAAAGACATGCTGTTAGAGCTGTTCTCAGGTTGGCTCCCTTTCTTCTTTTCCCCCTAGAGCAGGACAGTGGAAGGAAAGAGTAGAAACAAGGAAGCATTTATCTGGGCAGGCACCAGAATAAGCCTCTGCTTAATGGCTCTACAATCATTGTGTTGAGCCCAGGCCATAAAACACTGAAGCTTTCTAAAAGCTTTGCTCTCAAACTTCAACCCATGTTGAAGGGCTGATGCTTTTAGCTTTTGTGTTGTTCAGTTGGTCTCACACATATTCATGCCTGTCACATAAGACAGCAGCTTCAGGGAGGTCAAGAGCATAGGACAGTTCAGAGGATTAGTCCCTCTATGTTAAAATTCAAGACCATCAAGTCTTATGCTTTAAGAATCTAATTTTGATACCCACCACCCCTTTAACACATTCACAGCTGAAATAGAAAAATTAAAATATTTAATACCTCCAGAAATACTGCAGGCCTTCAATTTAGGAAAAGCAACATTTGGACATGGATTCCGTGTAACAAACTGTCATTCCAGCAATTCATACTGGAATCAGCAAAGGAGAAATGAGAGAGTCACAGATTCCTTGGTATGCTTCGTTTCTGTTTATACACCTGCTAGCATATTAGTGAATCACCCGTGCTGCCACACTCAAATAATAAATAACATTAGCAGAACTCATGTTTAAATTCCCTTGTGTGCTTATCACAAACCCATTTAAAGATGTTTCCAACTCTCCCAGCTCTGAATGCACTAGGAATTATTTCAAACAGAAAGTCTTCTTAAAAGAATGTGACAGTTTCAGATACTTGAAACATAGTGGAGTTAGCACAGAATAAACACAGACCCCACTACTCTGACTCAATAAGGTACATTCAAAGAGTAGCAAAATATGTGTTTTCAACTCACTCAGACTTTGGAGGACAAAATTTTAGCTTTTGTCCGGAACTCTTGCTTGTGTTATTGTATGTCATAATTATTTACATTAGGGCAGTATCAAGTGAGAGAAGCCTGTATTTATAATGTCTTTGTGTGACTGAGCATACTTGTGAACTAAATCTAATTTACATTTCTAACATAGATGGTCAGAGGTTATCAAGGACATAACAGTGCATTTGAGCTGTTTCAGTGCTTACAGAAAGCAAGATTTACCATACTGACAGAAAATTCAGCAAGTGTTGAAACTGAAGTGCATGGAAAACTTCCTGACAAATCAAAGTGACGGAGCACGTTAGTCAAGAAAGATGAAGTCTTTTGCCATACATATACACATGCCCATGCTTTTGTCTCTGACGTTTCATGATTAGATGACTGCTTCTAGTAAAATAAATTCATAAATAAATAGCAAAGCATGTGGAGCCAAGACAAAAGAACCTAGCAAAGATACCAGGAAGCTATAGCTTTTCATTCTGTTTAAATAATCCGTGTGCAACTGGGACATTTTCTGACTTATTTGTTATTTTTCGTTATTCATCGGCACATGTGGGCCATTATTTTTTTTCTCGATGGATCAATCCTGTACAGACTAAAAGCATTGTGTAGCTTCCAGTCAGATGACACTGGTTATCTGCAGTTGTTCTAACCAGGGTGCTCTTTCGGTTTTCCAGGTCAATCATGCAGAAAACCAGCAGCAGGAATATAGTCATGTGCACATTCCTAAACTGGCTTCTTCAAGAAGAGATGTTCACTTACTAGTTCTAATTCTGCTTTACGTGGAAATTCAGGCCAGTGAAAACTCACAGTGATGGGTATGTAAAAGAGGAAAATCTGGGCTAAAATCCTCCCAGCTCATGTTCCTCAGTGTATTTCCCCAGCTATTTCCCAGAAATATGAGCAAATATAGCTGTTTGTATTCCTCTGGTTTATGTGTCACCACAAAATCTGCAGACTAACAAACCAAGTAACCTCATCAGGAGAAAATCTCCCTGCTCCTGTCTGTGGAAGACCAGAGGGCTGAAGGCAGGGACTGTGCTTGCGGGGGGGGGAGGTGGGGAAGGTCCCTGGGCAATACAGGGGGATGCTACAATACCCAGACATCAGAGCAAGGACAGAGTGGAAGGTATAAAGGGAGCGGGGCTGCAGGGAGACGACCCAAGTACACAGAACAACTCCTCTGCTGGCAAGTTAAGGGGTGATACAGCAGGCAGAAAAAATGGAGGCAGCTCTCCGGCGGCTGTTCTACTCCCTAGGGAGACAAGCCTGCACAGAAAGCAAACATCAATGAAGTATAGCTGCAGGTCTGTGCTGGGAAAAAGAGATGGGCCTTATCATGGAAAAGTAGCTTTACAGGAGGTGTGCACAAGCACAGCAATCTTGTTGCACAAAAAGAAGTTTTAGTCACCTCTTAACTGGAGGCCCATCATAAATCTGGATCCCTGACCTTCAAGCCAGGCAGTCCACAGAACATAATGAGAGGAGGAAGGATGAGCTGGACAAGGTTGTCTTTATATAGGCACGTATTTAATTGTTTAGAAGTAACTATTAAACTCAAATTTAACTCAAAAGTCACATCTCTTCTCTTATGAACTTGTTTTTCTGCATTGTTTATCTCCTGGAAAAGAATTTGGAGGAAGAAGCTAATTCAGGCCCAGTTCTTGTTTAACAGAAGCTAGAGTAATATGATTCAAGGGGGTTCCACTTGCAGCACTGTGTGTTTGAACAGTCACACCAATAAATTTAGATGAGTTCTAATACCTACCACTGTTATGCTGTTGGTACTCTACAGAGAGATGTAATAGAACAACTACTCAGAAGCTAACAACATCATCCAGTTAGATAACCAGTTCAAACTTCTACCCTGTGGGGTTTTTTTGGGGGGAGGGAAGAAAATTAATATTCTTTTTACATGGAACTTAAAACAAAGTGTAATTTAAGAAGATTAACTGACAATTTAATGGATTGATCCAAAGATTGTTTTAATTTGCAAATAATCTCCTAAATGTCATGAAATCTCCAAAGCAACATGCAAACTATTCTGAGTCCAAAAATAATGAGCTATTGATTCTTTTGTTATGAAATCACTCTGTAGGTTGGCAATATACCTTTGGGCCACAATCTATTACATGAGCAAATTACAGTACCTGATGCTGACAATGAAGAAATGACAGCAAACCTTTTCTCATTAAAATATAGGCTAGAAAAAAATGTCAAAACCAACTTTATACCCTCAACGAAATAAATAAATAAATAAATAGATAAATAAATAAAATAAATAAGCACTGCTCTTTCACGTACTGTATTTTGAACAGATAACACTTCTGTATATAGAACATGATCAAATGTTTTAACCAAAATTCCCAGAATTGATTTTCTACTGAATCTAAACCATCTACATCTGCAGACTATAAATCTATATTTATCTATACATAGGCACATGGTTTTAAGAAATTAAACAAATGCCTAAACCCATTTTGAAGGCTCGAACTGTCAAAACCAGGTAGCACATAAATGAATTAAGCACCTAAAGGCACAGATGACAAAGTCACTCAAGGACTGAAAGCACTAATTTATTTCAAGGAATATACTTCATCCCAAAAAATTCGTAAGATAAACTTGAATATATAAGATCCGTTCAGTTCAGACATCAACAGAGCATCAAAACCTCTCAGCTCATGGTCTCTAGCTTTTCTTAGACCACCTTTATATCAATAATTAGTGTAGCTTAAGTACAAAGCAAGCAAAATGAAAACTTGAGCTTGAGCTACAAAGCCTAAAATTTAAACCGGAGTCACACAATGCAATCATTATGACACTTTCCACTTAGAAGATCTGTGCAAAAAAATCCTCAAGGTCTTTGCCCAAACACACCTAGGGGGTCTCTGAAGCAGATGCAAATTAAAGAAAAACAACACACAGCATCAGTCTCCAAAAGGAGCTAAGTTTGAGCCGGAGGTCAAAGAAGGGCATGAAATACCATGTACCTGTATTCTGATCTTTATCTGCATAGTGCCTCAATGCCTATCCCACCAGCCAAAATTCTGCCCATATGAGCCTGTGATATCCATTCCTGTTGTAGGCAAAGTGCACTCTGGGGATAGAGACAGTGGTATCCAGTAACTCAGCCCTCAGCCCAGCCCTTGCCGCAGACCAGTTTCACCCTCTTTTGTCCAGTTTACCACAGAGACTAGTTGCTCCTTTTTGACATCTGAGTTTCTCATGAGATGGTGGTACTCAGCCTTCCTCAGTGTCCCACCACAGCTCCCACCACACACTTGCACTTCTCCGTAAATGCTGGTTTTGTAAGGATACAGGATGACAGCAGAGGAAGAACAAGGTAATATCACACAAAAAGAGGGGTCTGGATGGAGATCTCGGGATTTTGCCTGTGGGTGCAGAGGTTGCCTGATTTTTTTGTTTCTCCTGGTAGAGGCTGAGTCTCTGCTTCCATCTTTGCTATATGGTGGCTCTAGCCCTCAGCAGCTGTAAGGCTTGTGGAGGACTGAAGCTTGTCCTTCAGGTATTCCTACTGATGTCGAGCATGAGTTAGGTGGGACCATCTTTGTCCTTGGATTCACGATGATATTTTCTTTTTGAAAAGTAGTGCAACACTGAACTATCTTTTGAGGACAGTTAACAGACTATAAAAATGCTAGATCAAAAATTGCTGAGGTGGCAAAGGGGATCAGAATATATTCCTTGAACATAAATTACAAAATGTTCCAGGTTTTCTTTTGATTAATTGCTTTCTTTTCTTGTGGTTTTTTAAGAGTTCTACTTCCATTGTGGAATTATCTTATAAACTGTCTTTCTTCACTAAACAACTAAAGGTTAGTCACTACAAATACAATGTGAAATCTATTGTATTCATCCACTGTTTATACTTCTTGCAAACAGTATAAAGTCTTAATACATAAAGACAAATCTTTAAAACTTCTTCAGGCTCCAAATTAAAAATTATTCCCTTCTGTGTTGATTACCAAGGGATATTTGGAGAGTCTCCTGTGATCACAGGACATTTCCATATTGCCTGTCACTTTAAGGTGAAAAATTTGCAAGGACACTCTCACCATCTGTCATCAACTCGCTTTAGGTGACACAGAGGACTGGTCTAAAATGGCCAATAGGCCTCATGCATAACAAAGCCCTTGCACTTCTGCATTGTTTGCATTTTGACCTGGGCAGATAATCCTTCAGAAAGGGGGCTGTGTTTCGCTACTTCTTTTTTCCCTCACACAGTGACCATTTCAGTGCTGCCTTTTAAAAAGAAATCATCCATCCATCTAGAAAGTAAATTTAGAGAACTCTCTCTCTTTTACTCTTTGGCATAAACAACTACATTTCAGACTGAAGACACTTTATTAACAACACCGTGTTTCATGAAAGCTAGTGAAAAACTTGCTTTTCTAAACTAAGGGGCATTTTTGAGTGACATAGTCACTTCATTTAAACTGTAAATCTAGATAGTTGTGAATGTTTAATACACTGTCAAGGTTTGTTGCTAACAGTTTCTCATTAAATGGATAATTTAAAAGCAGACAGCAATCTAGAAAGGAAAAAACAGCACCTTTCTGCATCTTGACGAAACCATGTTGGCCTGTTTGTATAGTCACTCATATATCAAGGACCATTTCTCATAGCAGAAGTCAAAGATAAACTGTTCTTACTAGTATGTCAAGCACCACTTAAGACTTGCAAATGCCATTTCCTCAAACAATAGAGGCCTCTCCAGCCTATCAGGTTTGTAGCTGACGCACTTACAGCACTGGTTAACGGAACTAAGAAAAAAAAGTTGGAAAAATAAACTCCTTGAAAATGTTTTTATCCTGTCAGTTATCTACCACAGTGACTGGAAAATAAAAGACTTAATAGAACATTCATCCCAGGGCTCTATGTGCCTCAAAGTCCAACAGCAAAGAAAATGATCAGAAACAGCCATTGTTAGAAACAAGTGAATGGATGAAGGGAAGAATGAATATATGATGGGGACATCCCTTCTGTCAGAGTAAGAGGATACTCACAGGATCCTCTGAGTTTTATGTCATCTTCAACACATACAGCATTCTGCACCTATAGAAGCAAGTCTATATTCAAGGCACAGGCAAGTCTTCAACTGATGCATTACCTCTTTAGACTTATTTCTGTTATAACTGGGGAATATTTATTATTTTTCAGTCCACCCTTATATTTAAGTAATAAACCAGGCCTTTTAATTAAAAATTAAGTCAACTCCTTCCTCTGTGAAACAGGCTTCACTAATGCCGAAGGGAATTACACTAAAATATGAAGGATAAATAAATTCCTTGAGGTCCACTCCTCCTTTCCCACCTGCATTATGCACAATATATCAGAAACACAGGGGCACTTAAGCATGGGAGGGATTCCTCCTAGTTCCCCTCCTAGTTCTGTATGTCACTGAGCATGGCTGCCCATAAACAAACAGCCATTTATTGTTCTATTACTGCTTTAGGTTCTGAAGGCATTGCCTTTTTAATCAAATTTCCATGCAGAAAATAGGGTCTGTAAAACCATGGGCTAAACAGACTGAGTAGAAACCCCCGGTGATCTGTGAACTCCAGAGTTTCTGCTTTCTCCTGGGTTTAGGATCTAGGAATAGGCAAAAAAATTTCTTCTGATATAGATTCCCTCCTCTCTCAGACAAAGTTCTTGAGATATACAACAACCAGACTCCCTGAAAACCAGTTTGGAGAGGGAATATCCACAAAGGTTTCACCTGTGTAGAGACAGGTTGTCACTACAGATGCTGAAAACTCTCACTGGGTTCCCCCTGCAGTATGGAATTAGCACTTTTGCTTGTTGAAGGTACAACCATGCTTTTTTATATGTATTTGATTTTTCAAAGCAGCGTGACATGCACAAGAGAACAAATAAAAGAAGTTGCCCACATTCACATGAAATTTCATCTCAACAACTTGAGCTGTACTGTAGATGGTCCCTTTCAAGAACAGATGTGCATCACACACATTTGGCTCAGAAGTTCCCAGACATCTTTTCCTGAATTATATTAATTATCCACAAGTCATCTTTATGTATCTTTGAGCTCTAAATACAACCGTATGTATTCCAGTCAAGCTAGAACTAAATTATTCAAGATCTTTGGATACTACAGCTTTATAGTAAATATTTGGAGGCAGTTTCAGGTGATAAACCTAACAAGTAAAGGATTCTACTTCTTGGTGCATTTCAGTGAAAAGAAATAACAGAAGGAATTCGGGAACAGCTACAGAGCTGTCCAGCAACCTCTGTGACAAACACTGGGGATTCCAGGGTTGGTAGAAGCACGGTTATCTGTGATAGAGGGTTTGCAGCAGTCCACCTCAGTAACAAAAGCTCAGTGATGCTTCTGACAGAAGGGCTGAAATTCTGCCGAAACATAGCTTGCAAAAGCTGCACTTGCTTCTGATTCTGTGCAGGTCCCTTGGTCCTCTGTGTAAGGATTGGCTGAAGGTATACTCTTGTGACCTTGCCTGGTGTTCTCTTAGCCTCCCCTTGAGGTGCTTGGCATTCTTGGCACACATCACTCAGGATAACTCCCTGCAGAAGGCCTCATATCTACCTTTGGACCTCTAGAGTAAAGACCCAAACATCAAAATGTTTCCGGTAACAGTGCTCCCAGCCTCTAGAGAAGAGAAGAGCAGGGACCCATCCTGTTTTAAGGAAAAGCACGCCGAGTTCAGACAACAGATATGTAAAGAAAAGAGTATGTGAAAGCTATACATATCATACAGAGCTTGATCTCCAAACAAGAAATCTATGGAAAAACAGCAAGGCATAATTTAGTAGGTACGTCAGTGCCCCCACAGTGTGCAGAAATCTGCTGTTTGATTTAATAATTACTTTCTTCCAAGGGCAGCATTTGTCCCAAAAGTTTTTCCTTTGCATTTTATTAACAAACATTAAAAAGCATTTCTGAAAGCACAGTCAGAATCTGACAAGCACTCTTGAAGCTCAAAGTAGAGAGAGCACTTCAAAAGTAAACTTTTACTTGGGGTTGGAATAAAAATTTATAAAAGTAATTTAAAATATATTAAATATGTTTCCTCTTACAATAATCTCTCTTGTTCAAAGATTTAGTATTTGTATTACCATGTCTTAAAGAAGTATTTTATTTATGATACCTGAACATAGCATTTAAATTCCATCCAAAATGCTTTAAATGAAAATGCAAACACAATATAAAAGCTAAGAAATGCATGTTTCCATGCTTCCTTAAACATATGAAAATGCCAGATTTTACAAGCTAATCTTCCAATAAATTATATGTTGTATTTAAATGTGGAGCACTCTGAAAAAAAATTAGATGACAATTGTCCAATATATAAAGATTCAGTTTAGTAAGTGCAAAAAGTATCTTTCTAGTGCTACAAGTGCTGGAATAGCATATCACATTAGCACTGCTGACATCTGAAGCTGTGATTTGTGTGCTTTAGAAAAAAAATAGGATTTATTTAGGTTGCTATCTGCACTTAAGTATAGGGCTCACTTTCACCCTGCCTCACACGTGTAAACACGAGCAGTCCTATCACAAAACAACTGGCAGTTTTCATTGTCTTGTTAATCTTGCAGCCACATCTTTCTGTAACTTAACAGACTCTGCCATTTGTAATTCATTATAATTTGCATTGCTAATTAAAGTTGTTTCTGATGGATTATTTCTCCATTAAAGATTATTTTGTGTGAATTTTTTTTTTTCTAAAGCTGTTTAGTGAAATATTTTTTAATCAACATTACCTGTCTGGTAAAGAAGAACACACCTTCACTTAATGGGAAAGCCATCTAATAGCATCTATATAAAATTGATAAAGATACTACAAATCTAATCAAATTCTATGGAGAACTTTTTATTAAAATTACAAATAAAAGCATCTGAATAATATAATTTCAAAAAATGTTACCATTTTCTTGGAAAAAACCCCAGAAAGGTATTTGATAAACATAAAATAAAATCTATAGCCTAATGTACAACTAGGAATGGTGAGGTGAAAATTACAGTATAATAGAGATTGAAGAAATACGTAATGTATCTAATGATTCAAACACGTATAGTTGTTGGAAACGATGAAAAATCGCTGTAAAAGTGGTTGCTTTATTTACCAGCCACTTGATAACACAATTTCTTTCCAGCACAGCCTTTCTCAGCAATCCTAGGAATTTTGTGGCTAAAGAGGTTTGAGTGTTTATGACAAGCCATTCTTTCTTAAGTACTCAGCAAGGACTAACAATTCTCTTTTGTGGTTTAAGCAAGGATAGACCTTCCATTTAACCTTTGAATCTGAGCTAAAACCTCTAGTGACATAATGCATGACTTCATGCACAGCAGTCAGAAGTGGAAATGTAGTTCCTGGCCTTTCCTCCAACAGAAGTAAAAGGAAGCTTTACCCTGGGAATAGGGCTGGGTTCTATTTGCCAAACCAGCATTTTGACCAGGGGCCGAATCCCACTCCCTGAATCCAGGAGTCAAACCTGCGAGGGTCACCAATCAAAGAGAGACACGCAGCATTTGGTCCTCACTGTGCTCAACACGTGGATGACCACAGCTGCAGAGACATAAAAACACTCTTGGACACATAGATGGATCTCCAAGGGCTCAATTCTGGGAAAATATAATATTGTACAAATATTGTGTTCTCCGAAGAACACAATATATATTTGTATGGTTACCTAAGTACTCTTTCTCTCTCTCTTTTTTTTTTTTTTTTTACCCAGAGAAAGAGTGAAAGTAGCAAAATCTGTAGGATTTTGGAAACCTCCTTGCATCCACGGATTGATAAACTCCACTTGTGGCACATTTGCTGAGTATATGAAAATACTTACAATCTGTTATTCACACTTTCAGTCAATTAAGCTATTTAAATGATTTGTTTTAATTTCATTCCCAAGTCTTCCAAATTCCATCATCTCATGTTTGATCTAAAAAAAGACAGATATTTAATTTGTCAAATATATTTCTTGTTCTCTGAACAGGACAAATGGTACCTTGTTCACATTTATTTGTAGCAAGAGCTGAAATGGAGAATTCTTTCAGGCAAACAGTAAATAAGTAGATTCTAGTATTTCAGTATGCCATTAAGTAACAACTATGTAATTTTCTGCCTTTGAAATGGACTATTTTTGCTAAATTAGTATTTTATATTTATTTCCACCCTGGAATATCAACTGAGCTATAACTTCCTGAAATGCTGAATGAAATAAGGTACTATTGTTAGTTTTATATCATACTGCATTATTAAAAGAAATTGTGATATTTTTTTTATTATCTCCGATTGTCTTTTTAAGCTTTTCCTGGAATTAAGTAGCAACATTTTTTCCTGCATTGTCATATGGAATGGTGGCAAACCTTCTCAAAGGCATTTTAATAGATGGAAGACATTGTATGTAACCATAATTTCAGGTACTAATGTTAAAATGAGCTTATTTCTAACCACTGAATATATATCTCAAAGTAATCTTTAAGCACCAACACTATCTGTGCCAGAGAGAAACATTGCCTCGTCACTCCTGTGGAGTCTCCCCTGCCTGTAACCTACAGAAAGGATGACTTGTGTATTGAAGGTTTAATATCATGCAAAAACATTCCTAAGATAAAAGCACAGTGCTGGATTCTGATATACTGGTTTTTAAGACGTGCCTGTTGTGGTTCATCATATTTATGCACTGTGCCTACCACTTGCTTAGGCTTATCCAATCCCACTTGAGCACTGTGGTTGGTACAATGACCACACTACATATATCATTCTAAAAATGAGATAGTAATAGAACTCAGGTTCGTGTAAATTCAAGCTTGGTCATCCCACAGAGAAGTATCCCATAAATATTTTGAAAATTAAGTAAAGAAGTTAAAGTTCCAAACAACTATTGCAAGCTGTCTCCCTAGGACCATAAACACTTTGTAAACATGGATTTTCTTCTAGAATGGGAATGGAGCAATTACCAAGGCATGGCTGAAGAAGTAGATATGTGCATCAGGAAGGACAGATGGGACTAGATCTTGCCTCAAGGCTAAGAGAGCAGTTCAGAGAGAGTGGAGCATAAGGAGAAGTCCCCAGGAGAAGATCATCGTGGTGCTTTAAGGGACTGACCAGGTTTCATCTCCTTCCAGAACTGTTACCATCCACCCAAATCCTGAAAAAGAACCCTGGAAATGAAAGAAGGTCCAGAGCCTGGAGAAGTTTAACATCGAATCTGATAAAACAAGGCTATCAAGTCTTTTCTTCATCAACTTTAAACCTTGTAAAGTGTGTTGCAAACGGATTTTTATAGTTATTTCTATTCCTTAGTAATCTGCTTCTGTAGGAACCTATGTGGTTAAATTTTCACAACACTTACAGCTCTTAGTGAAAACTGAGCCCAATATCCAAAGATCCAGCATATCCGAGATTCTCAGGTATGGCTACATCAGTTAATCAAGCAGGGCCTGGGTACAGATTCAGGTACAATCCAGAGTTTTCTGCAGTGTTTGGTTGTTATTGCTCTCCCTGTTACAAGGCACTACTAACAGTTTGGTTGCAACTGCCATATTATTTGGAGTTTTGAGTGCCTGAGGATGTTCTAAAATATCCTGTGGATTTCTGTGTAAGTGCTAGAAGCAAGCAATGGAAATCTCCTTTCTTGGGATATAAGATTCATTGTGAAGAGTGAAAAACAAAACAACTCTCACTTCTTGCATCAATTGAGTCTTTCTTAGTGCATCCAAATTAAAAATCTCATCCTACGTGTGTTTGCATGCCTCAGAAAGCAACAAAAATCTTGGAGTAAATTATTGTCTGGAAGTGAAAAAACAACAGAGCAATACATCTGATGTAGCATCTAATGTCGGCTTTCCAGTGGGCAAAGGAGATTAGCTGTAAGAAAAAAGGGAATCATATTTTGGAAGGCTGCAGAGTGAAGTCTGTAACTCTTTGCCTTTCCTTCCAAGACAAGCAGCCACCTGTGTTATATTTCCACGGAGGCTTTCAATACAGAAACTACATGAAGGAGGAAAATCCCTGCCATGAGACTGCGCTGACCTCTCTTCCTCTGGCACTGGACTCCTCACACCAGACTCTCTAGCAACTGTCTGTGGACAGCATTTCTCTTTCAGTAAACCCATGCCCCTCTCAGCCCTCCTATGCACTGCACCACCAGACTTCTGCATCCTGGCTATCACAGAAGTTGCTCTCCTGGGCTGTGACAGGGACAGAGGCTGGCAGACACCTGCCTGACAGGTGCTCTTCAGGACCAGTGGGTTGAGAGCTCGTGACTCCATGCTCTGCCCTAAAGGGAGAAGAATAACCACTGGACCTTGTCCAGGAAATCTGTGGGGTTCCCCCTCCTAGGTGTTTGCCCTGAAGAAGAAAGTTTTCCCAATAAAAAGGAAGGTGAAACAGAGCATCTCTTTCACTCTTTTATAAAGCTACTAAAGATTATTATGTTACATTCTCAAGATCCTAACACAACGGTAGCAGACTGCACTGTGAAATAGATAAAGCATTCACCTGTTAATCAGAACAGGAATATAAGCCTTGACTTTTACTAAAAAGCCTAAGAATGTGAACTAAAGAGCACTAAAGCAGAGTTTGAGTTACTTTTCTTACAAGGCAAAATAACTGCATAAGAGGCAATTAAATACAGCCTTCTCATATCAAACAGCTAATTGTCTGGTCCAAAAAAGATAGCTTTAAAGTTACTACTATTTTCAGTAACATTCTATAAATCCATGTCCCAGTATTTTATTACTTAAGTAGATGAAAGGTTCAGACACTATAATGTAATTCTCTTATTATTTTGTTACTTTCTCATGTAAAATTGTGGGACGTAACAGGAGTATGGACAATTATGTAGAGTAGGGTTATTCATTCCTACATGTTTGTATTCCTTAAAACTGGGTAAGCCCTTTCCAAAAATTGGTTCCTAGGCGTAAAATGATTGAGCAGCTTTGATTTAAGAAAAAAGCAATAAATCACTTTAATACAAGAAGCGATATTTGATTACTCTGCATTACCCAGTAGCCATTTTACAATTATAATCCTTTACACTCTTATCAATGAATATATCACTCCTAACTCTAACCCCTCAATCACCCTCTCCATCATCCATGCTCCTACTGTTTGTCAACAAGCCTCCTACTACTATTTAATATTAAATTATATAGCACATATGTGATGGTGATAGTCATGTGATAAATTGCATTTATCAGGCATCTTTTAATGCAGCTGCATTAATCATGTCTCTCTTTCGCCTTCCCTGTTAATCCATCTCTGTCCAGAACTACTCAGTCCCATCCAAACCTTTAAGGAGATTTGAGCATGCACCATTAGAAATGGTGCCCTTTCCCAAATGCAGAGTTTCATCACAGAAGTCACACTGTCCCAAAGTTTAGCACAAATAACTTTGAGTCTATGAAAGGTTTAAGAGTGAACCATAAGACTCACTGGAGCCCAAACCAGAAACTTACATTTTATCTTGTTACAAGGCTCTCCATTTCTGGCCTGAGGTTACTATCCATGATCCTGGGCCTTAAAATGGAAACATTTTATGTTTGTAGAATAGGTACATCTAAAGGTCTTTAATATGTGTCAGCTGCTATTTTCATTCCCTCCTACACCTCTAAAGCTGGACTTCTAATAGACAATTAAAAAATACTGACCTTACAAGCCACAGGATTGCAAAAAAAAAAGAACCAAAAAGTATTTTCGAACTCTTCAGAACATTTTGAATTATGACATCTATGAATTATTTGTCCTGTATGCTACGCTAGCTGTCCAGTGGTACAGGGCACCCAATGCATTTTTTTAGCATCCATTGGAGATAAGCTCTCAGATCCCTATTGCTCTGCCTATGCTGTCTTTATTACACGCCACTAAATGCTCTTTTTTGCCTTAATCCAATTCTTAAACATTTTATTAGAACTTAAACTAGTTTTTTTAAACATTTTATAGTCTTTTTAAAAAAATTACTGAGGTTGCAAGTGTTTCAGGGATCTACACCAGCATCACCAAACTGGTTTGGGATAAATTGTATGGGAAAGCAAGGAGAAAGAAATGGGCAAGAACCAGGCATGAACCAGAAGAAAGTGTTGAAAACTTTGTTCCAAAATAATATAATGTTTCCGTTTTCCCAGTTAAAAAACTTTATGTTTAAAAAGTCCATTCATATACGTATATTTAAATCCCAAAAAGTCTCTATACAAAACAATACATGTTTATGACACAAATATCATTGATGAACACCAAATTATTTTCCACATTTTTGGGATAACTTAGACACTTAGAATGTGATTAGTCACAGCAGATGGGAGTGCTTATGCCATTAGAACTAAACATATGGGCAAGTGTTTTGTTGGATTGGGATTTTTGCATTTTGTGGATCTGTAAAGTTAAACTATTGGTTTAAGCATTCATATAGCCGTAGCTGAAAAGCTGTTCTTGAAATCCTGTCTGTAACAGAATCAAGCCCTAACAGAATACTTTGCTCCTGTTTGCAGCTGGTTTTTTTGCCCCAAACCCATTGCTGATAGGGCAGACAACGTGAAAGGCACTCTGACCACTCACTGATTGATTCCCACTTGCTTTTCTCCTCTTCTTTCTCCTCCTCCTTCCTAATTTTCCTTCCTCTCCTCTTTTGCTGTCTCCCTCTGGCTTTTTCCCTGAGACTCCCCAGTGAAGTGTTCATCATTACATGTTGGGATTGAAAAGCAGACAGTGGTCATCTACTAGAGCACCTTTCCCTCATCCTCTTACTCTCTTTCTCTCACCATTATAAATTAAAAACAAGATTTTAATTACACTTTTGGGTGTAGGTTCACAAGGAAGAAGGTATTAAGGAGGCTGTAGCCAGTCATTTGTACTCCCTCACAGCCATACCCAGAGGAGCAATTGCACCTGTCTTGTGCCCTCCTTTTTTTTCCTCCTGACATTTTGTCTTGATGCCATAGGAACCCAATGTTTGGAAAAACCTCCTCTTCCCAAGTTTTGGAATTTTTTTCAGTGCAATCAGGAAAATCTTCCTAATTTTTGTCCATAAATATGAACAAGGAATCCAAGAGATACCTCACTTGCATTAAATGGGGTAGGAGTTTAGAAAGTCTGCTGCTATTGCTCTCCTGTGGCTTTACTGCTCTCACTCCACAATGTTTCAATTTTCCCTTTCACTGAGGCAAAAAATCCTTAAAGTTTTGCAGATATCCTTTCTAATCGCTGATTACTTCCATATCTCCCCATATTTTCCTCCCCGTTCTATCAAACAATGACTATGGCTTCTGCATTGGAAAAATGCTCACTCCAGGGCAATGTCAGTCAGTCACAGAAAGCAAATTCTCAGGTCAAAGAAACTTTTCCTTAGGGGGTCCCCGTGTCTCAGGAAGACACCTGGGAGACCATGGGAAAAGGGTTAACTTGAACCCCAGTTCTTCCAAGCTCTGAAATCCATGCTAAATCCCTCTGCAACTAACTACAGAGCAATTCAAATAAAACTTCTTGCTATTAACTCTCCAGCAACTCAAAGTAGTGATGTTTAGTTCATCAAGGATTCACAATGAAAGGAGGTTGGAAATAAAAAAAAAGAAAAAGGAAAATCCTCCCAGAAAACATTGATAAATCAGAGGTCCTATTTTCTAAAGCACAACAGAATTTGCTGTTGTCCTGACACATTATGGCCACTCACAGCCTTAATCACGTGAAATCACTTCAAAAAGAATTAACAGATTTAACTAACAAAAAAAAAACTTCAAAGCTTTACCAACAGCAGGAGACCTTCTTTTTAATTGGGAGCATATATCTGAACAAAACTAAAAATATTCAATAAAAGCAGATTTTGAAACTGCATAAATACCAAAATGATTTAATGATAATGTTTAATATTCACATTTTGCATTGTTTTGAAGCTGAAAAACCTAGTCAAAGCTTTATGTTTCTTTCATTATTGCTATACATTTGGACTAGAGGGGTGCCTAGGCTCCCACAAAACCAGATCCTTCCTGTTTCAACAGTAAAAATATCTCTGTCCCAAAACTCTTGCAGTGTTTGCCAGGAGATAAACAACTAGATAAAGGCAGAGAAATGGGAGAGCATATGGAAACAGTCAGCATGACAAGTGGCAGTCTCAGTTTTGGCTCCACTTTTACCATTTGCAAACCCTTTTCATCTACCAGCCTATCTCTGTAGCAATAATAGGAGGTATTATTAACAGGTTAGCATCCCCTACCTTCTTAAATTCATCATCCAGGGATGAGAAAGACAATGCCAGTAAATACCTCATGTCATTGTCTTCATTTAAAAAAAAAAAAAGTTGAAAATTTCCAAGACTGAAACCAAGACCGAAACCAAGACCTGAGATAAAAACAAAAACCAAACAATTTTTATGTGAAATAAAAGATTGATTCTTGCAATTACAAGAAGTGTGAACTTTATTGAAAGAACACTCCAGTTAAATATATTTTAAATAGTCTCTAATGCAAAGTGTAAACTAACACACAAATGAAAGCAGTTTCATTGAACTTAAATAAATATCTTTTGCTTCATCCTTTAAGTCCACTGGATTTCAAGTTACCTTAGGGAGCTTGGATTTAGGAACCACCAACGTTTTAGAGCTATAGGCTTGCCTGGTTACACTAGAACAAATCAAATGCATGTGGATGAAAATGCACATGGATAAATTCTCATGAGAATCTAAGAACACAGGATTTTTCAAGCAACACAACCTCAACCCCAATGATATGAAACATTCTTTTTCTATGTGAAATGTATCACAAGAAAATAAACCATTAAAAAAATAACGACTTATTCTATGTAACAATCACAATGAAACCCATTTAATAAGATTTCACAGCACGAAAAGTTGCCCTATTCCAGTTCAGTCAAAACATGCCAGCCAATCATGAAAAGCTATTAAAGAAGGTGAAGATAGTGTCTTTTTATCCCATTACATCTCTGAAAGCTGGCATGCCTTTCTCTACCATTTTAGGGAAAAGAAAGAAAAATTAGAGGTACCTAACTCTGCATAAAATTGATTTGAAAATTATATTTTCATTTAAAAGAATGAAAACCTTACAAATTTCTGAGAAGCTGCAAAATAGAAAACAGGCAAATGCTCTTGTGATTATGTTATTGTTAGCAGCACTGTTAATCATAGTTTTATTAATATATTAACAATGTGGCTTTTAGTTTCCAAAGTGAGAGCATTCTAACTTCTCCTTCGGGCAACTATTGAGGAAAAATAATTAAATGTAAATAAATTACTAATGAAAAAGGATTTTATCTTGCACTTAAGTAAGGACGCTGTGAAATTTTCTTTTTCCTAATGAAGGGTTGATATCTCCTTTAAAAGTAGCCCCAGTTAAGTTTTACCTAACCTCAGCACAAGCAGCACCACTACAGCTGGGACCGAAGTGGGTGGCATTATACATGTGTTTAAAATTAAAAATACCATTAGCTTTTTCAATCAGGCTGGCTGTGTTGTGATTATCTATACCAGCATCCTTATTTTGTGCCATTACTAACTGTCTGCAGTCTTTAAGTAACGGTGGAGTAAAATACACATTCCCCAGTTCAGCTAAGTGCAACTTGTTTCATTCTCTCTAGTTCTAGAAAAAATTTGAGACCCCTTGACATGAGAAATCAAAGACACCCCTTCAATAGCTGGTTTAATATCTGGATCTCTGAAGCAGGGAAAGTGTGAGGAGGTAGAAGTCAGCTGGCTGCAGACACGATATCCCAAGCCTTGCTTTTTACCTGTTGTTTCTACTTCCACGTGTGCCCTTATCAGGACAGCGGGTGAGTCAGTCAAACACAAAAGGACAGAACCAAGGACAAGCTATTGCTTTGCTCCTGCTCACTCCGTGCAGCCACATAGCACTGCTGCATCATGGCAGCAGAAGTGATGGCAACCTCCCAAGGGACTGTCACAGTCCTCTCACAGGCCTCTGTGGCACAGTTTAGTTTTATCCTCTACTTTTAAATGCTACTTTGACCTTTGGAGAACAGTGAATGAACCTCTGTGAATGTTAGAGGGATTTGGAAATCTAAATTATCCACACTTGAAAAAAATCCTTTGTTTCAAGCAGAGGTTGCTTCTGGTTACGCTTCCGAGATGCCCACCTGAGAATATTTTATTGCACAACATAGATAAATGACATTTTCAGACTGGTTCCAGGTGAGGAACATATTCCTTGTGTTCAGCTCTGCACTGTGAGCAGTGCCTCCTGCCTTAACCCTGCTTCATCTTTACCACTACATAAAGATACAACACATCAGCTGTGCAGCTGTAGCCAGGCATCCTAAGTGACAGCCCAGCAGGAAGAACAGCCTTTATTTGTCACCTAAAGTTAATGGAGTAAATTCAGAGACCCCCTCCTTCCTGCCTTTCTCCTACAAAGAAGACTCAAGGCCCTGATTAACATGCAGCCCTATTAACTCTAGTGGCTCTAAGGAGGGGGTGACTGAACGGGAAAATTAATGACCTCCTGTCTAGGACTTGCCCCTTATTTCAGAGTTAAAATAAAAACTGCATTTGGAAGGGAAGCAGAATTATTAAATCTGTAATTGTAAACTGGTGCAGTAAACATGTGCCAGAAATGGCAGCTTTGATAAAATTCAATTTTCACTCCTCTTGTTTAATTCATCTTTATTTGGTAGTGTCTCAGCCAAGTTGGTGCTACTTTAACCATCATTGCTCAAACCTCAAGCATAGAAAATATATATTTTCTTTACCCATGCTGTAGAGTACTGGGTTTTTTTTGATAATGTCACATTAACCAGGAAATAGAAGAGACCCTAGCTGAATAATACGTAAGGCTGAATAATATCTACCTAAAAAGCACTTCAAAACAGAAACTTCCAAAGAAAAAGAAACAAATGAACAACCCATCTCATCTTCTAAGCCACATGCTGCAGGTCATAAGAATACAACAACCACATCCAATTCACTTGCTACAAAGGAAGGAACCATAAAAAAGAACCTTGACTCTTGGGTTTTTCCTAGAACCCTCCTATTGTCCTGCAGCAGAGTGGGTACCTGCACATGTAAACAGAGAGCTACCAAAAAACAAAAAAAAAACCAAAAAAACCCAAAAAAAACAAAAAAAGAAACACTGCCATTTTAACTAATATGATGAGTGGTGGCTAGGATGGCAAGCACATGCTACTGTGACTCCCTCACATGATTCTTAAAACAGCATAAATTTAGCATCTTTAATTTGATTCTTAATGCTTTTCTCTAGCTCTCAGGCAAAACATAGAGGCCAAATAAGCCTCCCATCTGTAGCAGCCAGAGACAGAGATTCTGAATTTTTTTATAGATTAGCACCAAACACAAACTTATCTAATTTTCTTTTAGTCTGTCCATGTCTGAGTGCTCCAAACCTAGAGTGAAAGAAATTTGCATGGAATATTTAATTACTAAGTGGCTGTTCTTTAAATTGCAGTATCAAACCCTCATCTATGCTCAACGTTGTGATTGTCTGACAGCCTGGAACACTGATTTTCTCTGCTGGTACCATGATGCAAAGCGACGTCAGATTTTGCTCCATTAAAGTTAAATCTCTCCTCTTTTCACACACCTATCTTAGTTCTATTCTTCTTGTTTGTTCCACTCTTACACACTTCACTGATTCTTCTTCATTAAACTGTGTTTTCCACTTTTGTTCTGTAGTCCACAGTTTACATTCATTTACCATCTTTCACTTTTCAAGTCTCACATCCTGCATTTTCCTGGAAGTAGTCTATAGGCTATTCATTCACTACTTTTGCTTCACAAAACGCACTGTTTTCCTTTCTACTTTCATACAGTACACTTCACAAAGCTCTCTCAGGTTTAATAAGTATCCGAAGTAGAACATCCCCAGTTTCATAAGGATTCCTCTGCACAATAATTGATTAACTTGCAATAATTAGCACCTATGAAAGGTAGAACAGATATTTCTTCTATAAACTTCTCTGGGAATAAAACACCATCTCTTACAGCATAGCCTCAATAGCCTTTACATTTAACTGAACAAATTGTAGCTACCAATAAGTAATTGACTTGCAACAGAAAATTAATATATACCTCCATTTAAACCAGTAGTATAAGCTCCTCCATACTCACCTCAACTCCACTTCATGCCAGGATTCAGCTGTGTGGGATATTGCCAAATCATTTCCTCTTCCACATTCCAGCTGTGTTTGGAAAATACTTTACTGTTAACTCACTTTTCCATGCCACTTAGCAAATACACAAAGCAGCATTATTGGCATGGATAATCATGAATTATCTTTGCTTTAGGCCAGCCTACTTTAGTTTTTTCTTGAAACCTCAATTTATTTTTCTTTATCCTAAAATAATGAAATGAAAAGTAGTAATTCAAAGATTCTCAATGGTGCTAAACTTTAAAGATATCAAATACAAAATGCTTAATAAAATAATTGTTTTGAGTCAAAAAGGTGTTTTGCGACTAACTTCAGATAAGACTTCCATGGTCACTCTTCATCTGATCACATAGACTCCGGGGCAATACTAAAGCAATTTAAATATGATGCTGTATGTAGCTCTACTGATATTGATTGCCTTGGTGCATTTTAAAGAACTGTAACATGAGTCACCAAATCCTCATATTTTTCTTCCAGCCCCTTTAATAAAGCAGAGAAATTTGAAAGTTTAACACATGAAGACAGCTATCCCATTCTTCTTTCACTCAGGTAACATCCCATTTTCATAACAAACAATTACTTTTCTCTCTGCCCTGCTTCAGCTAACAAGATCTGCTGGTGAGATGAGTTCTCTCCACCAGTTTTACAGTGGTCAAACTCCTTGAGTTGTGGTGTAAGAAGAATCTGCTTTGGCAAGTTTTGATGTTACATGGGAAGGGAAAGATCTTAGAGAGAGGAAGGCAAACCACTGCTTTCATTTCTCATCCATGTTTTGTTAAATAGTTTAAACATTTAAATGCAAACAAATCTAAACTGCCCTGTGTTTGCCAAGAGAAGGGCTTGTGAATGCTATGGACTCTCCAGAGCAGAAATGCCTTTTCTGGGGCTGCTGGGGACCACAAAGATTTGAATGATCAGCTGTTTCTGGCTTAAGCTTCTGATTCTTAACTGGATCATTTACAGAGAACACACAAATTATTCAAATACCCTAACAACTAAGAGAGAGTCAAAATTAGTTCTGCTTTTCAAATTCATTTCTTCTTCTCAGAGTCAGATATTCCCTTAGCCTTCCTCCTGTTAGTGAAAATTTTATTCAGGTTCAGAAAGAGAGCTCTCAGTGAAACCTATTCACTGTTCTTTGACTGTGATGCAGTTAAGCAACCATCTGCCCATCCTCTATTACTCATTTAATTTATACAGCACAGTACATTTACTTATATCTTTTCTGTCTGAACAGTTTTCACTTTAATGTCATTATAACCTTATTTTTGCCAGTCATGAGTTCAGTCTCAGCTGGAAAGAATGCGCTTTCCTCTCCTGTTGCCTGTTATTTTCCTCATTTCACTCTTATGTCAATGTTATTTTACTAACACACAAAACAGGATATATTATTAGAATTAAATAGCAACATTTTAACATTTGTTAGGTACATAAATAAAACACATAAATGTTAGGTACATCCTAGAATTCAGCTGGCAATATATATCACCTGCAGAGCCACACATTTTCTAAATATTTAAAGGAGAAAGTATTACTTGCCTTTTAAAGCATTTTTTTTTACCTGTGTGATTTACACTCTATATAATTATTGGGTTTTGGCTTGTATTTTTTAAATCTGGTAGCTTTTTCTTTCCTTTTAATACAAATATCTCCATGTCACTCTACTTAGCAGCTGTATTCAGTCATAAAAGGGCCACTTGGTATCAGAAAACTCATACATATTTGCCTAATAATGCCTTTTAAGTAATCTGCCCCTTTGTTAATGGCTTTTTTTTTTAACCAGCCATACACTAGGAATCAAAATTAGCATCTAAATGAGGATGTTTTAAACGCATGCCTAGGGGTTGCAGTTTTCACCTTATTTTTTTTTAATAGTTTGCCATGTTAAATTATGTAAAATAGAAATGGTTTTTTAGTTTTTAATGAGCTAATGTAGACCTATCAACCCTCTCTCCCTCCTCCCCCCACTTCTCTGCTTAAAGAGTCCGCAAACTATTTTGCAGGTATGAAAAATGGCCATGAAAGAGAAAACCCAGTGTCAGCAGGCAAAACAGATCTCTTCCTCACCAGCAGCAACGGCACCACTGCACGAAGGAACATTTGTTTGAAGTCCTCACTGAAATGGCTCCATTCCCTATTAATTGCCTACAATACATAAAAAGAAGCAAGTATTTTTATATTTAATTTCAGGAGAAGAAATTTTATTACAGCTCCTTTTAAATTGGCTTTTCATTTAATTATGCAGAAAGATTAAAGAGAACTAACAATGTGTGCTGTGGCACGGCCAAATGATGATTGGAAGGGGGAAGGAGAGATGCTCACCATCTGTGAGTGTAATGTTTGCAGGCAGTAAACAGCAAAGTGGGAGGAATTACAGGGTGATAATCAGGAGTTACCAGGTGAGATAGCCCATGGGAAGAAGGGAGAGGGTTAGTGTCTGGCATAGAGGGGATGTATCTCCCTTACCTGGGGAGGCCCACAGGTGTCACCACCCACCTCTGAGGGTGGGTTGATTCTGAAGGACAAAGAGGTTCAAATGCAGTGTGTGAGAAACAGGGGAGTACTCTGAAAAGGATGTGGACCTGCTAACTGGACAACCCAGAAACAGGAGAGCTGGAATTCAACACAAAACAAAATTCTAAAATTAACGGAAACTGCTGATACATGGGGTCCATACCCAAACTTTTGTGTAATACTGCTGCATTTAGCTATTCTTGTTTTCCCCTTGCCTTCTAAAAAACCTTCAGTGGTGTCACATGCATAACGAAAACAAAGTCCTTAAAACTAAGTCAGCAACAAAATGTCTCCCTGGTGGTGTTGTTGTTGTTGTTTTAATCCACATCAAGAAGATTTGACAGAAGAATCACATCCCCTGACATCATGTCTCCTAATGCAGCCCAGGACATCATTATCCAATTTTGCTGCACATGGATGTGTGGGAACATGTCTGGCTCCCACTCAACTTGGTATTCACCAGGACCTTCAGGGTCTTTCCTGCAAAATTCTTTTCCAGATTGGTGGCCCCTAGCATGTGCTGTTGCTTGGGATTGTTCTTCCCCAGATGCAGGATTTTCCCATTGAATTCCGTGATGTTTCTGTCATTCCACTTCTCCAGCCTGTTGAGGTCCCTCTGGATGGTAGCATGGCCCTCTGGTATGCCAGCCACTCCTCTCACTTCTGTGCTGTCAGTGAGCTTGTTTAGGGCCTACTCTGTCCCATCACCCGGATCATAAATGAAGGCACTGATCAGGATTTGACCCACTATTGACATCTAGGGTACACCACTGGTAACAGGCCTCCAATTAAACCACATCCCACTGATTAAGTCCTCTGGGCCCAAACATACACCAAGTTTTCAGTTCGCTTCACTCCTCATCCAGCCTATAATTCATCAGTTTATCTCTGATTATAGAATCATAGAATGGTTTAGGCTGGAAAGAACCTGAAAGATCACCTAGTTCCAACATCCCTGCCATTGGCAGGGAACCTTTCCACTAGACTCGGATGCTCAAATACTATCCAACCTGGCCTTGAACACCTCCAGGGACGGGGCATCCACAACTTCTCTTGGCAACCTGTTCTGGTGTTTCACCACTCTCATTTCTTACTGACATCCAAGCTAAACCTACCCTCCTTCACCTGAAAGCCATTTCCCATTATCCTATCACTACATGCCCTTGTAAAATGTCTCTCTCCAGCTCTCTCGTAGTTCCCTTCATGTCCTGAAAGGCCACAACAACATCACCCTGAAGCCTTTTCTTCTCCAGGCTGAACAATCCCAATTCTCTCATCCTGTCCTCATAGGAGAGGTGCTCCATTTAATCATGAAGATCTTATGGGAGACAATGTCAAAAGTCTCACTGAAGATAGACAATAGCCAGTCAGTCCATGGTAGAATGTTGTCAGATTTGCCAAACATGACTCTCCCTCAGCCAGTCAATGCTGACTGCTCCTGACTAATGACTTCCATGTCCTTCATGTGACTGGAGATGGTTTCCAGGACTTGTTCTGTCACCTCCCAAGGGTTTGAGATGAGCCTGACAGGACTGTAGTTGCCTGGGCTCTCCCTCGTGCCCTCGTCCTGTTTTCCTGAAGATAAGAAAAATGTTTGCCTTTTTCTGATCCTCAGGCACTTTTCCATGAGTTTGGACAATCAAGAGTGATCTAGCAATGGCATTAGCCAGCTCCTTCAGTGTTCCTGTATATATCTCACTAGTGTCCATGGAGTTATGTGGTTTGCTGAAGGATTTGCTGACCTGATTCTCTTCCACCAAGGGTACAATGATTGTTATTACCTATAAATAGAACGAACATTCTACTATAGAGAAAAATGGATTAAAAGGTGTATCTGTTCCCTATGTTCCCTTGCAATTCCATGAACTTTTCTCATATACACTGATTTCCAACCTGCCATAAGAATCGTGGTTATATGATTCCCTGCAACAAGCAGCTGAATTAATTTTCTCTACCTTCTGTAGTCCCTTCAGACAATCACAGGGCCTTCAGTGTTATTTTCGTCAAATATTTTGCTTCTTTGTTCTGTATTTTGCCCCCCTGACTTTATCCCAGATGTTTTCAAACCAAAGGAAAGTGTACTGGCTCTGGCACCAACAAAGAGCCTACCACCCCTGAAAAGGACAGGACTTGGGACCCATCAAAGAGCTACAGCCACATTTTGAACCAAAATGAAAGCAAACCTTGAGACTCATTAAATGACCTTCCAAAAGAAAGCGGAGATCTTATGGAAGCATCTGGTGATGTAGGAACACAAATATTTCCATCTATAAATCAGAGAGGGACTAGGAGAGCAGAAAGAAAGTAAAGGATCAAGACTTCTCTAAGTCCTTGGCTCAATAGTGCAAAGGGGCCGCTAGTTTAGAGTCATCTCATTTATAGACATTTTCTCTTGCATAAGCTAAGGTCAAAGACCTACATTATAAGTAGAATATAAAAATATAACTAAACCAACCCTTTTGAGTTGTGATTGAATCAGATATATTCAGGACACATCATATGGATACGTATTTTCCTCTCTGTCCTTGATTTTTCTGCACTTGTCAAAATGTACATATTCTATGAAGGGTCTAATGGTGTAAGATGCAAATATTTGTGATATCCTTTTATGTACTGTTAACACAGGTAGAAGGGTCTGTGTCCTCCTTCATTTGGAAAAGCAAGTGGAGGAGCAATGTCTGCTGTAGAAGTTAGGGCCTGTCCATCTCCAAGAGAACAGAAGTGGTACAACAGAGTTCTATGATTTTTCTTTCATCCAGGGTTAAATTTTGTTGAATATTTAAGGAAGAAGGGGTGAGAAAAGCTTTAACTGTTTAATTTTACTTTTATAATTAATGTCAACAAAAATACCTAACCTTTGAGATGGAACTTTCTTCTTAACATGGCAGAAAAACAAATAAGTTACTATATCAGAAGCTGGCAAAAAAATATAATTAGGTTATTAGTAAAACCACCTGTATAAATGAAAATATTTTGATATGTGGCGAGATTTTAATATGCAGGATATCTCCAGAAGCTCGTGAGAGAGGAGTACAAGGATGACAGGTCCTCACTGTTATTTAAAATTCATTTTTACCTAGATATTCAGAGAGCAAATGAGCTTTCAGGTGTTATTCAGTGCATCTGAATTATGGAGGAGCTGGATGTTGCGTGCAATATGTGTCTGAAATAAAACTGATGGACAGGCTATCGAGCAGACAGTAACCACTAGTAACACTGGCTGTGCAGGGAGTAGGTAAACCACGGCAACTAAGAGCCAAGAGTATAAGTGTTACTTTGCTGGCTCAGAGAAAAGACTTGCCAGTGTCCTGTAACCCATGGGAAAAGCATGAACAGAACATGTAGTAATATGTTCCCACCCTCACGTTCAGCAACCTGCAAATTGGGCATTTCAGAGGCAAGAAAAGGTTTGTGTTCCTCTCTCAGTGTCTGAACAATTTCCAAGTAGATAAAAATGATTTAAAAATACAGTTGGAGATAATTGAGGTGTTTCTCTTTGTGCAATAGCAATAGGAGGTAGGAACCACTGATGCTATTCGCTACCACATGATTTGTGGGCTGTCCTATCCAGGCTTTGCCTAGCGAGAGGAGCAGGCAGGCACAGCCTTTGGGGACTTTCCTGCTTTACAGGAGCTCTCGCCTACACAGTCACTCTACCCTGGCATGCCCACGATATCACTGCAGCAGCGTGTCAATGTAAGGAACTGTTGTGAAAGAGTGGCCACAGAATATTTCGCTTCACCGTGGTTGTGGCTGCCAATTGTCCCACGGACAAAAGGGTCTTAACAATTTCTTCATCTGACACAGAACTTGGGAATAAATTATGCATTTCAGAGAGGCATCCAGTAAATTGCAACGTTTCAGTTTATTGGGGAATCTGCTAGTGGCTGTGGTAAATTCTTCCCTTAGGTGACTGTTTTCAGCAGCTAGAAACATACTTTTTTGCAGTGTTCACTAGGTCTACATGTTTCCATTTTATTTTTATTGACCTTTCCTATTTTACCATCTTACGGGTAGAATAAATCAAGTAGGGTATCACACGACTAACCAAGAGGAACTGAAGTTTAACTCAGGAATAATCCCATTTAATTAGAGACATAATCACCTTAAGTATATGCCCTTCATTATTATAGTATCAAACAAGGCAGAATATTCCCTCAGAATTTACAACTTCTGTTGATAATCCTTTAAACTGATTAAAATTTTAAATAATTGCTAATAGCTAAGTACAAAATTTTAAACTTTTCATTTAGATTCTTACCATATGTCTATTTTTAATTTCCTTTGGGTTTTCTCTTAATTTTTTTCTTATTATCTGTCACATTTTAGAAATTGTGCCTACTTATTCCTTATGATAAGCTTTGACTTCATTTTATGTATTTCTAATATCTATTTTATAGTTAGTTTTTAATCATTCCATTCTCTTTTCTCAAATCTCTGTTCTCTATGTTTTTCTAGAAGCAAATCCACTTTTCCTGTCTGTTCATTCCCTCAATTATATTTCCTTTGATTATTTTCTTTTCCTTTTTTTTTCATTTCATATCTGATATTTCATTCCATATTTTATATGCATATGACCAAGTATATGTAGATTCATGGAAGCTATTTCACTTATATCCATCCTCATACAACAGCCACATGCTATCTACACTAAATGAAAAGTGTAAAGACACAAACCATAATAACCTCTGTATTTTCAAAGTTACTCACTTCACTAGTAATTCAGTTTTAGGGATGTGTAAAATACTAGATGTGCTGTGTGGCACAGTAACAAAACCTTTGTTATTTGTTCAGCAGAGCTAATTGTACTTTTCAAGGACTGCTTTTTGACTTCTGCTGTTCCTCTATTTTTCACAGGGGAGGGGGGAACGTTTCTAAGGTTGGTTTTGGTTTTTTTTTTTGGCTTAAATATAACTATATTGTAGCATCCATATCCTTAATATTGGAAACTGGAAACAAAAACACAAGTACTGCAACACCTTGTTAAAAACATGGTCTAGAGAAAAGTTTCCTTCGGTCCAATTAAAATTCTTCAGAATGAAAAAGACAGCTGTTCTGGAAACACACCTTCATATGTCTTTTTTATATCTTAAATCTATTTTCAAATAGTCTGTTAGGCATAATTATAGATAAATACTTACAGCTTTTTGGCACCAAGTCATGTCCTCTTATTTGAGCTGCTGACCCTAGAGCTGCCATATTTCTGCCTAGCATTTAGAAAAATTATGCAACTACTATCCAGATCAAAATGTGCATGGGGAAAAAAAGTACATCTAGGAAAACCCAGACAGATGGTAGCACTGGCTATAACTGGCCATGTTGTTTGCCCTCAGCCCACTCCAACTGAGGAGTAAAACATGTCCATTTAAGCCACTTCCATCAAGGTTTAGATGTGAGGGAAGCAGATGGATCTTCAGGATTCCAGCAGGCTTGTTTATTGTCAGGCCCAACTCCATCAGTCCATTAAGCATACTCTGAGCTTCAGGCACAAGCACACGAGGGGTCCCATGGATCACAGTGGGTCTATGTGTCCAGCTTAAAGTTAAGCATGTACTGAAATAGGATAGAAATATTGTTCTGTTCAAAGCTGCAGTGTGTGCAAACTTCTTAGCAAAGCTTTAGCCTCTGGCTTAGTATATGTTTTACTTAATTATTTAAAAATACTTACGTAGTCTCATAGATATCAGTCATTCCATTCATACAATCTACTGCTAAGAATGTGTGGAAATAGTTTCCTCAGCTGGCACAAGCACATAATCCAACCCAAGAAACATGTAAGCAGCAGTAAGCACTGTGGTCTCAGTTTACCTGCTCAGAGCTAAGTGCTCACAGAAATACTTCAAAATTCATGTCTTTATATAAATAAAAACAAAACAAAACAAAAAAAGCAAAACACATTGAGGAGTCTTCCAAACACACAGGAATCTGTCTGATACCAGGACCTCTTTGGTCAGTGGTTCTGTGTCCATCCATTCAAGGCAATGGTTTGTACACCACTTTTCACTAGCACAACTGACACTCTCAACACATCTGATCCACAACACACCTGTGAGGCATGTATCACATCCAGCTTTGTGGATATGCTGGCTGAGGCCAGAAATTAATATCCCATAGGCCATAAAGGTGAACATGAGGTCAGTAGCTGTCCACAGTTCTTAACCCATCAAACTGACTAGTCTTTTTCATTTCCAGTGTAACGCCAGAGAAGCAAGGGTTTAAATAAGCAGAACGATTTTTTGTTGGTCCAAAGGCTGGTAAACTATAAGCACTAACAGTCCATCTGAACTCTATATGAGTGAATAATGTCAGATACTGCATTTGCACTACTTAGTGCTGAGATTTTTGTCATGGTGAGTAGTCCTGGAAGTACATGCGTGAAGTTATTACTTCTAAAATAAGAGAAATAAAAAACTAAGTTAGGCACAATGTCAGTAAGATATACATACTCTGGACTTCATCTATACATGTTCATATTAATTCAACATCATATCTTAAATTCTGCCATCTGCCTATGATCCAATATAAAGCATTCTCAGTCAACCATTTAATGTATTAATGATTCTTTAGAAGGCGGAAGGTGCCATCTCTATTTTTCAGGTAAAACTTGAAGCATAATAGGAAAAACTTGATAAGTGTAAGGTTACATCCCAATTCTGCTTCTTAGCACAGGCCGTTAGTCAGTCTTCTGTTTTAGCCATTAGATTTCTGCCTTTCAAAGATTTTCCTTCAACGTTAATTAGAGACAGAACACATGACCTCTTTTATTCTTTTGCTGTTTTTTTGCACTATCACCTCATTTCCAGCCTGTCCTGCTCACCCCCACCATGTCTTACTGTTTGGGGAATAATTTATATTGACTAATGGAAGTTTTCTTCATGCAATATACAGTACAAGGAAATCAAACTTACATTGAAGCTTCACAATATAGTGTTAATAACCCTACTGGCTGGAAGTTAGCCAACTAGCTAATCATTGTTGCAGGAGCATAGGCACCTCACAGCATGTCATATCACTGAGGTAATAAACAGTAGATTTGTTAATCTAGTATGAAAGCATTATCAGGTCTCTTTGCTTTGCAACCACTTCAAAATCTTCTCCAAGCATTTCTACAAAATTCTCACACTGCAGATGCTTTTAGTCAGTTGTGGTTTACAAAACAAGAAAGTCTGAAAAAATTGATGTAGGAATTAATGTTATTTTGCAGTATAACGTACATCATTTCATTAATTATTTTCACCGGTCTTCCTCTGTGAGGAAGTGGAAAAGCAACGAGTCATGGTGTGGAGTTTTTTCTTCCCATTTGATTCCAAAATGTCTCTCCTATTAATGTAGGAAATGCTATTTAATAATTTTTTTTGTAAATTGGAGTTTCCAGTTTGTCATCAAGCACACTAGATGATAATTACTGGTATTTAACTATAAAAATATCTGTTAGAAATAAAACAACTTCTCTGCATACCAAATGGCATGATAAAACTACTTTAATATTCATTGTTGTTTTCAGTCATGCTAAGCTAAGAACAGTCCATTTGTACCTAGGAGAAAAATTCAGAGTGATCTGAAAGATATATATAATTTAAAACATATAATGATTTGATTCTTTCTGATAGTAAAATTGGATGAAAGCATATTTTATAGAATGTGCAAACCAGTCATCAATGACATTTTGCTACTGCTGTGGGAGAGAAGGAATAATTAATACTTTTGTTGCAGAAAGCAATGTTCATTATACCTCTGCTTTTTATTACTAATGGCAGACTAGGAAAAAACCCAGAGAGGTCACTGAGATCTATTCTTCTGATAAAGCTCCCTTTACTGCTCTGCTCGCTCTATTTCAATTTATTCTCAAAAGAGTTTCTCATTATGTGTGGTTGAAGTCAGTACAGGTTGAGTTTTTGATAAAATGGTGCACATATCTGTGACTGCTCATGGAATTCAGGATAGGGTGTATTTATTCCCTGGTGGGAGGCCTCTTTCCTGAGATGCTTGGACTTTAAAGTGAGAGAGGAAGACTGGAAGCAGAGAGACCCTGAGTTCCACGGAAGCAGAGAGACCCTGAGTTCCACAGAAGCAGAAGTAGCGATGCTTTGGGCATCAAGGCCTTTTGTAGTGATGCTCCCACCTTGGCCACTGAAGCTCCTTGCCAGGCTACTTGGGCTGCAGGGAACATTCATTCTGCACAGAGTGGCAGCTTCTGCTCTGCCAGGTGTCCACTCAAGCAGCCCTGATGTGTCTCCCCCATCCTTGGCATCCCACTCAATGTGGAACCCACAGCAGTGGGTTTTTACTTTGTTTTTCCTGACTTAGAATTCTGTATGTACAAAACAGATCTACGCTTCTGCATTTTAATTCCTCCTCTTCCATTTTAATTGCTGGAACCAATTTTTTTTTTTTTTTTTTATGCTAAATACCCTACCGACTCTTATATTCCTTCTTCTTTCTGGCTTTTCAGGTCTTCTCATTTAATGGGCTGTTTTCTCTAGCAATGGAGCTCGCAGATTTCCTAATTTTATGTAAATGTCGTATTTCCTGCATGTGTTCCTTACTTCAGCCACACATTTTGCCTTATTATTTCTTTCTCTTCACAATTCCAAACTTTAGGTCCTGCTACAGAGAGTGTCTATGTGCTGTTTCCCACTCTTCCACAAAGGAATTAAAATAAATGAAAATAAACACTGATATCAGCCTATCCTTTGCATTAGCAACTCTAGAAGCTACCACATGTGAGTATTTTAGGGACAGTTCAGGCTTATCTCACTTCTGAAAAATTATGTATTTTAAGGCTGTAGTATCCGATGAGAGATTTGTGAGGAATCCAGACCACCTGGCTCCTGTGGGTTTTGAATGGATCCCGAACTAAGCCACATGGAAGGTAAAAAAATTAAGAAAAAATATGTAGTGTTAATATTAGGATGAAGATCTCAATCAGAAATCTGATCACAGAGCAAAGCTCTGGTCAATCCTTCGAATTTCTCAATTTCCAAAATTGTCTTCAGAATTGGAGCTTCTCCAGATTTCCTAAGAAATTTCTCTGTCAACTGAGAAAGCAAGATTATACTGTCTCTTAAGCCATAAATCCATGGTAAGGTTTTTGAGGAATTATGTTTTTGCACTCTTATTTTTTATTTAATGTCTTTGTAAGGGCTACCTTAGTTAATCAGGAATTATCTCCATGTTCCAGGAATAGTCTTTCCAGAGGAATGATTTAGGAAGCAAGCGACAATATGTGGAGAGGAAGAGTAGGAGGATATAGTCCTTTGTCTGACAGGTGCTTTCTGAAGTGGGAAAAGTGAAGAATTTCAGTCCTGATTTATGTAACAATACATGACTGCATAGCAAGCTGTAAGACCAATATCTGAGAGGCAAATGAACCTTGGATTACCTCATGCAATATGGCTTTGTGCTTTCTCTCACTTATTTTTGCACATGGAAGGTGAGATGTTTATTTTGCCAAGGATGAGGTATCCTTTGATTTGTTTTTTTTTGTTTTTTCTTAACATAGATGAACTGCTACCAAAATAACAGATCCTTCATGCAGGTAGAATCACTTAATACTGGAGATGCTAACTCTGTGTTTGGCTAAAAAATGGGAGGTTTTGATCTGTAGTTCCTCCATTTTCATATAGAGCTGTAGAAAGTGTGGTGTTCTGAGACAACATTTAATTCTCTTTGCTTATCTAACACAAATGCCCTAAACAGTAAAACAGTCAGATTCTTTTCTTTGTTCTGATCAGGTTTTGTCTTGAACCTGGGAAACTTTCTGTGATGGAAAGCAGAATCCAAACTCTCAAACTGCTCTGAGAAGTCTTGGGTTTGATCAGTAAGCCTTCTCTGATGGAATCACTGTTTGTGAGGGTTTTTTTAATAACACCTGAGAACTTTGCTCCATCTGTGAAAAAACGTCTTTGAATCTCCTAGAGGCAAAGGGATAGACAAGCAAGCAGGGTCATGGCAGCAGTTACCTTGCAATCCTACCCTTCTATCAGAGATGCACCCAGTAAATGGAGCTGCAGAGCCAAAATCAGCATAGGCTTTTTAAGAGACTGTGCAAAAAAGAGAAGCCAGGTTGACTTTCAAAGGACTGGGGGAGTCTACAAGACTTGCAAGTAGAAAAGTCATCTCTAAACTTGAACATGATGACAAGACTGAATGAATAAAAACTGATCCACCATCCCCCTTCTGGACTGTTTTTAGAATCTTCTTTCAAAGTAGAGCAACCATTCTTCAGAGCAATATAAAATAAAATGGCAGAGTTCCACAGACTGTCCCACCAGCATGAATCTTACTGAGATCTTCTCAATAGGCCATTTTCAAAGGAATTATAAAAGTCAATGTGTAACAAAAAGGCCTACTTCAAACAGATTCCAATTGATGAGGTGCCGATTTGTTACTGTAATTTAATTCCTCCGAGTAATTAGTTCAGCAAAGGCAGGAGGGACAGAGTGTCAATCCTGGGGGCAGGCAGAGGTCTTTCTGGCAAAATACCAGCCATTCAAGCTTTTTGGCAAGAACCCCCATGTTTCTTTAGAAGATGCACAGGACATGTAAAATTAAAATCTAATCTAAAAGAAAAAAAATAAAAGAATGCAAACAAGTCACTAATTGAGTACTTTTACAGCTACAATCTACAGTTCCTTTATTTTGCCCTCAGCATCTTTCAGACAGGTATTTAGAAGTTCCTGCAAAGCCAGTGATCTTCACTGCATTTGTTAACCTATACATGGCTGTACCTGCCTATCTGAAAACACACCAAAGCACACCTCCCACTTGCCAACCTCTGTTGCAACAAATTATTGGAGTTGTGTTTGTTTCATAATTTCTAAATAAATTTTAAACCCCTACAAACAAACAAACAAACAAACAAACCAAAAACCCCAAATAACCCACTACTTTTATTGGCAGGGCTAGACAAATCTTACAGGAGCTGCATACATTGCTGGGATGATGCTTCCTCTGATTTGATTTGCTGTAATGTTACATTTGTAGATTACTGGCTGCCTAGGAGAGCCTGGAGTGATCCCCAGTATAATTCCTCTGAAGTCACGAAATTTACTTCAGAATTTGAAACAGAAAACCTAGCACAATTTTGCTATTCCTGTCTTGACATTCAAGCCAGTGTTTTCATGTAGAGTGCTTTTCAACCCAAATAACTGGTTGTGTGAATGACTTTATAGAAAGACTCTTTATAAAACTCGAGACATACACAGGCTCTGCAGTTTCCAGATTCCACTAATAAACAGGCATAACGCCATTTTCTTTCAAGACTATTTCCAAAACAACTTCAGCAGTATCAAGTGACAAATCTTTAAGACCAATCTAGCATCTTCCGGGGCAAGTTTGCTACTGTGATAGAGGCTTACATTTTTCAGGGAAAATGTGGAAAATGAAGCTGAGAAATCAGATTGCA
Source organism: Platysteira castanea (assembly GCA_013397175.1). Classification (NCBI taxonomy): domain Eukaryota; kingdom Metazoa; phylum Chordata; class Aves; order Passeriformes; genus Platysteira; species Platysteira castanea. Next base: position 1,094,152 of record VYXC01007873.1, read on the forward strand.
CAATGAAATTTTCTTTCTCTTGCCTCAGAATAGTAAAACCTTCTCACAGCAGTGGTATGGAAGAACACCTGAGGTGTTCTTGAGGTGTTCTGAAGATCGTGGGGAACTCTGGCACTAGTCAGCCAGGATTTGTTGATGTTGTCATTGCTCTAAGTGCTGCTACTCTTAATAGCAGGGAACAGTATTCTTTTTTTAGATATCATGATTATTTCATCCAGTTTTGTGCTTGTACACTATTAATTTTTCTGTATTTGTTCCTACATTACGATTTTTGTGTGTTTACTATGAGTTTTTATAGAGTGAATAGTTCAAAGAAGCTGAGACTTCTTGTCTCAGATGAATGCCGGTAAAAAATATTTTAATTCAGTGGTAATCTGTTCTTCTGTCCGTCAGCCAGGTGAAGTGTGAAAACAGAACTAATGGTTTATTTTCCATCTCAACACATATATGGCAAAAGGGATATTTTATTTTCTGCAATTAGTGCATATGGCTATAGTCAAAGGTGTCAAAGTGTGTCCCTGTACGGACATCAAATGGCAATTGTGTCAGTTTGTATGCCTGATGTTGGGCTACTATATAAAACAATCCATACTTTCTGCACAACCAAAACCACATTCTTCTTCCGATGAAATGAGCTGCAAGACATGTACAAATAAAAAAAAAAATAATAAAAAAGAGGCAAATAATTTATTCAGGTGCCTCATTAGAGATAGGTGTCTATCTTTGAACTTTCATGTGTGATTATCTGGCCATTAAAGCATGATGGGCTGGGTGTTTTAGGAGCCTTTGATGAAGCACTTGGAGACATCTATGCAGACTGTTTCCATCAGATCAGCTTTGCGTGCAAATCCAGTGACTCCTCTGAGAAACTGGAACAGATTAGAGAGAGATAACGCTGTTCTTTAAAAGCTGATGCTGCTTCTTTTCTGGTATTTCTCCTGTAAACAAAGTTTTTGGTCTACCTTGTCTCCCTCCCCCCTTCCCAGTGAACAAAGAAGCACAGAATTCATTTTGCTTCTCTACATGGCTTTGTTTCCTTTGAGCTTTCTTTTCCTATATCCATCATCTATTGGCCCTACAGACTATCTCACAAGTCCTGCCTCTGATGTGTTTGAAGAGATTCACTTTTAGTTCTTATGCCTTTAACAACCCGCTCTTCAGAACCCTTTTTTGGCTTGCCTTATTGTGTTTAACACCTACTTGCCAAAGCTTTTCTCTTTTTTCTTCTTTTTTTTTTTTCATTATTTTCCTCACTTGAACAGAACTTCAATTTGGAAGTCAAAATTCTTACATTTAATAATGTCCTTCATCTCATTGTTAATTTCCTACTGCCTAAAATGCGTCAGTCTGGGAGGAAGGAATTGTCTTTCTGGAGACTGTTTTGATAGTTAGCATATATTTGCTGAATCCATGGGAGTATCTTTAAACATCCTCTTTTCTATTCACAAGCATTTTGGGTGTTTTGCCATTTGAATCTCTCTTGAATTTCTTTCTTTCATGCTTCACCATTTCTACATAATCCCTTCTTTTCAAAATACTCTGTACCAAAGTTCATGTCTCTACTCTCTGAGTCTGTTTGGTTGTCTTCAAGCTTGACAGTAAATCCAGAACAGGAACTTGAGAGTGCATTGGCTTTGCTTGACAAGGTTTTGGTAGTGAGGCCCTACAGGTGTTGATTCCGTCAGAAGCTGCCAGAAGCTTCCCTCATATCCAGTGGAGCCAATGCCAGCTGGCTCCAAGGTGGACTAAGGCCAAACCCATCAGTAATGGTGGCAGCATATCTGGGATATATTTTAGAAGGGAGGAAAAATATGAAAACCAACTCTTTCTGCAACCAGAGAGAGAAAAGAATATGTGAAAGAACTCTGCAGACCCTGAGGTCAGTGAAGAAGGAGGAGGAGGTGCTCCATGCACTGGAGCAGAGATTCCCCTGCAGTGCATGATGAAGACCACAGTGAGGCAAGATGTGCCCCTGCAGCTTATGGACGTCCACAGCGGAGCAGAGATTCACCTTCAGCCCGTGAAGGACCGTACAGCTGAGCAGGTGCCTGAAGGAGGCTGTGACCCCAGGGCAAGGCAATGCTGGAGCAGGCTCCATGAGGGACCCCATGGCAAGCAGGGGAAAAGTGTGAGGAGTCCTTTTTCTGAGGAGGAAGGAGTGGCAGATGCAACTTGTGAAGACCTGACCACAGCCCCTATTCCCTGTCTCCCTGGGCCAGTGGAGGTGAGTTAGGTAAAATGGGGAGTGAAGTTAAGCCTGCAAAGAAGGGAGGGGTGTGGAGAAGTTGTTTGAAGATCCAGTTGGCTTTTTTTTTTCCTATTCCTACTCTGCTTTCATTGGTAATAAATTAATTTTCCCCACTTCATGTCTGTTTTGCCCATGACAGTAATTGGTGAGTGATCCCTCCCTGTCATTATCTTGGCCCACAAGTTTTGTTGTTACCTTTTCTCTTCCCATTTCAGATGAGGAGAGGAGTGATAGAGTGGCTTTAGTGGGCACCTGACATCCAGCCAGAGTCAACCCATCACAGACAGCATAGTCTGAATGCTGTGCTTTTCCTCTGTACGTCTAGCATGGATATCCTGCATTGGATGATAGGAGTTGCTTGGCTTATCCAATCTGACTCTTAGCTGTCCTTTATGCACAGGACCAATGCTCCACCAGCACAACTGTTCTTCCTACATTTCTGTACCCTTGCATTGCACAGTCTTTCTGTTTATATTCCTTATTCCAAGATTTTTCTATGAATATTATGCCAAATCCTCAAGGTAAATTACTCCAAGTAAAAAGAACAAATCTATGAGACTTAGCATATACAAGTAAAATTTTTCCCTAAGGTCTTATAAGGATGTCAACTTTCTTTTCGATTTTATTTTTTACAGAATGTTGTTTTGTTTGACACTCCTTTTGGCTTAGAAGACGACATTAGAGAAATTCTCATTTGTCTTTGGCACAAAGTTATCGAGAAAAATGCTAAGAAACTATTTGTTTTCAAGACAAAGACTTGAATAGCTACTGGGATAGCGATCAGCCTTTTAAAGAAACAGAGACCATTTCTGTTAAAGGTTAGGGGTACTGAGAATGTCAAAGAAAATAATAAAAATTTTATTACTTGATGTTAGAATAGAAAGTATTTTTCTGTTATTATTATTATTGTTATTATTGTTATTATTGTTATTATTATTATTATTATTATTATTATTATTATTATTATTATTATTATTATTATTATTTTAAATATACATGTAACTATCTGGAGCTTTGGGTTCTAAATAAAAGTCAGACATAGAGAAGAGAAAACAAAACAGTTCCTAAATGTTTGTTGCAGGCAACATCAGAGCAAATTCCCAATGAGTGATGCTTCTATTGAAGTGTGCGTGTTTTGATCAGGGATCTCAGCATAACTTAACTCCAGCTGTAGCTGTAGGCTTCTACACAGGAAAAAAAAGGATTTATGGGTAGATAATACATGCAGAAGAATTTTTTTCTGGAAACAAAAGAGCAGCTCTATATATAGTCTGAGTAAACAAACAAGAACAGGATACTGGAGACTACAAGAAGGAAATAGGACACTGCATCTATATTTAAGTGTCTCTCATCATACAGTGCCAGTGGAATTCTGATGTCTGTTTCCAACATGACCCAGGTGAAATCCATATTTAATTAACTGCACCCAAATAAATCCCAACTAAACACAGGTATCAGGGAGGAAGAGGTGCTTTGAGAAAAGGAGAAAGAAGAACCACAAATGAGTGAGAAAGAACCTAAGTTTTGGCAAAACAGAGGAGACAGAGGGATATGAGGACACACGAAGGATAAGGTCAGAGAGAAGGTGAGAGCAATGCTGCTAAGGAAGACTCCAGAGGTCTGTAAAAGTATGTGATATAAGTAGACCCCTTTTCCCATAAATTTTTGCCTCCATTTTAATTGTGGACAGGGAAAAAAAAAAAAAAAACAAATTGAACTTGGAAAAGGCTAAAAAGTTTACCAAGCAATGCTTCACTTGCAGCATTGCAGACATCCCTCACCTTGTCTGCAGCAATAGCACCACCTAATCTGTTTTCCTCACCAGTTAATAATTGAAATATGTCACATTCATGTAGAAAGGCTTTTGTCACCGATCTGATTTTTTTTAAGAAGGCTTTTCCATTAACAGTGTGACTTAAGGTTTTCTATATTTTCTAACAGATCACTATGGATATATTCATCCACCTCAAAGTTACACCACCTACTTTGCTTTGTATCTGAGCCTTCTAATTGCTCATGATCTTCACTGATGTAATGTGAAGTATTCTACTGTTTGCCAAGGACTGAAGGTAAAGAGGAAAAATACCAAGAGATCCTTGGAAGTTGAGGAAAGGAGAGAAATTTAAATGAGGCCAAAATGGGAAGCAGAGAAACATTTTCAGTTTAGTAGAAGACTAGCATTTTTCTAAAGACAATGAGTCTTCAGAACAACAGTTCTCTATGCCCAATGTAAATTCCAAATACTCCTGACTTTTGGTAAATAAATCGATGCTGATATTCTGCCCCGACAGACCTGAAACAGAGAGTAAGTAATTAACCTTCAGCTTGTCAGATCTGATACTTAGTCATCATCATCAGAGTCACTAAAGGTATAAGCCCTGAAGGAAAATATCATTCTGCTCCCGTCACTCTCATTTGTGGACCAAGTCACACAATGAAAGTTTTTCTAAACTCATTTCAGATGAAGAATGGTGCTTTTACAGTTGGTTTAATGGAATAATGAGCAAGTTGAAAGGTCTTGGTGTAATATTTGAGTTTCAGATTTAATTTCGGTCGGATGATTCTCCCTCCTTGCAATTGGCCGAGAGATTTCCAAGTTTTCCTGACTGTCATTTGAAATGAGAAGCCCTGTCAGATTGTAATAAGTCCAGAAAAGGACATTCAGATTCTGCTACTTGATCCATGTACTTGATCCATGCCTTTTGAAGTAGCAGTTTGTTCTGTTTACGACACTTTTCTCCAAGTTGGAAATTTAAAATAGTTTATTTCAGGAACAGAAGCTGCCTGCTTACCAGATTCCACCTGATCAAGTGGCAGTGTTTAGGTTCACAGGCTTCTGTCTGTTAGATCAATGGGGTGAATACCCTTTCTTAAATCTCTATCCCTTATATGTATTTGCTTGAGTCCCATTTAATCTTGCAGCAGAACCCCTCAGGAAGGATAGGATTCATGCCAGTGGTTTACATGACTAATTGATTCTTGTAGAGAAAACCAGTGCTACGACAAGTAAGTACTGCAGATGCCTCCCTCCTTAAGATGGAAGCCAAAGAGGCTCTGCATCACTCTTTGAGCTGTTATCAATTAGTTCCATGAAACATTGCCAGAAAGTGTTTTTGTATGTTGGGAAGCAGTGAAAACACTATACATTCTGGTTTCATTAAAATATATAGGCCCAGATTTAATTTGTACTCTCAGGTCAGATATGGCAACCTCACTGGAGTTTTGTGGCACTGAAAAAACAAGTTGGGGCTTAGTAAGAAATGCAATATTGGAGGGGGGCTAAAGAGATTTTAGATAATAAGCAACATTTTCTTTACTATTTCTTCTTCCAAAAATAACAAGCCACATATAGCCTGATGCTGAATAGGGCTGGGGGCAGGGGGGCACAGGAGGACAGACATTTTTTATCTTGCCCCCTATAATAGATTTTTCCTTTTGCTCAATTCTCTCTGTGAATAACAAGAGTGGCAGCCATTTTCTCTCAGCTCAACATCAAAACTCCTTTCATCTGCTGTCTAAATGCAAACAAAGCAAACCTTCCACCAGGCCTTTCTTTCCAGATAAATTAAAACTCTCATGTCCTGGGGCCTAAATCAAGCCTACAGGCCTTCCCTAGATAAATGCTTTCTCAACCTGAAATCTTCTTGCTACACATGCTCCTTGTAAGATAATTTTGCAGTAGCTAATCAATAATGCAACAGTAAATTGCATTTAAATAAACATTAGCGGCCCTCTTAATGAATAAAACCTCATTTGCAATTTGTCAAAGTCATAAATGCTGGACTCTTTTGATATTCATTAGAATATTGGAAATTGGATCTTTGACAGGTTTTATGTATGTTGCAATTATGATTTTTGTGAATAAAAGAAGTGCTTTATTTTCACAAGAATTCTTGAATAAAAACAGCAATACATGCTATGGATGTGATAGATCTCAATTGCCACCTTATTAAAAACGCAAAAAAGGAAAAAAAACCCTGTTACAGTCACAAATTTTAAAAGGTTGAAATGTACTATACATATATTTTGTAAGAATGTATTATGAAATTCCTTCTTTTATACGAAGAGTTTTAATTAATTTGCTGTGATCCTAAGCTTTGGAAAAATAGAATTCTTGGTAATTAATTTTTATGTCGCAATACAGTATTACAGTTGTATGTGTCACTAATTTTGTAGTGAAATTGCAAAATAAAAGCGTGTTTACACATCATATATTGTAAATTCACTTAATAAGGTTTTTTTGATTTTATCCCCATTTTTCAGTGGAAGTACTTCACATAAATGTCCCCATGTGAAACATCTGCACCATGCACATTACTGCATGAATTCACCGCTTTATAAACAAAGTCATACACCTGGGATGGAGGAAAAATTCTAATTTTGAGAACCATTAGGTTGTGGAATAGTATCCCAAGGGAAGAAGGAGAAACCATAACCACAAGCTATTTAAAAACAAATTGGAAAACCTGAGCAGTACAGGGTAAAGAACAGAACGTCACTGTAAGAGAGACACAACACAAATTATGTGCAAGTTGTTTTCCATCTCTTCGTTCTGCGATTGCACAGAAGAATGAGGCCACGCCAAACACAGAGCACCACACTTGTTTGCTAGAGGAGTTTCTGTGGAAAAATCCAGCTTTCCTTTAAAACACATGTACACACACACACACACATACACACACACATGTACATAGTCAGATTTGTGTCTTCTGCACTGACATGAGGATCCTACCTGAGCTTCCTTTGTGGGAAGAAATGGTAAATGAAGATAACACATTCCTCTTGCACTGAAGGAGTTTGAAATCATGCAGTGTGGATTGCATTCATGAACAAACATCCCAAAACATCACCCTTTCCCTTACAGAATACAAGCTCTTTGGAAACATCTCTGTAATAGTTTGAGTTGAAAGACTAGGCCCTCTATGTGAGGATGTCTGAAGAGTTGTATATATTTTCAAATTAAACAACTAAATATTAAAAAGAAATACGTTGTAGAAAATAGTTGGCTGAAGCTTGTACTATGAGCAATATCCATTTTTATGCAACCAGCATGAAAAAATGTGGACCAAATCTGCTTAGCTTTGAAAATTGTGAAATGCATGAATAAAAGCGAGATCCAGCTTCTACGAACCAAGTTTCTGTGATCTCAAGAACATATTTATCCCAAGGAACTTTCAGAAGGGCAGAGGAGACCAGATTATAGCTGTAGCTCATAGCGTTTCTTGATTGGCTCACAAGAGGCTGGTGAAGACATGGGCTAAACCAAACATCAGCCGGACTTCAGTGCAGCCCATGCCTCACCTCACATCCCACCACTCTCATGCATCCATTTACAATAGCCTATTACTCCAAAAGACTGTGTTCCCAGGAAAAGGTTGTATAAGATTGATTTATGGTTTCCACCTCAAAGTCAAGGCTCTTCTTTTGCCACCAGCAAGTAAGTTCCACACAGGCAAAACAGTCTTCTAACCAGCAAAATAAATAGCTTCTTTTTCCCTTTCACCCTCCTGGTCCATGCTCAGTGCCATTCCTAACCTTGGCCTTCAGGAGGGAGAGGCTGGAGGAGTTCTACGCATCTTTCCTCTCCAAACACTTCAGGGAAAGTGAGGAGTTGCTTTTCAAAAGAAACACTTCAGAGTAAGAGGTCAGTCCTGCTAGCAACAGAAGAGACTTGAGAGCACAAGAACTAAGCTGGACAGAGACCTGCAGATGTTCTGCACTTCCACTGTGCATCAGGTCAGGTTTTTCCAAGCTGAGATACTTTGGGACACACTGCCAGCAGCAGCTCCTGTGTCCTGTGCATGCTCAGAAGGACTAATTTTCTCCACAGGCTGTACAGATTTGAAGCAGCCTGCGTGTCACTAATGGTACATCATTGTTTGTATATCTCTGCTCTCAAACTCATTACCTCAGCAAGAGAGGCTCAGGACAGAGAACCAGGGGTGGCCACAAGACAACACAACACTGCAGGAGTCAGGGCTCTACTCCTGTGGAAGAAAATAACCTGAAAGGCTGTAGGCTGCTCTACTCCACACTGTCCTTCAACTGGCACCATGATAGATGACAGAGCAAACCTTTGCATGCCCGGGTGAAAATGAGAAGAGTCCTCCCAGCTAAGCACATTCTCATGTCCCCTAGGTCTGTTGCCTGATGTGCAATACAAGTCAGATCCTCTGAACACATAGCCCTGGCATCCTTCAGGTGCTTCTTTATTACTGTTCTGATCTGGTGAGAAAGAGTCCTACAGTATTACCTTGGCACTGCAAACTGCTTGTTAAGTATTATGTTAGGAAATGACAGCAGTTAAATGACTTTTTCTTTTTTTCCACACTATGTACTATCACATTAGGTAGAGGGAATGTCAGTTATTTTTGTATGGATCCTCGACCATATGTAAAACTATTTTAAGGGGGGTAGGGGGAGTTGGCAGAGAGAGGCAGGGAATGCAACATACCATAGGAAGCCAACATTATTTATCTTCCTTTAAATAATTACATGTAAAAAAACTGCAGACAAAAGTTTAATATATATGTTATTCATGACAGCCTCCGCCGTGCATTTTTGCCTCTGACTTTGAGGGACAGTAGGAAGAAGGAAGAGAACTGTTCATATTCACGTTGTAGGAAATTATTCTATCTGCTCTCCATGGAGGGAGATTAAGTTTCTGCACTTACTGATGCAGAAGTCACTTTGGGTTCTCTCACCAAAGCTTAGCTTGGGTTCTCTCACAGGATTGTTTATTTAGGATAGAGCACTCTGGATGCCAGATTTCAGTAGGTCTGAGCTGCATTACTCTCTGTGCTTTTAGTCTAAATATTGTGGATACTTTTATAATTTATTAATTATAAATTTGATGCATTTTGACATTTTGGTAGAAACCAGAAAAATTATATTACTGTTTTCATTTTCTAGCCACATCCTGAGTCTATTACTTGCCTTCTACTAAGAGAAAGAGAAAAAAAGACGAAATTGTAACAGGTGTCTTGATAAGAGCATTAGACAAACAGTTCTACGGCTGACCCAAAATTCCATGCAGATATTCTCAGTACAGTTGTTAACTGCTTATTTATGCTTATATATACCCACACTTGTAAATATTGGTTCTTGAATCAGAATGAAATAGAACTATTTTCTTATTAGTGACACTAGGCTCAAATTATAATCATTACTAGTACTATCTTTAAAAATACAGTTTTAAACCTATGAGCAGATATAGATTTTGCATTTCCATTACAATACTTTAATCTATGACCTTTGTCCTTTTATTACGATACTACTGAAATTAGGTTGTTGGAACGATGATTGCTTTTTCTTTTCCTTTTTTTTTTAACCTAAGGGTAGTAGAAAGGTCTGAAAATGATTTTAAATCAGATATTTTTTATCTGTGATAATGCTTTTCCCATGAATACAGGGCTTTGTTGAGTCTACCAAATGCTATTACTTTGTCCTCAGGTTAATATATAGACATGCAAAAAATGAGAGGCTGGACCTCATAAACACGCTTAGAGCCAGTAATCAAAGATATGCCTTAACATAGGTATAACATGTTCCTAAAAACTGTTTTAAAGCAAATACAGCGAAGATTTTATATATATATTTATATATATGTATATATAGATGCATATATATATACACATGCATATATATATATATATATATACAAGCAATACAATGTTTGTACTAACTTTTCCATTCCTACAAGGCCTCCAGCGGTTTCCCGGTACAAGAAGAAACACAAATGAATGACATTTTCATTTTCTATTTCATATCAGCACACTAAGCTAAATTAGCTAGTCCCAATTCTCGTTTCAGACAGAAGTAAATCTGGTATAATTCCAGCACAGCCTACATCACTGGGGTAAATCTATGATACCATGCATCTGCTACTTATATTTGTAATGTGGGGGACAGAGACAAAACAGCACCTGCCTGTCTCCTTGCATACACAGAACAGCCATAGTCCCTCCCCAGGATTTCCTAACACACAGTACTTCTCCACCTTTAGAATTTTGCATATCAAATGCTAATGTCGTAACAGATAATGCCAATGCCATGGAACAGACATAGTCATCCTAATCCCCGGGTTCCATGTTGAAAACCTGAATGGATAAATTTCCAGTGTACCAAGATTATGCCTCATGTGCGTAACTCACACAACTAACAACATGCCTTCGTTAGAGGCACTTGAGAGAATTTTACTTTGTCCATTTTAGCTTTATTTAACAACAGTCATACACCATTCACATTAGCTCAGATTACGCATTTAATTTCCTTAAGTGCTACTCTTAAAACATCGCCATGCTTAATGTTGACGTCTAAATGGTACCATTTACGCTTTGCTGTGAACACCTCATTAAAGCAAATGGAGCAGGTAAGGAGGTAAAGCATCTGCCTTTGTTGAGGCAAATGGAGAATTGTGTGCCTTTGTTTGACTGGGAACAGTTGAGCATGATTTTCAGTAAACTGTGTAAACTGATGTAGCTCCATAGATTTCATCAGAGCTCCTCTGATTTATATTAGTTACAGATAAGGCAGGGTTTCCTGAGAGCCTCAGATAACATAATATTCCCTATGTCCATAAGGTCACTTAAGAGATGCCTCCAGAGCACTGATTGTTTATATATTGGATATGGAGGCATTTTTTAAAAAACCCTTTTTTTAAAGCCCTCCTTAAAAAGGGCTACTCATATGTCACCCTTCCACTGGGAAAAAAAAAAATCCTTTTTTTCCTTTGCTCACTTGAATATCAAATTTGGGAATATTTATAACAGTGAGAAAACAGTACTTTTTCCAATTAAAAAAAAAAAAAAGAAAAGAAAAAAAAAAGAGAGGGAAAGAGAAATATTTTTTCTGATTTGCCAAAAATTCTCTCTTTGAATAAATTCAAGTGCAGAATATTTTGGAGCCCCAAAAGTGTAAAAAAAGCAGGACAATTACTCAAATTATTCTGGATTTTTACTATATTATTGCCTTCTGTGAACATAAGTAGATATACCCAAATTACAGATTTTTACATGTATTTTTCAGTATTGTGGAAGACAAAAAAGAACAAGACCAGGGTTTGCTAAAGTAAATATATCAAGACATCCCACTAAACCAGCCAAAACTTGGCTTCCTTTGCTGTAGCATCCACAGTAGAATCAATGGATTACAGAGAAGATTTTGTCCCTTTCTACTGCAGTAGACTGTGACAGTGACAGATTAGACAGACTATTTTATCTTAAACATGGTTTAGCCATTGAGCTGTTGTCAGTTGGTTGCATCGCTTCCTAAACTCTGCATTAGTCCCACCACCCTATAAATTGCCTTCTGCCTCCTCAGCTCCCACACCACCATGTGACCACCTTACCAACAAAGTGGAACACCATCAATGTTTGAAAAATTCTCTGAAAAACTGGGATAAAAGCTGCCATACAAGTGCAAAGTATTATTATTATTATTGTTTCCTTGATGTCAATGTGAGCTGTAATAATGTTTTTTTCCAATTAGTTACTTAAAAGAGAAGGAAAAATGAGCTGCTGCTCTGTTTTCAAAGCCAGTAGAGGCCATTGAGGAGTTTACAACATTCTGTTTCAGATATTTCTTAACTCCTTTTGCCCCAAAATACGGAATGAGGATTAAGCACGGTTAATGCCATTTCTACCTCTCATGAGTCTTGGAAACAAGGAGCTAATGCAGGCTGCAGCAGCTATTGCTTTTACTGACAGCATATGTTTGTTGTGAGATGAACAGTTTAAGCCAAATGACTACACAGGAACACTAATAGCAAAGGATGGGCTATATTAACTTCAAAAAGCTTACATTAATGCAATGTGAAATTGTACATTTTGTGAGGCTTTCAAGTTTTTTCAAGTAATTTGTGCACAAAAAGTCTTAGAAACTTTTCTGACTCAAATAAATAAACAAATGCCTCCTCCTCTCTGACTTGTTCCTCTAATGTATTACCTAAATGGATTATCTTCCGTTTTTTTCCCCTCCAGAAGTCAAGAGCAGAGGAGGCTTAAATAAGTGAAAGTAAAATCTATTAACACCATTTTGCAACTTTATTGATAGCACCAGTACTATCAAAGCTATCTCCCGCCACTTGGTAGCACGAATGCGGAGAGTTCCCATCTCCTCGCCTGGCGGCAGGGGAACCCGGTGGTCAGTGCAGCTGAGTTTCCACAGCAACACCCAGTTATGTTTCCCAGGCAACCAGGATCCTCAAAATCGGGTGGCAATTGGTGAGCAGAGTGCTTTGGGGACAGTAAAATCTATTTTCCCACTTCGCCAAAGCAGGAGCTGTGCTGGTGGCTGGCCCAGGTGGGATGCAAGGGAAGAAGGGGCTGCAGCCTTACTACAGGACGCAGTTGCTTCTCCTGGCTCACATCTACATTCAGCTTCTTCAACCTCCCCACTTTGCTCAGCAGAGTGCTCAAAAAAGTAACATTGTATATTCTTATTTACAGTTATTTTCTTCTTTTGCTAATTTCATACTTACCACGCCTACATTCCTGTCAATTTTTAATACTGCCTCATATATATTTTGTGCCAGCTTTTGGAGACCCTATGCTTTATTAAATGCTGCATCAACAGCAGAGGACCAAATCTCTGTCTCATTCAGTTCTCAGTTTGAACAACATGCCACTGCAGGCAAGGAAAGGATTATTCAAGTCACAAAATTCAGATTCTAATTAATTTTATCACAAAAATCTATGATTTAGGAGGAGGGGCACGATAAGCTCATGCCTGGTATTTAGACAGATGTGGACCTAGAGTTTTTAATGAATTGTTTAATCTAGTGGCCTGTTGTTATTGGTGTTGATCCTGATTGTTTTATCAATACCTGGCTTGCTGTCATCTGAGAGCATTAGGAAAGGTGAACAAACGGGGGCAGACATTTTCTAGGCAGAAATTCACTTCTCTGTGTATTATGACCATTATTTCCAGATTTGGGGAAATGATTATCTGAATATTGTCCCTTTCTAGGCTTTCTTGAGCTGACTTGCAAGGCTTTGAAGAAGTTTTATTACTTCAAAGAGCATATTGACAGCTGGTCTTGTCCCTGCAGATGACAGAAATTCGAACAGGCCAAGAATGACCTATCTGAGGATGAAAGTTAATCTTTCCAGCAATTTTCAACAATGTTTTTTTCATGGCATGGAGAAACAACTCCAAACAAGACATACAGCAAAATACATGAGATGCACCAACATCTTCAGATGTTAAGCAGTGCCATCAGGCAAGATTCAAAATACTAAAGAGTGTTGTGTGACTCCTAACCTGGTCACAAAAAAAAAAATCCCCAGACTAGTATTAAGCAAATAGGTTAACCTTAGCTTTTTCAGATATGAGAAACCATCCTGGTTTTACAAGCTATCTGGGCCTCAATATCCCGCTGTAACTTCCAATGCACACATAGCCAGAGCTTCCTCTTCCCTAAGAGGCTGTGAAAGAAGGTGCAGTAATACCAGGTCCACTTCCCTTTGCCAGCTGAAGCCAGAGAAAGAAAAGATCTGAGGTCATGTCAGTGAAGATTTGCTCTTCTTTCTATTCTACAGGCACAAAAGACAGAAAAACAGAGATTTTTGACAGTATGCTTACATGTGCTAGGTGCTTCATGCTGCCAGAAATTAGTGACTCTTGTGAGCTGACTGCTAACTACCATGTGGACCTGGGATGAAAGTATCCTAGGTCATGCGTAGTTGTACTCTTCTCCTTCTGCAAATACAGAGGTCAAAATTAGACATCTCCTGTTATTGGAAACTCTGAGACCTATGTCCTCTGTGCCCTTTTTAATGATACGGCATACAGCTAAAGAAAAAGATAAACACCACCTATTTAGTCTATGTTTTAAAAGGCTATTTCTAGTGCCTGTTTAGAATTGAACAAGCACTGTTAATGTGTTTAGTCTCTTCCAACAGCTACTACTGCAGAAAGAATTTTGTCTAATGCTCACCTTACTAGTCTCAAAATGTAAGAGGAAAAAAATCCTCTTCTATCAGAACGTTATTCTAGTCTACACAAAATTTAATTATCTTAAGCAAACTTACAAATGATGAAGAAAAAACTCAGTTAAAATTTCTGAAAGGTGTGTCTGAAAATTAACTATCAAGACAGGTCATGTATGTATTAAAAAACTTTTCAGCTCATCTTAAGCAATCATAAATTTATACAAATATGACTGCTCCAAAAAAAAAGAATTACTATCGCCTCTATTCTGACTCTCATTCTGTCCTATCCCTCTCTTGTACTTCAAGAGTCCCTGCCACTGAAGCTCTTGAGTAACTGTGAAAAGCTCTTGCAGGTGTAGTGTAGTCCTTCCTGCCTTCCTGCCTTCCTGCCTTCCTCTGTGGTGCATATGCACTGGCCAAAGTGTGAAGGAGGCTCTAGGATATCACGTATGTGAAATCTAAAAGGTTAAACTTTTAGCATTGCAAGGTTCCAATACTGGGAGTGCAAGGGTCTTCATGGTGTGTCTGGAGGTTTGGGGTCATGAAGCATGAAGTGGGAAAACAGGAAAATGGGGTATATTTGGGGTCAAAGGAAATAAGCAACTAAAGCATCAGGAGGGCCTGAAGGGCCAGAGAAATGAAAAATCATGATCCATCCTAACACGATATCTTACCATTCTGGCCTCTCCAGCACTTTAAGTTTATCAAAAAATCAAGGCTGCCACTTTTTTCTACTTGTAAAAGGAACAAAATAAGATGAAACAAAATAAAACAACAAAAAAACAGGAAAATGGGGTAAAAAGAAAGAAAGAAAATTCAACAACTGTGACAAGCACAAGGGTTTTTTCTGGAATAGCTTGCTAATTCTATGTTCTTTCAATGATTCAGTACATCTGAGCCAGAGGAAATATTTGTCAGAATGATGTTGATCTGTTCACATATAAAATGCATGTTTCGGTTGTAACCACTCTCCTGATTAACCCTATCTGAAACTGCCCTGTTCACATGGACAGAGGCTACCTCTGCTTGCTGAATGGGCTGAGCTCAGGCTGTCTTTCTGAACGGCCTTCCTCAACTCTTTGCACCATTCAGCATGTATTCCTGCTATAAGTAGGAAACTCAAAATAGACAGCACTGTAGAGTGGGGGAGTGCTGCTGTTCCTACATTGTTTTATCAACAAACAGCCAGCAAGTGCTATTAAATTCCCAGAGTGGAACTAGTACACAAACAGAAGTCACAAGAATGCCTTAAATCTTGAGGATGAAGCTTCAGGAGACAAATGTATTACAGTGTCTAGGCAGCACAGGAAGATATTACACAGTGATCCCTTCTGAACCTTGTCCACTGGCTTTAGACAGGTCCTCTGCACTGCTCAGTGCTGACATTATATGGTCTAGAAATCTAAGATAAAGAAAATTTCCCACGAACTTGTACTGCCTCTGCCCAGGAATGAGCCTGGAATCACAGCAGTTTACAGAGAGGGAAGTTCCACTTCTGCTGAAGAGAACTATTTACTGCTTTGTAGACACCGGTTGCAAAGTCTGGCCATTCTTTGGACAACAGCAGAACTGTGAGCTGAGCTGATATCCTAGGAACGTTTAATCACAAATCTCTACCACGTCATGTAGCCCACTTTAAAAATTGGGGGTTTCTGAGAATGAAAGGCTTAAAAGGCAGTGCCCATTGGTTCAGCACAGGTGGGATACTCCTAGAGAGCAATGCTCTCACTGCTTTCTGTGTGAGGCAAACAAAGCAGACAAAGAGGAATCAACGTTTTCTGAGAAGGGTTAAAGAATTCCTTATATCATTTACTAGGGCTGGTCCATCAAACATTTGAGAAACAAGTTCTGCATTGCTGCAATGACTCTTGAACCTTCCTGTTTATCCTTTCCTCTTTTCCCTCAAAATGCTTTGTCCAGCTCTAAACGAAACAGGCAGTCACCTTCACTTCTATCTCAGTGAGGTCAAAGTCATTGAATGTGCCTTAAAGACAGAAGGAAAGTCAGCCAAAGGAGCTAAAAGCAGCATCCATTGTAGCAATGAGGACTTTGCCTACTATTGGGACTGTCTGAAGCAGTTTCACAAATGTGTGAATCAACTTTTATCATCAGGATTGCAGTTTTTATGGTGGCATAGTCAAACATCCATGTTGCTTTTCACAGGTACAGTATGGGTGCTTTGCAACATGAATTTGTTCAAGTTTAAAGGACAGAGATTCATGTAACAATACTGAGAGAATAGAGAGAAAATATATAATCTTGGGTCTAATCTAGTTGTGCTTAATACTCTCCTGTATCCTGCTTGTCAAAAATGCCCATTACTCTGTTGGTTTGCTATCGCTGACCAAAAGTTTTGACTAGTAGTATTTAATATAATGATTTTGTTTTGGTTTTCTTAAAGCTCATCTTGCTTTCTTTCCCTGACTTTTAAACTTTGTTTCAGGTCAGGTAACACGCAGCAGTTCCAGAGCAACCCTGTGCTCCTGAGATAGTTTGGCTTCTTCCACGTTGTCTTCTTCTAGTCTGTCAGCAGTTGGTCCAACTTCCTCATACTCTCCCTTACTGTTCTGGACATCAGCCCAAGCTGCTGCATTCAAAGGAAAAAGAGCTACACTCTGCTGCATTGTTCAGTTCAAGTTACCGTGGTGGCCCTGAGTCTTACATTTCCAGTCCTTTTGTTCTTTTTCAGCATTGTGCTTAAGGCCTGACTATGAGTGCTCGCAGATCTAGTGATTTTCATCTTAGCACACTGTCAGGTTAAATCATTGGCAATGTCCTCTCAACGGGAGTTTGCAGTTCAAGGACTGCCTTTGGATCAGGCATTGCATGATTCAAATAAAATATTCATATGCAAGTGTTTGGTACTGCAGTGACAAGGTGCTATTGCTGTCTGCATTTAGTGACCTTTTTTTATGAGTGTGAAGGACTTGCTGCCAGAGACAGAACTGCACTGTGAAATACCACAAACATGGCATCCTCTCAGACCTGTGGTTCTGGGGACTTACGCAGCAGAGCAGCCCTGTGGTGCCACCTTTCTTTGTTCCTGATCAATCCTGCACAGCAGCTGATCCTTTGCTGGGATCTCAGTTTATTCCTGACCAATCCTGTACCCAGAACCAAGGAATGATTTACACTGAAAAGGAGGTCTGAAGGTCACCCGGTTGGATCTGACTGAAGCAGGTTCCATCAGATTAGGTTGCTTATGGTCTTTTCTAGCTGAGTTTTAATGTTTACAAGGATAGCAGTTCCACTTTCCTGGACACCCAGCTGAGATTTATAAACACTATAATGGTGAAAAAGGTGCAAAAAACCACCCTCATATCTAACAGGACTTCACCCTGTTCCAGTGTCTGCTGCCTCCTGTGCTATCACTGCGCACCTTTTGAGAGACACTGGTTACATCTTCCCTACATTCTCCCATGTGGCAGTTCCAGACAATGGTAATATCCTTCCCAAGTCATTTCATCCTAAGGCTGAACAAACCCAGCATCTCCTCAAACATGACGTTCTCCAGCCCACTGACCACCTTAGTGGCCTTCACTGCACTCAGTCTAGCATGCCCCCTCCATCTGCTTCTGAATGTTAAGAGCACGAAACCACCAAGAAGCTTATAAGATCATTTCCCTGACTTCCCTTTCACAATTTCTGAAGGGTTTAGAAGAATCTGTATCTGATCTGTCACAGCAATCCACTGTAGATTTTTTGTACCAGTTAATCATCATGTTTCTGACTGAAAGGGTGGGAAGCAACATAGGAAAATAGAGACCAAAACAAGTTTTAATTACAAAAGTGAAGTCCTGTCTAAGCATTGCAGAAAAAACATAATTCAGACTATTTTGTAATACAGTAGATAAAAGTAGGAAGATGTAGCCTAATTATTTATTTTGGTCCTTTTTACACAACTTCACATCCCAGCAGTGGTGGTGTAATTCCTGCTTGGTAACTTTAAATTCCTATAATGGAATCTGATTGGTGGCAACACCTTGAAAATCATTAAAGAATTTTGAAACTCATTAAAGAATTAAAACAATCTTATTGCTAAGAACAGAATACATTCAAACTCTGTAACTAGTATGTAATTCTCCTGAAAAGCATATTAATTAGTGCCTAACAGGATTTCTAATTTATATTTTTTGTGCTAGACAGATACTTGAGTAACAGCACCTTGACTGAGCAATTGAATAGTCAAAAATCACTACAAGCAGTGTGCACCAGGTCCATTCTGATCCCTGAGCTGCCAAAAAAAAAAACCCAAAAAAACTCATTGACTTTGTTTAGCTATATTTTTTTAGCTAGTTTTGTTTGCTGGGTGCTTATGGGGAAGCAACAGGCCTTTGCAGTTCCTGGGGATTAAACACAGGTATTTTAATGTGACCTCTTTAGGTGCTGAAAAAAATGTTTTCAGTAGTGTCACTCCAGTGAATTTAATGGAAAAACTACAACAAGGAATCTTCCCCTTTCCTTTGAAAGGGGAAATTCTTTGGGGATTTGCTTCTTCCCTCTTTTTCCTTTGATTAGTAAATCAGCAGAGGGCTGTATTTCGAATGGATACATGGTAGGCACTTATTCTGGAAATACTACTTTATAATGCATTTTCCTGAGGGCAAACAGCATTCGAAGAAAATGCAGAGAACCAAGTTAGGTGAGCAAGGTAGGCTGCCTCTCCTACGGATACAGAGCCCTGTGTAAACAGGAACAAAGACGACACAGAAAGATATGTATCATTTCCATAAGTTCTAACTGAAATTGTATAAACATAAGCATAATCATATTTTCTATTCCCCTTGGCATCACTTTGTGGTTTACTTGTTTTGTGATGTGCCTTACATCATCACCTTTCGTGTTTTAGAGATGTGAATTGTCAGTAGTTTCCTTAGCTGCAGTTGTACTCCTAAGAAATATGGGGAAGTCCTCCATTGCACGGAAGATCATTATGTAACAGATAACGGGGGGGCAGGGGGGTGGGATTTCTCTGCATCAACCGGTGGCATAATCCCCAAGGGAAAACAGACTTTAGTTGAACAATCAGAAAACTGGCTTGCTTTATGGTGTTTACACTGCTGCTTGCTAATGGATCACCATAAAGGAAGCAAAAGGACTCTTACACTATTGAGTATGCTATCATGGGAGTCTTCTGAGTGCGCCTTTTTTATTTGCTGCAGTCAGGTTAATGAGCTCACCAGCCCACTTGATGTCGAGGACTTTGTAACAAAGCAATCTCTCATTAAATGCTGCCTGGCACCACTCTCTTGAAGCAAAGGGACATTCAGATTATTGAATGCCTTTGTATTCCTCGTTCCTACCAGGCTATGGCGTCCAGCAGTGGCATCAGTCCCGCACACTTACTGGCAGCCATCCAGTCATGCGCCTGCCCTCTTCAAACTGCATGGGCATTTGCCAATCTAAGCAGCACTAGTAGGCAAACAAGCATGGCACACGACTGCTTTGGCTGGTAGCCAGATGTGCAGCTGTACCATCTCACTTCCCCACTACTGTATGGAGAAATGCCGTCTTTCACCATTCTTTCCCATTCAGTTGATTTACACGGGGAAGTTCTGTTGCAGTACAAAGGAATGTGCATTTATCTGCATTCTCTTTCTGCTTTAACACCTTTTTTTTAGTCTCAGTAGTGCAGGTCATGAATTCATCTGTGGCTTTATTTAAATACCTCCTGGCTGACAGTTTCTTCAATGAAATGACCCCAGAGTGTTATCAGCTAGCTAGCAGGTGTGTCTCTTTATTCAGAATCTTGCAGGCAACAGTGCATCCTGGGTAAAGAGCAAGCTATGCATGATCCAGCTCTTCCCTACATTACTCAGGAGATTTAATGGTTCGCTGTCATGAAAGCATTTACAAAGATTTCTTTTTTTTTCAAGGTTGGCTTTCTGCTGGGCTTTGTGCCCTGAGTTATTTTGACACAAACACACAAAATGATAAAGAAGGATTTTTTTATGAAAGACTTCATCTCATTCAAAAAAAAAAAAAAATCAGCCCTGGTCAGGCTATTGTTTTTAAGTTGTAAGATACTAAACAGGTATTTAATAATAATGTAGCTACTCCGTCTATAGTTCCACTAGTAAACAGCCTTGTGAAGCATCGTGTCCCTGTGTGTGTCTGTGCACATACAAGTACACCCTGTTTCTATTCAGCCGGCCTCTAAATATTGACGAAATCCTCAAAGTTGGGTTACTAGAGTGGCAAAGAAAACCAGACTGAAAAAAAACCAAAAAACAAACAGCCTTAAAGAATAAAGTCAAGGAGGAGACAATAGACAACAGAAGGAATCCCCTTGTCCTTCCAAACAGTGTCATTCTGTGTTCTAGGACATGGTTTCTAGAACCTTTTCTTTTACAGGGTTTTACTTCTTTGCCTGCCTTGCCATGGAGGGAGAGAGAAAACACAGAGCCCAGCAGTGTTTTCAAGGCTCTTGCATGAGTTCAGGATAGTCTGGGGAATCGTTCCCTGGGGCACTCCTCCTCTCTTCCCCAGACAAATATCAGACTTGATCACATCAGCAAACACTCAACCAATGTTCACCCACACTATAAGTCAATTTTTCCTTCTACCAGCAGTGAACTGAGAGGAGGTCCTACTCAGGTGATGTTTGTGTGCTCAGAAATAAAAGTGATAGGCTCACTTAACCCTTCTTGAGAAAGGATTCAGAAAATTCAGTAGAGTTCCTTGGTTTTCTGTCAATAAAAAGACATGAAAGGACAATAAACACAATGGAAATTAATTTTATGCTGACATAAAGTCAAATGGAGTTTTGCTGGAGCACAATCTGACATCAGTTTCGCTCCTGCTTCCTCTGAAATTAGCAAGCAAGCTCTTATTGACTTAGTGAGCAGGACTGTGATTCACAAATTTGGCTAATCCACTCATATTTTCAATATGAGATTTTGAAAAGGTCACAGAATGCAGAGTCAAGATCGTTGTCCCCAGAAGGGGGTTGGCTTGAGACCAGGCAAAGATAATAAAACCAGTTGTCCAGCTTCTCAGTATTCAATACATCCCAGCTGCATTGACTAATAAGATGATGTTGGGCTTAGGAATCCAGGAAGGTCTTTCTTTTCAGCCTTGTCTATTCTGCCTTTACCAAGCAGATGATTTTTTAAGTAGGAAGGACACTAACTTGATTCAAAACCAAAACTCCCAATTATGTGTCCTTTATTTCAAAGTGGAAGAAGTACATTTATAGAAATGTGCTATTTAAAATGTCTTACAGATTATAATGATAAGGGCAAAATGTGAACCTTATTGAAAAATAAATACATTGCTGAAAAATCAGCAAGGCTTCAACATCCACTTATATGCAAAAATAAACAAAATTTTAAACAGAATTCAGTTCTTTAAATACAATCCCAGTAAATAATTCTAACTCTGTTGTTGGTTTTGGGATTGTGGATTTTTTACTGTGACCATACTTCTCTAGTAATCCTTCCTGAAGCTGGATACATTTTAACAAGTATCTGGGCAAAATTTAAATCCATCTTTCAACAACTAGTTTTCTCTGAAACATATGACATGCATCAAGATCTTCCAGCCTGTTTTATTTGCATTCTACTCAACCAATGGGGTCCAATACTACTTTGCCCACTTTGCAGAGAAGGTAGAGTTATCTCATTCTTCCATTTTCCTACTTCCTCTCTGTCCCCAAGTCGAAGCATCAGTATTGACCATTCAAAAAGACCAAATATTACAGAATCACAGAACTGTTAGGGTTGGAAGGCAGCTCCGGAGATTATTTAGTCCATCCCTCCACCAAGGCAGGGTCATCAAGAGTAAGTTTCACAGGAGCATATGCAGGTGGGTTTTGAATGTCTCCAGAGAGGGAGACTCTACAGGCTCCCTGGGCAGCCTGTCCCAGTGTTCTGCCACTCTCAACTTAAGGAAGATTTTCCTCATGTTGAGGTGAAACTTCTCGTGTTTCAGTTTATGGCCATTAACCCTAGCAAAAATATTTCAATAAACAGCTGCAGCTCGGTTTTGGATCATGTGCACCCAGATACTCAAAAGACATTTAAGAATACAAGCCTCACTAATCTCCATCCCTAGAGGAAACTGTGAATTTTACATTCAGGATCATTTATAGATCCATTTCTGTAGAGAAAAAAATGCATTTTGAAGTCCCATACATCAATAATTGCACGTACATTTTGCAATTCATTTGCACTTCCACTGCTAAGGGACATTTGCATATATTGAGGCCAGCATGAGTTATTAGTTCTCTGTTCTAATCCCTCATGCTACACAGGCCATAGCATTTCACTTGGCAATACCCATCACACTGCAGTAAGGAGAGAAAAACTGCTGGTCCCTTCTTCCCCACCTTCAAAGAACTGTCAGGTTTCTATTTCTAGTGCCATTAACTTTTCTGAAAAACAAGTACTTTCATCTTTTTTGTTGCTAAGCAGTTTCAGCTCCCAGTTCAAATCAACAAGGATAGGGACAGTTGAGGTTCAATCCTGTGTGATGCTGAGCTGAGGCTTGTGCTCAGGAGTGCTGAAGAGCTGAGTGAGCCTCATGGGCTGTGTGAGACTCCCCTTCCATGCTTATTTCCTACTGGGAATGCAACCCAGGTACAGCAAAGGCATGGAAGCAAAGCTGTAATGGCTACCTATAAATGGAGTCTACTGAAGACATGTTTTTCTTCAAGTGGACTGGTTGTTATTTATGTTTGCAAGTGTATTTTTCTTTACTTTTCCCAAAAGAACTGACATAATCTCCAAAACCTCATAAAACTTGTAGAATGCACATTTTTATCCAGACAGTTTAGATATTTTGTGTTTTGCAGCTTTTAATGCTCCTGTTCCTAAAAAAATAATACTATCGAGCAAGAAGTTATTTACAGACCAGGCAGATGATGTTTTTCTTTCATCAGCTATCTTAGAGGGTTAATTAAGAAATAGAGAAGCAAAATGGGAATAAAGAAAAAATAGGAAGTGTGCTTATTAACAGCGCTTTTGTTTGCGTTTCTAATTGCTTCCTTCAAATACTTAGTCTCGGCTATTACAGCCAACAAGAGCCCTGGTGTAACTCTGACTTCCAGTTCATGGTGTGTTTCATTCAGGGGCGCAACTAGGAGTCTGGCACATGGGGAATTCTGCAGGTAGGGGTGATACTGAGCTCAGCAAATATGCCACATCAGCAACATGCCAGGCCTGCACACCCCATGTGGCAGCATCGGCCCTTTCTCCTCGCTCCATCCCTCACTCCTATCTGATCACGTTTTAACAGCTGGAGAGATGATGAATGATGAATTAAGTATCCATTCCAGCACAATCCTGAATGCAGACGTGTATACCATTCAAAATTTTCCGTTATTCGGTGTCAAGCTCCAAATATTAGGAAGAAGAATTTGCAGTGCAATATTAGTAGGGTAAAAAAAAAAAAAAGGAAAAAAAATCAGCCTGTCTCATCTGCTGACAATGAGAAGATTGGCTGCTTAAATTCTCCAAAAGCAGCCCTCAATTTTTTATCTAGCTATTTATAGAAAAGTGCAGAAACAGCTGAGCTGAGTGAAGTGATGTCACTTTTGCTGGGAGGACGGTTCGCTCGGCAGCATGCCGAGGCGGCAGAGTGTGCTGGAGGCTGGGACCGCAGCCCCGCTGCGCGAGGAGCTGGAAACATGGGCATTTTTCAGCTCGGCTGATCAATACGGCATTGATGGCTCTCGGCTGACCTTCAACCCCTCCGGAATAGCAATGGGCAGCCGCTGCATCTTGCAGGCTGCAAGGGCTGCTGCGTGTTAGCTACCAATTTTACAATCGATCAAAAGTCATCTTTGTCAATAAAGCTGGAGATTTCAAGCAACGGCAAGCAATTTTGGAAAGGTCAGGGCTGGGTTCTTATTTGTCCGACCTCTGCTTTCAAGCAGAAGCACGGTCCCTTATACCCATTAACAGTAGTAAGACAATTTAAGAATTTTTTTCCCCCCTCTTCCATGTATTTTTAGTAAGCCTTTGGGCATTTTCCCTGTCCCTAAAAGAACACGGTTGCGTGGCAACGTCCCCGGTTGCCATGGCTACTCGGTGTGTAAGCAGCTGCCGCAATCAGCATTAACTCCAGGCTCGCAGGTTTGTCATTCCAATGCATAGGGAGGGGGAGACAAATAGGACAGCAGCGCAGCGCCGTAAAAGGGAAGTCACCTAGATAATGTCACTCACAAACATATGTTCCCCAATTATTCTTTCCACTGTTTTATTGCCGCAATTATAGCTAAACTAAGATTACAAAATTATATGGTTTTAATTTGCCTCCGTCGACTATGTTTCACTTCCATTAAAATGAAGTCTAAACCCATTTAAGTAGCAAACTGTTGGCTCTGCAGAGGATGGGGGATTTTGGTTTACCAGTGGGTATTTCGAGGACTAGGTAAAAATAATTCCTCTAGGAACCTTGATATCTAGGCAAAATGAGGCACAGCCCTGGGTGTTGGAGTTCCTGTCTCTTTTGTGCTGCCTCGAACTCCACAACACAGGCACCACCAGATGCTGGCCAGGATCATCCTACTCTTCCTCTCCCTCATGCGTCTCCCCTCCAAAAAATATTTGGAAGCTTAATATTCAACCTTCTGAAAGTCTGGCACCGGGCTGAGCCCACCGGGTGCTGCAGCATCCTCCAACACATCCTTGTGCAATTGCTCTATTTGAAGACCCCTGCAATAAACAGACGCAATGGGGTTGACTTCAAAATGAAGTAACGCAGCATTAACCCTGAATTTCCTTACATCAGCAGTCTTCAGACCATCCTTTCATGTTCCTCAAGCATATTTTATTATCTTTGTTTTAGAAGAAGTTCCATTTTTCTCTGTGGCTGCCTGGCTGCTCCTGATCTTATTGAAAAACAAAAGTAAAACACATTAGGAAGTGTATGGCAGGTGATGAAATGCACCTCCACAGCTATTCTGCAAAAACCTACAGTTTGTGGTAGTAAGGCACTTTGGTTTGGATTTTTTAATGTATAGGTGGAAGCATTTAATCAGTGTTAAATACACACATTTGCACAGCTGTGCTGATTCAGTTGTGTAAGCAAGAATCTATTCATGATTTAAAATATTAGGCCACAGAGTGATGCTGGCTCCCTCAGAAACAATTCCACATTATGGGAAAAAGTGGTGTAAATGAGTAGATAAACATAAACTCAACATTCAGATACATATGATTTATTTACCATCCTTTTCAAATAACCAGTTTTTGACCCTGTTAAATCCTTTCATTATATAAGGGCATTTATTACTGTGGATTTGCATAATTAAAATATACATGCCCATTCACCAATGTTTATAACCTGTACTTACTCAGATTCTTATTAAGACTTGCATCAGAAACACAGCTCTTTTAAGGATCATTTTAATTAAAAGATAAATATAGCATGGTATCTTTTTTCTAAAGGAATGTACTACCAATACCAAATTGTAGCTGAAAATATGTTTTCATTTTTCACCGTGGCAGAAACGGCTGGGCATGTATCCATTGAGATTTGCAGGGTAAAAACTATGTTCCTTAGAAGAGACCTTGCATGGCAACATTTAGATAGAAACTTGCTTCTATAATCAAGTTACAGTCTATAAACCCCTGAAAATAGTGTTTTATAATGAAAATACGGCTAGACCCTTCACTACAAAAATGCTAGCAGGTGCTGTTATAATATACAAATCCAGATAGCATACAGTGACCTATTTTCAAAACCAGGGCAGGCAAAATGACATCAAGAAATTGAATTCCTTGCCCTTACTTTAATAGTGTCTTGTCATGCAATCTTCAAACCAGGACAGGTGATCATTGCAAAACAATCCCTAACCCGAGGGACAACAGGAATGTTCTCAGCACTAATACCTTGGGCCCATCACACTGCTTACAATAATTGGATGATTGCAGAGGGCGCATATAGACCGTTCAAATAAAAAATATCCTTGGACAAGGGGGAATTCTGCCCTTTTTAAAGTTAGAGGCCAAAATAAAACTAAATTCTGCCCTATTTTGTTGTGTCATCAAAAATAGCTGGCAACTAGAACAACAAACTGCACTGCTAAAAATATGATGGTAGTTATGCAGGGATATTTAAAATAGATTAGCATATGGATTAACTCAAATTCAAAACTGATTTTAACCCTTCAATTACTACAATCCTGTCTCCAAGTAGGGCAATTCTGCAGCATTAAAGACAGGCTTAGCTCCTGAGTGTCAAGAAAATATTTGTCTGGTAAAAGCAAGTGTGGCCGCTACTGTTTCCACTTATAGTGGGGATTCACTGGTATC
This sequence comes from Platysteira castanea, assembly GCA_013397175.1. NCBI lineage: Eukaryota > Metazoa > Chordata > Aves > Passeriformes > Platysteira > Platysteira castanea. The sequence continues at coordinate 1,120,593 of VYXC01007873.1, forward strand.
TAAACAAATTTAGGCAGATCAAATTGTTTATGAATTCTTTTACCATATTGTTGTTTGGGGTTTTTTTTAACAATGTCCATTTCACAAGCCTTTAATTTATTGCTGAAAGTATACTCAGAAGCTACAGAATGAGGCCCTGGAAATTACTGCAAGGGAAATATATAAGACTGCAACTTTGCCTGCCTGCATTAAATCTAACAGAAGTGAGAAAAATATTTTCAAAGCAGTCTAGAAGGACTCAAAATTGAAGAAATTTCATTATATAACAGAAAATAAGTTTTCTTAAAGTAAATATATTTTTGAGCAACAAAAAACAACTATTTCCCTGCTGAAAACAGCTTATTTTTTATCAAAATAATCCCGTTTCCTAAAATAAATTACCATTTCAGCAGGCACTCAGAATTCATATTTTATTACATGTCATTTACAAAATCCGATATTTTGTTGAATTTATTGAGAAATTAGTATTTAAGTAGCGTCAGAAATCATATGAAATGGATAGGCCAGAATTTAAAATGTCAGGTTTGCAAAATTCTTCCTCCAACCTCATTTTTTGCCAATTAGAAGATAGCTGTTTGTGATTTAAATAACTGTAATACTTAAAATAAAACAGTTTCCAAAGTTTTCTCTTCTAGCCAGACACAACAATTTCCACTACATCATTCAAGACACTCTTCCCACAGTCGCCTTACTTTAGTCACCACAGACTGAAACCAAAGTTTTGGTGTTTGCATTTGTTTGATTGTTTTTAAATATGGATTCCCCTAATTAACTGGGAGGTTGTGGGGTTTTTTAATGCCAAACATTTATATCTCATTATATCGGAGAAGGATGTTGTTTGCTAAAGTGCAGAATGTTAAGTGTTTGAATGCTTTGACCAAAATACTTGTATTAAAACTGCTGCAGTCAAAATAAGGCTTTGGGGGTCTGTTTTTAAGCAAAATAACAATCACTTATTCTCATGTTTTCCGATAAGATCTTTTGAAACAGAAAGGTACTGAATTGCTAAAAATATTTGGGAAAAAATAACCTGAGAACTACAAGCAGCATTGCTTGGAAAATCTGCTGTGCACAACAGCAAATAGCTCAGAGTGGTGGCCCTAAGCAAATTTTCCAGAAATACCCAGTATTCCTCCTCAGGTCAGGCACAGGGAAGTCCTGTGAAGGTCCTAAATGAGAAGCTAGATTCCTTTCCAAGAGGTAGAAATGGGACTGTGACAGAGCCAAAAGAAAAAGGAATGAAGGACATTCCTGTGTGTTCCTTCTTTCTGCTGAGATTTCCCCTACAAAGATAGAAAGAGTCCATCCAGTCTGAGGTAAAATGCTCCCATGAAAAGTAACTATTTGGCAAGCAGAGAACTGCATACAACTCTACCCACAGCTCCTGCTGACCTGTCATCCTGCAGACAGCCAAAGAGGGAGAAAAGTTACTTCCAGAGCTATTTGGTAACTGCCTTTTCAAACACAGGGATGAAAAGCCCTGTTTCTACAGGAATATAACACTCATTTCTTTGCTCCTGCACAGAAATATGCCAGGCAAAATTCTTTCTGGAACAAATATTTTCCTGAGGTGAAATGCACACCAAAATCACCAGGAAGAGTAGCGTTTCAAAACCTAATGTGGATGGCAGAACCTCGGTACTACCGACCTGTACAAAGACACAAGAAGAAAAGACGTGAGTATGGCATCCAGTAGCACTAAACCTGTCTCTTAGGATGTTCTGTGAACTGAGGTTACCTCTCAAACTACTTAAAACAGAAGAGAGAATTGCCTGAAGTGTTAGCATGTAGATGCTGCATCAAGATGCTAACATGGGAGGGAGGTGGCAGGGGGCAGAGCAAAGAATAGAATTTCTGGCAAAGAAATTTAATGGTTATCATTTGTTCCCTAGCTTCAATTTAAATGTATTTTATACTCTATCATGTATGCTTTTAAAAAAGGTTTCTGTTCTTTAATGACGCTTTTGGTCAATTTGGAAGGGAGAAATCTCATAGCTGTTATGGATTTCATTCAAAGTTATTTAATATAACCTCCTTTCTTCAATAACATTTTGGCATAATCGGACAACCTTATATTGCTATTATCAGATGAACCTGCTCCAATACAAGAATTTTATTACTTGTACATAAGGTTTCAGGGAAAATATCTTGAGAGACACAACGATTGTTTAAATAAATGTGAAACATAAAACCTCTGAGTGTTGCTTCATGTAAAAGTCACTGGTATAAAAGATTATAATTAAAAAAATATATCTTCCACTTACATAGCAAAGGAGCTGTAATGTTCTGACATTCTGGGGCCAGCATTCATATTTTCTGCTCTCAAAAATCAAAGGAAAACCATGGGTGTTTGTTCTCCAGTTACAAACCCGTTCAGGTCTTTGCCTTGTGCACACGCGTATCTGTGCACGTCTAGGCAGACACGCACGCATGCATGCGCGCCGGAACGCACACACACTGCAAAGATGCTTTTGTCTCCAGGGCCATTTCTGCTCTTCAGAGATCATAAGATGCCTAGGTAATAACAGGAATATAAAGAACAATTATAACATTTAAAACAACTGTTTTCCTTTTATATATGTTTGATGGCAACTGATGGCTATTAAGGAAAGAAAAAAAATATGTTTTTTATAATTCAAGTAATAGTAAAAAAAAAATCATATTTTTTGATTAATTCTCTCTCTTTCTCCTCAGAAATAAGGAGTGTGCAGCTGGCACTGAAATTTCCACCAAATCCTATGCTATATTTAACATGGCTGTTAGCAGATTAAATCATAAACACAAATACAAAATTACAAAAAACCTTACATTTAGTATCTTTTCTTCTTTTCCTTTCCTGTCTCATTTGTACTTGTTTGGATTTTTTTTCTAGTTTTTGAAAGCAGCTATGATAATATTCTCTTTTATGCTTTTATTGTGTCTTTAGAATCTATTCTCCATTATCAAAGATGTTACCGAGGGAAGACACTTTACAGAGATTATTAGATTTCGAGAGTAGTCCAACATTGTTCAGAGCTAATAAAACAACAGGACAACTGCAACAGCAACAATACTTGGGCTTCATGGGAAAATGGTTTTTTAGTCTGTGCCCTAAGCAACACCAGTCATTCATTCATTTAGTAATAAAGATAACATTTTAACATTGCTGTGTACTAAAGAAAAAAAAATTATTAAGAAAGGTTGCAAAATTCTTTCAGGGGCAGAAACAAATCACAGTTCCAGTTCAAACTTATTTTTCAGTGCTACACAGTTAAAATGTTTACATGTGTTATCACAGCACCTTTGTAAATTGCTGCACAAATATTTCGCACAGATACTAATCTGCTGGAGAGAAATATTGTATGTATTTCTGTATATGGGGGAGTGAGGGATACAGATGCTGATGCTGAGAAAAGTCAATACCAGAGAAGGTTTTCAGGTACTTCCTCCCTCAAAAACCTATCAGAAACACCTCTTCTGTACCCATTTTACAGGTAGGTAAATTAAGGTGTGGCATGGCTTGCCTTGACTGAGGTAACCTCTGGAAGTGAGCAACCTCTGGAAGTGGATGCACAGCTGGGAGTATGAGACACTCCACCTCTGCACAAGGGAGATCAGAGAGAGAGAGAGAGAGAGAGACTTCACCACTGATGGGGATTTCAGGAGACAACCGTTCCCTGTGCATCCATCAAGCAACAGATCAGTCCAGGTAAGGCTGGAAAACTGGTACCCACCAGCAGTTAGCCCACAGCTATGTCAAGCTGCTCAAACCCTTCTCACAATTTGTTTTTGGCTATGATAATTGTTGTACCTTGGAATTTCATAAATTATATTTTGGGGAGCCCCTAATGACTGCAGAAGACTTCCATGCTCATCTGCAGCATCCTTAGTAAGCAGCCGAGGCAAATTAAGGCAGACGAATAGCAGGGTGATACTGACCCAAATGTATCCCTATTTTTGTATTTTTTTACAGGAGAAGCTTAATCAGATTGAAAGCTGCTTTTGTAGGCTTTCACAGTAAATGCCTTTTAACAAAAAGGGGAGGGGGATATTCACAGAGCAATGGCAAGAACAGAAACCGGAGGTTTGAAAGACCCACCAGGAGAGGGAATTCAGCCCACTTATATTAAATCAGCTGTTATTTTTTTCCGTCCTCCTCCTCCCCCTCCCCCCAAGAATCGGGTACCCAAAAAGAAAATGATGTGAATCCATTTTCAGTACTGATTTCTTTTAATTCCACAGATCAAAACCATTCTACAGTTTCCAAATGCTTTTTCATTCTAAAGGTAAAACATTTCACAGGAAGATGTGAGGGGTAAGTCTTTCCAATCAGGGATTTTAAACTCAGTTCCTTGCAAAATATAATGAACTTCAAAAAAATCATAAAGGCCCTAAATCCTGAAGACAATGGGGGTTTTGCCATTAATACCTAAAGCAGCGGGATTGTGCACAGCGTAATCAATTGCCCAACAAGGCCCTGGGAACACAATCAAGAAAGGAGGCTACAGGAACATACAATATTTCACATTTAATAAATGGTCTTTTGAGATTACAGCTGTATAGAGTAGCAATAGAGAGAAAGACTATAATGCTAAAGTAGGGATTATATACATCTGTGAGTCTGTGTGTCTGTCTGTCTTTCCGTGGGCTATAAATTCAAGCAATCATTTTCATACAACCTGCCAATAACAGGCATGCTTTGACACTGTCATGGTTTGCTTCAATTTAAATCCTTATTTCTTAAAAGCATAGTAAAGACTATTCTATCTTCAAGAGGGTGGAAAGTGGGGGAGAAAGAGGCAGCGACATGTCTTTGATAGACTAATCAGACTGGCTTCTAACAATACCTGTCTTGGGAAAGCCAAGGAATTACAATAAAACACTTTAAGTACGCCTTCACTGTCAGATACCATATTCTTTCAGTATTTGTTTTACTAACATGTTATTTACAGTAAATTTAGTAAAATAAAATTAGACCAGTTTCCCTGCTGCATGTTAATCAAGTTTTAGCCTTAAAATAGTGCTGAAATGGCTGTTCCTTAATAAGCAGAAAAACTTGCAAATGGTAAAATATCTGCAGCTCTCTCTCTCTTCCAAATTCAGTATACAACTATAATCTTTTTATAATTACAACAGTCAAAGGATTGTGTGCTCAGGCAAATCATACTGGAAGCAACGCCTGAAAGAGAAGGAGATGATTTTGGTTCGGTTCTTTCCACAATCTCCACCCATTTTTGTCAGATTCTTCCTTTTCCTTCTCTTTTTCCTCTTCCTCCCCTCTAAAAATCCCTAAACCCTCTACTTCTCTTTTGTCACTCATTCCATCCTTAACTCAAAACCAAATTTGGATTGTACCCTCAACCTGGCCTCAGGGTGGATTCACACAAGATGCTAGGCACAATATGTTCATGTAACAATTAGGGAGACAGTTGCTACTTTTTATAATGCTCTTAGCACAATGTCTTAGGCTCCCAATCACAACCTGTATCCCCTTGTTGTTTTTAACCCAGCGGCCCACTCATATTTCAGTTCAGTCTCAAGAAATAAAATGATTGTCTCACTGTTCTTGATCACAACAAATTATAATTATTAATGCTCAGCTTTGATTTTATTCTCATAAAGTACCTTATCAGTGGGCTGCAGCTGCTTTCCTGAATGCAGAGAAAATACCAGTTATTAATTATAGTACTATATATCACCCATATATATGGTCACATGTGTCTGTATCAGTCTGCCTAGGTTACAGTAATATGCTGATTCTCTGAGTCTGTGGGGAGGGGGTGAATGTTCGTGGGAAGGGGGAAAAGTGTACATCTGATGTGATTACAGTTCTGATTAGCATAGAAACTGTGTTAAGCTGCTTCTACTACCTTTATAAAATTAAGATCTTATGTTTTGGTTGCCTTTTCTCCTTACACCTTTGCCTGGCAAATAACTTGAATGAGGATTGATTGGTAAATAACTTTTTTCAAAACAGAAAGGTTGCTGTTATGCTTTCCAGTATCCCACACATGCACATTAGGTAGCTTTCTCCCCTGGAGTGCCAGAAAAAAACCATGCATTCCTTCTTGCTACAAATCTGTAAATCTGAAAAGAAGAGGCCACATGAATAGGAAAGCTCTTTATAGAATAAAAAGCATGGGGTGTTATTAAGTAGGACTTTAAGCCCTATTCTATTCATAGTAATTAAAGGATCAGATCAGGTTAATGTGAAGACCTAGGTCAATAAAGTACTGTAGGTTCACCCTTTTTAATCCTTCTCAGTCCTCTAGGCTTGGTTTCTGACTGCTCTGTTTGATGCACAGAGCTGTTATAGGTGACAAAGATGTGCAGAGATTTGTCGAGAAAAGTTGAGGTTTGTATCAATCCCACCACGCATTTTTTGAGCACAAGGGGCGGGTGGTTCTCGGGGTGAGGGAGATGGCAAACTTTAGGGCTGTACCATTTTCGCGGTGCCAGCTGGTAAAATAACTTGCCAACTGAAAAAGTTCAGAGAGTATTTTGGGTTTGAAGAGTAAATCCATAGTGCTTTATAAAGTTTAAAAATATTTTTCTATCAGCTTTTCTATACGTGCATGTCCACCCTTTGGAATCCCCTCCCCTTTTGTCACCCCCATCAGTGGGTGCCTCCTGCAGGACACGCCTGTGTCAGAGCTGTGGGGCCACAAAGATCCAGCATTTCAGAGCAGAGGTGTGGAACCCAGGGCGAGGAATGCTCCTGCCCCTGCCTTGTCCAGCACAGCCAAGGAACACGCATGGTTTTACTGAGCAAGTTAAGCAAATTTAATGGGGACCGTCCACCAGAGCTGCAATGATGTAGAATTGGAGAACGGAGGGTACTCTCCTTAGACGTAGCTCTTGAAGAAATCATCTGGCCTACAGCAACCAGCCAGCATAAATATCTGCTTTGAAGTAATCTGGGGGATTCCCAGCTCCACACGGGCGTGTGTCGATCACGGAGGTCAGCTGCCCTGTAAAGCATTGGCTGGATTTTGCAACATGCTAGAGATTAAGCTGATGGCTCTGTCTGTAGGTTCAGTCCTGCATAACAAGAACACCCCATACTACTCTCTGAAACTCCAGCACCTCTCAGGTCCACAGTAAAATCCCTACTGGCTGCTGTCAAAGTAGGGCTTTGCCATCTCTTCCTGTTTTTCTGACCAGCATTTTTATCCAAATTTCTCCTGTAGTGCTGACCATTAGGAAAAAAATCTTACCACAGTTCTTCAGCTGTCCTCTGACCCTACAAAGCTCTCATTATTTAAGGTAGGAAATCAGTGAGGAATTGTGCTTTACAAATTACTCAGCCTAACAAAGACGTGGATCCTGACATTACACTTAGGAGTTATGGCTGAAACTGAGTGGAAAAAAGACTCCGCTCACAAGTGCAGGTTTTCTTTTGCCAAAGGACTTTTATTTCTTAATATATATTCAGATATTATTTCTCCTGAAACTTTACTGAAATCTCTCCAAATCCCACAGAACTTAATAAGAAAACCCATGTTCTTTATGTCTTTTCAATCTTCCCCTAAAATATACCTGTTTTGATTTATAAGATCCATATATGCACATCCACACATGGTATGCTCCTCCCTATGTATTCTTCATTTTATAGATGTATACATATATGTATATGTATGTATATATATATGTATGTGTGTGTGTGTAATGGCTCAAAACACATAGAAGCAATTTTTTGTGTTAATTTCCAGAAGTTTCTAAGATAATTTCAGTGTAACTATTGATACTATCTCCATTAGCTTTTAATGGAATATCTCCAGGAAAGTTAGAACGTGGGGAATTTAAATTATTTGCTCTACAGTCCCTAAAATAATGGGTAAATTGAAACTATGGAATTTTAGGGATTCCATTTTAATGCAAGATGATGCGTTGTTTGTTCGCATGTAATAAATTAGAAGTACAAGAGAA
>VYXC01007874.1:0-10606 GCA_013397175.1 Platysteira castanea
AACTGTCTGCTCTGGTTAGGTAATGCTGCCTTGACATACTTGCTTTCAGATGTTGGTAGCCTGCACTGGACCAGGGCTCGATCCAGCTCAGCAGAAAAGTAAAATAAAATATTCTTGACCTGTTACAGAGAAAGCCCCACATTGGTCCTTGCTGTGCTTGCCCCCACAGGGCACTCCACTGTTTGTTCCTTTAGCCTTCAGGCTCTGGTGGCTGTCCTTGCCATCCCTCACCCGCACCCTGACCCCTCTGCTGTGGCAGCTCTTCTTTGCCCACAGGGGAGGGTGACTGAACTGCCTCCTGCCTTGCCCCCTTCCTGTCCCCAGGGCTCTGGGCAGCTGCAGCATCTCAGTGCTGTTCATCACTACAAGGAAGATGCACAGGTCTCTGGCCAAGATGAGGGCTGGTGCTTACAGCCAAGCAGCTGCACAGCATCCTCCTGGGAGAAATTACAGGGATCTCCCAAGCTATTACTGCTCTGATGCACCTGAGTGGTGTTCTGGGGATTTCCCCTGTTTGGCAGGGAGGCAGTTGCAATACAAATGAGCTTTGGCTGCAAGAAAGATAAAAAATGTGATAGAAAATAAATAAAGATAAAATAAAAATAAAGATAAAGGATGTTATCTCCTCAAACTGTCATTTAGGCTTGCTGTTCTGCCAGCACTCTTCTGTGTGGCCTTGTGAAAGTTGCTTCTGTGCATCAACCCCCCCTTGCACTAATGGTCCAGGGCTGGTTTTGTCACAGGGGTATTGTCAGGATAAACGCAGCTGAGGCCACAAAGCATTGTGGTGACATGAACCCCTAAGTGTCTTGATTGATTGAGTGCAATAAACAGTGTGTCTAAGTCACCTAACTCACCTCACAGGACGTCTCACTTTCCCCTTGATGAAGTGAATTTTCTTAGCTTGCCTGGAAATTGTGTTGATATTCTAAAGCAGAAAGCAAAACCAACCCCAAAGTCCGGCGTATAGAGACAAGAAAGGTTATTTTTAACATTGTGGGAAGTGCTGTACTTACAAGGCTAATGCTACCCACGGAACGTGCCTTGCATTTTGCTTAACAGGAGCAGAGCCCTCTCGAGTTACGGAGCTGAAGGGGAATAGCAAGCTGGTGTGCTAATAATTCCCATGCTACTATTTTTAAAGTTCTGCCTGTGCTGTTTGTAGCATTGTTACCCAGCAGTGCCTCCTGATGCCAGGTTACTTCAGGCAAAGTTGGTGTCTGCACTTAAATCTGTATTAATTTTCTTGCTTTTTGTTTGCTTCCTTCCATCCATTATAATCTTATGCACTTGTACATAAGAAAAACCAAACAAACTTGTAGCCAGACACTTGACTGACAAAATTCAATTTTGTTGTCTTGTTCAAATAATCAGAGCTGAATTTACAGAGTCCCAGCACCCTTCACCTGCTTTTGTGGCCTTAGTTGTGGGTACACAAAATGACTTCTGAGGATTTTTTTTTGCCTTGATGGCTCAGTTCTTTCCTAGTCAGCTTGTATGTGAAAACACCATTGGACATGTTCAGGCAAGCTGATGGGTCAAATAATTAGAGGTACAAAGCTCCTTTTTGCATGCCGGCCCTGGTCCCCAGTGGAAGCTCCCAGGGAGGCTTGGTCTGCTGCTTGGTGGAGCCTCTCCTCTGCTGGCAAAGCTGTCTGGGAAATCTGGTTCCCTTGCAAAGGCTCTGGTGATATGTGCTGACAACTGTGAGGATGCCCCTGAAAGGAGAGCTGCTGGAGGAGCAAACAAGGCTGTTACTAGCATCAAAAGCTGAAACATTTATGAGAGTCCCTCTGCAAGAAACCACATTTTCTACAGGAGTGGGGAAAGCCAAAGTACAGCTTGTCCTCTGCGGTAACACTGTTTCTTACCCCCTCTGTGCACAGGGAGATTCCCGTACATCCCTTGCCTGTCAGCCTGTTGCTGTGATAAAGCGTCACTTACCTGGAGGTGGCCGGACTGCTGGCTGCTGCCGTGTTCCTATAGTGACAGCAGCCTTCCCAGGTGCGTGGAGCAAACAGGGACGGGGGAGAGCTGAAGGGGAAAGGAGGCAGCTCATTTTTAGGGTCTCAGAGGCAGAAGGTGTGAGAGGGAGAGTAGGGAGGTGGGAGCAGAGAGGTCCTTATGTGTTGAGCAGTCTCGCCACAGACTCAGAAGCCCCTTGCTGTAGTCTCCCATCTGCCAGCACAGAGAAGTGTAATATAAAGGTTATACCAATGCACTATTCCAGGCTTTATTTTTATTCGAGGGGGTTAAATTATTTATGTGCAGCACAGCAACAGCTGAACCTGCTGTTAGAAGGTACCTTGTAAGACCTTTCTAAATATTTAATACTTACTAACAGAATGAAGCAAGCAAACAGGAGTAGCTAAAGTGTTGAGGATGCACTCAATTTTTAAACAGTTAAAACAAATTAGGCAACACTTCAGAAGACAAGTGTACATAGGCCATTTGCCTCATACCAAGCGGTCTGCACAGTGACGAGAGACCATCTGGGTGATCTGGATTTTTATGTGGGGCTGACCGCTCAGTTCAATGGATGGTGCTCTTAGAATGTTGATCCTGTAGATTCAGCTGCTTGGCAGCTCCTGGATCTATCTTTTGGTCAGCCACAGTGGAAGCCAGGCGCTTTCCTTTACAAAGATGCATCTGCTGTGGGCAAATCTCACTGTGGTATGTCCTCGTAGACCTACGCTGGAGCTCTCACTCTGCCAGCTTCCCTCTATTTTCCCTTCTGCGTGGGTGGATGTTGCCAAAGCGAACGGATAGCGATCGTGCTTCCCCCAGGCAAAGAAAATAGAAAACATTCCCTGGCAGCTTTCTTGATTTCTTATTCCAAATCTGTGTTTATCTTATCAATATTCATGGTGTTCTGTATATTCTCAGGGTATCGTGTAGGCCATTGTCAGGCTAAGTAGATTCAGGAAAGCTCTGTTCTCAGTAGAGGCTGTGAAGCAACTGGACTTGCCCAAGATAATGCAGAAAGTACAGGGCAGGGGGCTTTGCCTCCAAGTTTGCTGGGTATATTATTCTTCCTGGCTGCTGCCGCAGGAGCTCGGCACGGTGTCCCTCCCACTGTTGCTGGTGACATCCAGAAACAGCAAGGGGCAGCCGTCTGTGTGGCTTTACAGCACCTGGGTGGGAGGAGTGGGTGTGACTTACTGACCTCAATCCTCCAAGAAAGGCCAATAACTTTTGTAGAATGTAAAACAGTGATCTTGTGTCCCTGCTGAGAAGGAGAGAAAAACCAAACAATAAACTCAACACCCAGTTCAGGCTTGGATGCAGGAACAGCCCTGTTGAGAGCATCTCCTCTCTGTCCACTGAAACCAAGGGGCAGGAATAGCTCTACCAGAGTCAGAAAAGGTTCTTGGCTCTGTGGGTGGACTGAGGACATACCTGCACCTGGATCTGGACTGCCAAACACAGGCTGCCCAGGACAGCTGCCAGCCATAAGGGTCAGGGATAAGGTTAGCACAGAGGACAAGGGAGAGAGCGAATGTGTCCCAGGGAAACACTGCACTTCAGCTTGGTCTCTCCTCACAGCAGGAGGGAAGATAATGTGTGACACTGGATTGCTCTGGAATAAAATTATATGGACAAGAGCTTGTGTCAAGCCAGAAGAGCTGTGTTTGAGAAGAAGATAGGAACTGATTGTGTGAGAGAAGTGCAGGGGAGAAGCATGTGAGAGGCAGGGAACAGCTTGAGACGAAATGAAGAAAAGTGGAACAGGGTGCAAGCAAGTGACATCAGATGTAATAAAAATCCAAATACAAATCTTGGCAAGGACTAGGGAGCTGAGGTGTGGCTGAGGGAAAAGAAGACATAAATATTAGAAATAAATTTAAAATGTCCAGGGCTGCAGAAACAGTGGAAGATAATACAATAACATTAAATAGAGCAAGCACTAGCACCCTTTTGCTAGGATAGATCAGTGCTGTATTTATCTGAGTAACATAAATACACTCAGGATTGCTTAAAAGGATTATATGGCCAGAGCATAGTGAGTGCTGGCTGCAATAGCTGACAGTAAATAATTACAAGTGGGAGGGCTAGAGTTACTAATTCTTGAAATTTCCTGACCCTGCTCATTATAAGATGCTCATTTTGGTTACTTATAACTCTAAGAAGGTATGACTGGGCTGTAATTTTTCACAGCAGCTGTCTGCCCCAGGCTGAATGTGTCTGAAAAACAGCATTTCAAGACAACTGGGACATTTCAAGACAACTGGGACAAGACTTGGGATCATGAAGAAGATGGAAGTGGGGACAGACAATAGCAGTATAAAAGCATCCCTTGTGTGCCTAAGGATAAAATCAAGAAGACAAAAGCCCAGCTGGAGCAAAGACTTGAGGCAGGCTTTTAAGGGTAACAAAGAAGGAATCCTGCAGGTATGGTAGCTCCTAAAAAAAATTCAGGGTAAATATGGGTCTGCTAACAGAGAGAGGAGGCAGCCATGTTTGACACAGAAAAGGGTGAAATGCTCAAGTACTTGAAAAAGAGTCACAAAGAATGCAGGACCCAAATCCCTCCCCAGTTATCAAGGGGCAATGCCCCCAGACTCTACCATGGGGTGCTTGGGTTGGACACAAGGTAAAAGATGTATACTGCATAGGAAAAGCTACCCAGGGGGGTTTTGAAGGTTTTTCAGGCTGAGATAGACAGAGTTGTGACTCACTTGATGTGGCTTTGCTGATAGCCCTGCTGTGAATGGGGACTGGACTGCAACTCCTTGGTGCTCTGAAGCTGTGGTGGAAAGTGTTGCTGTGACTATACTGGGAAAAGGTACAGTGACTTGTTATTTGAGAAGCTTTAGTGTCTCTGTATTTTAGCTTTGAAAGGCAAAAGAGGTCAGGGTTTGGGTCAGGGGTAGAGGACCCAAAACACTGTTCACCAAAGCAGCCTTTACTTCTAAGTCTGTGTTGACAACCCGAGGTTTTCCTCTTTGACTCTTACTCTGCTGTCAGAAAGCATGTGCCTTGGGCGAAATATCCCATCTTCCCTGGTGCTGCAGATGGTAAAAGAAGCAAACCAGGTTTGGCTCTCAGTTGTGCTTTTCTTCCGAGTGGCAGCAGTCAGCTGCATGTCTAAACCCTGGCAGGGTTTGCACGTATTTTTCCCCATTTGACATCTGAATGCTTCTGACATGCTTGGAGATCTGATAGGACGACAGTCTTGAAAAACACTGGAGGAAGCAACTAATTCTTTCTCCGGAGCAAGGATTAAGTCATGCCTCATGCAGAAAAGTAAAGGGCTAAACCAAAATAACTGCAAAGTAAAAACCAACAATTCTGTGTAGTAAATAAATGGAAGAGTCCCGTGGAAAAAAAAGACATCACATAATAAAACCTGTGCAGTAAACAAAAACAACTGACAGAGGTAAGTCTTTTTTTCTCATATTTCAATTACCCATGTAGCAGCTGCTGCCCAGTAGTCAGGCTTAAGCACGAAAGATCTCTGCAGCAGTCTTGCACACCAGGCTCTAATTTGCCCTGAAACCAGGAGAACAGCATCTTGGTAAAAACAACACTGGTATATTTGTAGACCCCCTTTTAACCTGGCAGGCCCTTGGCATATGAGGAATGGCAAACAGGCAACGTACCTGTCTATCTTCTGTCTCTGGGGCAGAAATGTTACTGGTGCAGTTATAGGAATTCTGAGATGTGGTTTCAATGTATTGTGTCAGAGACAGAGCCCAGCCAAACAAGCTGAAGACCTGAATCTTAGCACAGAGTATAGGATATTCACTTGCTGCCTCCTGGAATATCACTCTTGGCCAACCCACAGAAGGGAAAATCCTTACACAGGTTTAAAGTCAGGAGCCAGGGCAGAAGGAAGTCTTAGGTTCTTGGAGTGGAGAAAAATCACCAGAGAAGCTTGTGGGGTCTGTGCAGTTCAGCAGATTTCTATGTGACCTGGAAAAGGGGTTAGCTGTGAGCTGCCAAAATTTGCTGATGGCATTAAATTGTTCAAATTAGTAAGAAGCAGGACCAGCTGTGAAGACATTTAGAAAGAAGAACCTTGTAATAGTGGGTGACTGAGCAAAAAAAGAAAATTGCATATGACATTCAGCATAAATGAATGTTCAGGGATGCATGTAAGGGCAAAACAGTTATGACTCCACATATAAAATGATAGCCCTGAGAAGAGCTGAGGGAGCAGGGAGATATAGTTCAGGAATTTGATCTGGGATGACATCAAACACCTGAAACCACTGGTAGTGGTCAGTACTCAGTGATGGTTAAATAAAACTGACATATGCAGTGTTAGGAGTTATTAACATGTTAGGGAACAAAACAGAAAATACTAGTTTTGGTAAAACAGCGCTTTCTGCTCTGACTTCACTAGACTGGTTTCCTGGAGACCAGGTGATGAGTGTTCACAGCCTTTGTGTCATTCCCTTGTCTGAGAGAGAGATGGGGAGGGCTAATAAAGAAGGAGTTTCTTCTCCTACTATGTCATTCAATTTTCCTTTGATGCCAAGGACTTGTTTCTCTTTCAAAAGAAGCCAATTTTGCAATGTATGGAGGAACAACATGAGCCCTTCAGTAAGTGCTGTGGGGGGAACTCAACAGCCCCTGCTCTAGTTCATCTCACCCCAAAGGTTGCATGAAGGATCCCTGTTAAATACAGTAAGGGCAATATAGGTGAAAACTGACACTGGGGTGAGATTATAGCTCAGGATTATCTTTAAAAAGTGGGAATGTTCAATGAGATGCAATAAGGAGTTCTTGGAAGAATAGAGTTGAATAGCATTAGTGGAAGGAATACTTGGAGGTCATTTAATCTAACCACTTTCTGAAACCAGCATTAACCTCAACATCAAAATAGGTTGGTCAGGGCCTATTTGTGATGCAGTGACTGTGTTGAGCAGTTTCAGTGCTCAGCCATGGGCTAGTCCCAGTGCAACAATTCCTGTGTGGATCACTGTTCTTGGCCAGGCTTGTGAAGAAGTAACGAATCTTGCAAGGTCAGGTTTTTTCTTGTATCCATTCACATTATCTGTTTTTTGCTGGGGCTGTGATGTTGGCAGTTTATGCAGGATGTTGAGATAAAAGGACAGTTGAGTTGCCAGCCTGGGCTGGGAGAGTTAATAGCAAATACGTACTAAGAGCACTTCAGGCCCTTGAGCCTGTCCCGAAAGAGAAGTGATTGGGTAAGACTGACCCCCAAGTGCACTGCACAAGGAAGGCTGAGGAAAATTAGCAGCTTTTCCTGTCCATGAGAGTCCTTGCCCAGCAGCTGAGTGGCAGGAGGACACTGACTGATTGACTTGTGTGTTTTCTCTGGTGGCCCTGAGAGTACCTTCCCCAACAAACATAACCTCTGGGCCCTGCTGTCTCCCAGAGAAGCTGAGCAGTATGTGGGCTTTAGGTGAAACTTCTTACTGGACTGGAAAAGCCAGCTCTTGCTCCTTATGGGTCATTTATCTTCAGCCTCCCTTACTGTTGTGTTGACCACTGCTTCCAAAGTAGGTTTGTATTGGGAGTGAGGGTCAGCGTGTGTGGGGATTAGGGGTGGTGTTCAAAGACAGTAGACACGTGGTTGTATTTTAAAGACTTCTTTTGACTGCTTTCCACATGGTTTGTTGAACAGGATGAAGAAGCGCAAATGAAATCAAGTACCCTGGTTGTTCACGTCCCTTCTCTGTTCCCTAGCCCAGCCTCCCAGATGTGTTCCTGCAGCTTCTTGCTGGTGAGCTCATGTGGCAAGGTTAAGGCTGTGGATGACCTGAGGCCAAGGGCTGTGGCAGGACAGTGTCCCAGGAGCTGGGCACAGGCAGCAGCCAGCTGCCTGCTGCTCCCCAGCTGTGCTCTCTGCTGTGGCCCAAACCAGGGCTCACGGGCTGGCTTTAATATGTGCAAGCTTTCTGCCACCTGCTCACAGAATGAAAAATTAATATGCTTATGCACTGACTAAATTACGCTGCACACTAATTCCTGAAGAAAATGTTGATAAGAGTGCCTTGAGAAAGGCTTTTTAATATCCTTTCCAAGTGACTAAAGGAATTCCAATTAGACCTTACATGTCATTTTCATTTCCCTTGTCATTGCTGTCTAATTCTGAAAAATGCTTCCATCTCTCCTGCTTTCATGTATCATCTGCTTTTCTTATTTGTCCACCCATAATCCTGGTGGGTGACATGACAGCTATTTCCATGGCAAGAGCATTACAAATTCTAATAATATCTTTCACTGAAGTAGCACTTTTATCCCTGGCGGAGCTGTGCGAAATGGAGTTTTATATACATCATTTCACCACCTCATATGGTTTTTTAATCTCGCATTGTGCAGCTCCTGGTTACCACATTTCACGTAACTTGCTGGGAAAAAAGCCCGCAACACTCCTTTTTTCCTTTGTGGTTTTGATCTAAAAAAAAAAATCTCTTTGGCTTGGAAGTACGATTTATTTAGGTTTTGGATTGGAAACAAAGCTCTTCAGCATTTAAAAATGTTAAGGAAATGTCCCTATGTGCTAAAATAGGCTTATTTTAGTTTGCGTAACCAAAAGTAAATCCCCATCCAACCCCTCTGAATTTTAGCTAGACAGCTTTGCATTTGATTACTTCTATCCCATGCATCTTTACTCTGAAAGGATTGAAAATAGATTTTTGGGCTGAAGATTTTATATTAAATATTTGTTTTATCTGCCATTGAAACGCAGCTACTTTTGCAAGGGGCGTGGCCAGTGCTGAGCACTGAGCTGCAACACTGCGCAGCAGCTGCCGGGGTGCTGTGAAGGGAGCGCAATGCCCAGGCATTAGGACAGAGAGGATTTGTGTAGGCTGAATGTTAATGACTTAAACTGCAGTTTTTCCAAGGCACTAGGCTCAACTTCTCTCAGGATGGAGGACAATGAACAAGAGATATTCCTGGCCATGTGTCATGGTTTTAGTTCAGCGCAGATGTGGAGGAAAGGTTGCTGCTCAACGCTAGCACTAGTTTGTTGGGGTTTTTTGCAGTATCTGTGATTTCTTTGTCCTTGATCATTAAAAATATGTCTATGAAATGAAGAAATAATGAAAAAATATACAATTACTTCTTTGGGTGTTGGCTTAGGGCAAAAATGGTATTTCCTAGAATTCTCTAATACTTCTGCTCAGTGACTGAATATGTGTTGTTTAAATTGGCTAACTACTGCTGCAGCCTCCTCTCGAGAGGAGAGAGGAACTAGAGCTCATTTGTTGAAACTCTCCTCTACTACATTTATTCTCACACAGTGCTGGGCCCACCCTTGGCTAGTTTCTTATTTAATTGCTGTTGACCAGGAATAATTTCACAGAAGGCAAAAGACTGACCCTGCAAAACAGTGCCAAAGAGGACTAAGTAATGCACAAGGACTGAAAGTCTCCTTGTGCATTACTTTATTAGTATGCTTGAGAACTAAGAATATAATTTGAGTCAGTAAAATGTTCAGTGAGTCACTGCTTCATAGCCCCATCAACTTTCTAGGGGTGGCTGTGCAATTTGTATTTTGCCCCTGGAGAACCTGTGAGCTCAGTCATGTCCAAATCGGAAGTACTTATGTATTTAGTCCATATTTGAGTTCACTTTTATTAATCCAAGGTTAAGTATGGATTGCCCTTTTACTCTGTGGCATTACATCACTTAAAGGAAAACTTTTACTTTTAGTTGTCCTATATTTTGCAATGTCTAGCCCTGAGTATCCCACAAAGAGGTTATTTCACAAGCAGTAAGTACATGCTTTTTGTTAAGACATGCACAAAAGACATCAATGAATTTTTTCTTTAACCACTGAAATCTAAAGTGAATACTCCGTGAAATTCTGGGGGAAATCACAGCATGACCTGTCCACTGCTCTTGCTGGCCTTGGAGCCAGGTTCCAAAGAAAAACACATGTGCAGTGGTTTAAAGGAAAAGGAATTACACAATATAGAGGGCACGGCACAATGTGCTGTGGCACTAGACAGTGTCCTTGGTCATGCAGAAGAACATTTTCATACAACGAAAAATGTTGCATTTTCAAATTTATGTTGTATTTGAAAGGGACCTGCAGACATTGTAGCTGTGTGAAAAAGCAAAGCAAATTTGATTACATGTTGAACAGCAAGACTGCCTTCTTTTGATGCTTTCGTGTTGATGTTGAATGCCTCCAAAAGCAGTGAAGTTATCCTACAAAGCCCTTACCAGTAAACTGAAAGTTACAGGTTTGAAGAACAGCTAATTATGATGTTAGAGATAGTTATTTCTGATATTTTGAGATCCCTTATTTTGTGCTTAAAATGACACACAACGCAAAAATGCTTCAAATCTAACTTCAGAGAACTCGTGGCTAACAACAAAACATGTAGTAGATAACATCCTTGATCTCAGGGATAAAAAAACTTCTGGAAAGTGACCATCAGAACTGTGGTGTAAAACCCTAGAGTATTCTAGGATTCACCCAGATTTTTGGGGACTTTTTCCCTGCCCTTCGCTGCTGCCGTGCTTAGAAAAGTTGATTCTGCTCTGAGGTGTGCACTAGGGACAACCCAAAAGAAAGCATCAGGCCCTGCTTTTGCACTGCTATTTCCATTTTCACTTCTATTGTAGAACTCTTTTTTTGAAACTTTTTCTCTATTTTTTTTCTTTTTTTTTTCCTTTT
>VYXC01007874.1:10640-107416 GCA_013397175.1 Platysteira castanea
TTTTTTTTTTTTTTTTTAATAGCAGTTGTATCTAGAATCAGCTTGATTGAGTATCTCTGCTCTGGAAAAAGTGCCTTCAATTCTTCCTTTTCCCTCCTCACTTTCCTCAGAGGAACTACCATCTATTGTCTACTGTAACTAGCTGTGCCAAAGCATCTCTCTGTTTCCAGTCTGGGATCCCTTCCCTGCTGTTCCAGGGCAAATCTGACATTCTTAAGCAGCTCAGTTCAGTTGCCTAAACAACAGCCACCTAGCCCTGTTTAAGTGCCAGCAGATGTGACACAGAGTCTGTGCACAGCCCATTCTCTACAGAGCAGCAGGATGTTGTACCCCAGGTATCTTAGGGGGACCGAGGAGAAGTTGTGGATGGCCCATCCTGGAAAGTGTTCAAAGCCAGGCTGGATGGGCCTCTTAGCAACCTGGCCTAGGGCACGGCGTCCCTGCCCACGATGAGAGGCTTGGAAATACGTGATTTTTAAAGTCCCTTCCAACTCAAACCATTCTATGATTCTATGATATTTAGACAGGAGAAGTGGTCCCACCCTCTCCTGGTGGTATCCATCTGTGCCAGTGTCGAAATGAGGACACATGGATGGGTGAACCTTGGCTTTCTAGCAGGATGCTTGCCTTCCAATTCCCACTGGCAAAGAGCCTTCACAGAGGAGGTGATGGGGCAGAAAGGTAGGATTAAAGTGTTTTAGGAAATAAGGACATTTTTGGGACAAGAGGGACCTATGCAGGCTATGCCACAGTTAAAATGAGGTCAGGCTGTGCCTCTGAAAAGGCTGGGAGGGAAATAAACAGATTGGAATGAACAAGGAAATGAGGCTGCCTGTGGTCCCTCTTGGCCAGCAATGCTCAGTGACAGAGCTAGGAAAAAACAAACCCATCCTTTTACAGCAGTGCTTAGTGTTTAAAAATAAGGATACGATAATGAATATTCCTGGGCTCGAATGACAACCCTCATGGAGCAGTCATCCCAGGGACATGGTGGGAGGAGCAGGATCAGTGGGAAATGGTGTTGCCAGGCTACCAGTTGTAATGCTGTACTTCCCTACTCCTTTTCTTACTAAATGTTCTCCCTTCCGCGCCCCTAGTCCTGGCCACTCCCTCAGGTTTTCCCTATTGGTCCCAGTACCCCAACTCCACCCATGTACCACCCCTGTGCCCTGAGACCACTGGTCCATGTGCTCTCTCTGCCCCTCTCATCCCCATATAAAATCCCAGACTCCCTGCCGTTTTGGCTCTCTGCCTCTGGCAACCTGCACGTCACAAGGTGAATAAAGTCCTTCTGGAGTCCCCATGCAGGGAGCCTTCTCTCCTCTTTTATCGGCACTGTGTTGTGGAGCCGACAGCCAGAGCAGCGCAGGGCGGCTCGGAAGGGCCACGGGAAGCTGAACAGCCGCTCTCCCTGAGGCAGCCCCGCTGCGCTCTCCGGGGAGGTTTGCAGCTTGCCATGCCAGCGCAGAAACTACAGACTGCAACAACCAATCTTGCAGGAAAAGGAAGCAGGACATATTGGTGGGGCAGTGACGTTGTATTTGAAGGGTAATATGAAGTGTAACGGCATAAAAATATTCCAAGGAAAAGGGGCACACAGTGGAACCCCTAGCTAATGGTGGCACGGCGGGATTGTGCTGACAAGCCCCTGCTTAAGGACAGGGACTCATCTTCCTAACAGGACTGGGCAATGTGAGGTGAGAGGAACTGCGGCTGCAAAACAGAGAGCAAAGCGGGTAGTTGTGCGGTCCCTCTATAGACTGGATTGATGCCTTGTCAGGGCAAGGTGTGAAGGTAAAAAATTCTGACATGCAGCATTTCCTGCTGTGTAGAATTACTTGCAGGAGAAGATGCTGATCTCTGTTTGGACCCAAGTGGTGCATGAGACCTACTTCAGGAGGTAGCTGTCTCAACATGATTAGATTTCAGCAAAAGCAAGCCAAGTGAATTCAGAACATGAATATTCAATTTCAAGACAGGGCGCTCAGTGGAAATGAGGCAATTTGTCAAAAAAGAAAATAAAACAACCTTGAAAACACTAGTTTAGGAAGTGAGAAAACTGAGGCTTCTAAAAATTACAGTATTGCAAGTCGAGGTAAATTTTTGCATTACAGATAGAAAGAAAACATAAATCCAGTAAATTCCCTTCAAGGCTTAATAAAGAAGTTGAGGCTATCACAAAGAGTGGATTGATATTAAAAAAATGGGAAAATTGCCCAAATGAAGAGAGTCCATAAATTATGACAGGTAAATAGGCAATTAGGAGGACAGAAAAAAAACCCCCAAAATGAGAGGAGAACCTTGCTAATGATGCTTAAGCTATTAGTGACAAGTTCTTCAAATGCATAAGAACTGGAAAGCCAGACAAGGGATCAGTGGGACTGTTTGCTGGCCAAAGGTGAAAGATGCTCTCAGCACATCATATCCAAGAACCTCACTGTATTTGCACGTGTCTTTGCTGCTGGGGAGATTCCTACACCCAAGGATTTTTTTTCACAGCAGGAAGGTCACAGGACCCAGATCAGGTTTGACTAAGCAGGTAAGTTAAGAAGTTCCTAGATGGCATCTAGCCTGGACTTCTGAAAGATCTCCAAGATGAATCTGCTGCTCTTCTGCCTGTGCAACACATTGTTACAAGTACTTGCTGTGGCAGCAGACTGGTGGATCTCCCTTATAATTCCTACCTATGACCTGTGCTTATGGAGCTGGAGAGGATCAAGGGGTGTACAGTGAACCTGATTTCCACCCTTGGCCAGTTAGTGTTGGAAAAAGAAGGTCACTGAAACTGTGGATGGACAGAGCTGGCTTGGAAGGTCTCTGTCACTGCGGTGAGATCCTGCCTTGCTGCTTTGCTCAGGTTTTGTACATACATCAAAGAACATGGGTCAAGAAGTTCTAGTTGGCACACTGCAGCTTGGATCTTTCATGTTCAGAACCTGGATGGACCACTGCTCTAACACAACAGGGTGTTTCTTGCACTCTAGATTTAAACCCTTGTAAATCTTTGCTAACAGAATGAATTCTATGATGCAGGGCATTGTGCAAAGGGAAGAGCCGCTGTGGGCTGCTGCTATGGCACGGCAGTCTTTCTCCTCTTGGAGTCTGCCTGCTCATAATGCAGATAAAAGTTTATTCTTCCATTCTGCAGTTTTGTCTGGACACTGGACAGAGGAAAAACTAGATCTGATCCCTGAGAACTTACATCTAGTTTTCCCAGACTGACAAATCACCAAATGTAATTTGCTTGCTGTTAAGGATTGGCAGAGATGTTTCAGCAAAAATGAACTTACAGAATCCTTCAGAGCAGCATGTGTTGTTAATGGGGGTTTAATTACCCAGGCATTTCTTGAAGACCAACATGACAGAACACAGATGGTTCATTGAGTTTTTAGTGTACTGGTGGAGAGTTGTGAGACCAGGTGGTAAAAGCAACTGGGAAGAAAAGTACTTAAAGATTTATTTCTTACTAGAAAGCAGAGTTGAAAAGTTTATGCTAGAGAAGCATCATTAATATGATGGTGATCATGAAATGACACAGTCTCTGATCCTCTGGATGAGAAGAAGAGGTGACAGAACAGTCAGGGTCCTGGACAATGAGAAAATTACAAGTGTGATACTGATAATTTAAAAAGGGGAAGCAGGTAAATTATTTTTAACCTGTCACTTCAGTTCTCTGATAAATTTTGGAACAAATAATTATGTGATATTTTGTAGGCACCCTTGAGATAACAAAATAAACAGTATCCATTATGAATTTGTCAAGAACAAAGTGTTAAACCAGACTTTATTTTTCTAAAATAGCAAGCCACTGGCAGGTAAGAAAGAATCAGCAGGAGCTGGCATTTGACACTCTTTCATATGTCCTTGTAAATAAACTACAGAAAAGTGGTCAGAATGAGACTGTTGAGGTGTAGAATCAAAATTTATACAGTACCCATTCTCTTGGGTGGTGTCAGAGGTATGTAGTCAAAGTGTTAGGATGGGTCAAGTGGGGATTTGGGTAGTATATATTGGGTTTTTTCTCCTTTTTGGATCCCAAAGCATTTTGGTAACTTGAAGGAATTGCTGGAAAATAGAGTGAGACAGTTCAATAGGAACAAGTTCAAGGTACTACCCGTAGGTAGTTAATAAATGGAAGCAGTCAGTATTTGGCCTGAGGCAGTCTGCCAGATGTGCACCAGTTGACAGGGCCATGAGAAGGGAGGTGAGTGCCAAGGCAGCAGCCTGCCACCAGAGGATCTGGGGCTTACAGAGAAGCACAGGATGAACTGGGTCAGCAGCTCCACGTACAGAAGGCCAGTGTTGCAGCTGGTGGGGGAAGAAAGGTGAAAAACCAGGAATCAACCAGATCCCTGCTGTTGCTATTTCTGAATAGGCCAGGGCAGGAGCTTTGCACCTCATTTTGGGCAGTAAGAATGAAGGAAAATGAGGACTGCCTGGAAGGATGAATGTGTGGAAACTGTGAGAATGATTAGAGGGCTAGCAGACGTCACCCACTGGGTGAAATAATGAGATTGGTTAATCTGAAGGAAGGGGTTGGAGGGGAACAAGAAAGCAGGCTTTGAATACATGAAAGGCCCTTGAGAGGAGGAGAAGGAAAATAAAATATTTCCGTATTTATGATAGCTGGAGCAAAGGGTAGTGGTTTTGACTCTATGGGATGTGAAAATAAGACACAGGAAAATCTTTCCAAAAACAAAACACTGGAATAGATTCTGGGGTGGCAGTGTTGGTGATGCCTCATCACTGCAAGTGGTTGAGGCAGGTTAGCCAAATCTGTCCTGGAAAAGATAGAAATACAAGGTGATTCTGCTGTGGGACAAAATTATTCTATGACTTCATTTTCTTCTTATCCTATGTGGTTCTGACTTAGTATTTTTAAATTAAACACCTTTTCTCAACTGCGTTCTCTTCCTCTGTGCTCTATTTTGTGTTCTCTTTGATGTGATATGTTCTTTGAATAGTGCCGCTGATACTTTCCTGCTCATCTGTTTTACCCAATTCAAAATCTTAAAAATTGTTTGCATTAAATTGTTTTCGTTCCTAGTCTGCAATAACAACCTGATACTTGACACAATAATCACTGAGGAGCTCAATTGCTTCGATGAAAATCTCGGCAAATAGTTAAGGAATTAGAAATTTTCAGTGTTTGTTTTGTGAGTACCCCTTGGCTTTTTTAGGGATTCTACCCTTTAAATATTTTATTCATCATCTCTTCTACCTACACCTGTTGTATTCTGTTCTCCAGAGCCAGTAAGTTTATTAGGAAGGCATTTCTTGTTCCCTGTATTTGCACAGTCCTGTTCCTTTTTAAGCACACTGCTTCCCTCGGTGTTGCCTGGGCTAAGTAAAGAAGGAACCCCATGTAATTAGTGAATTTGGAGAGAACTTTACATTGTTGGTAACTGGGACTAGTTTAGATGTTTGCTGTATGTCTGTCTGAGCAGGAGTTAAATAGGTAAAAGGCTGCTGTCTGGTCTCCTGTGTGCATTGTTTTACTCCCACGGCAATTTTTTACCTTTGTTGACAAGCATGTGCCCACCTGCTCTTTCTGTCTCTCTTATTAGAAGAAGACAGAGAAG
Organism: Platysteira castanea; assembly: GCA_013397175.1. Taxonomy (NCBI): domain Eukaryota; kingdom Metazoa; phylum Chordata; class Aves; order Passeriformes; genus Platysteira; species Platysteira castanea. The sequence goes on from VYXC01007874.1 coordinate 16,223, forward strand.
TGAGTTAACATGTTTCTGTCTTCTGTTGGGAAGTAATGAACTTCCGCAAGGCTTCGTGCTGTAAGATAGTGTGGTGAAGCATCTATTCCTGTCACCATGACCTGGAAGTTTTTTGTGGAAAAATTGCTTCCCAATATGTTCAGCCACTTAGTTCTGCTTCTGAAAAAACCCCACCTTTTCACCTGTGAAACACAGGGAACCTGTGTTGGAGCCACCTGTTTTAAGCAGACTCTCAAAAAGCCATAGGGGGTTGTCTCACCACTCAGACAGGGTGTTTCTAATTAAAGGATGAAACAGGGACTTCTGTGAGCAGGAAGCACAGAGTGTCTGTACCCCACAGCAGGCAGAAAACCACATCTGTGCCTCAGCCACCCCAGCTGTGTGCCTGGGTGGGTCGTGATGTGTTGCAGAGTGTGGATGAGAAAATCTGAGGTGCTGGTCACCTCAGCAGCCTTGGGGATGGCTGGCTGCAGCTGCACCTCTGTGCTGATGAAAGCTATAGAAGACAAAACAAGCTTGCAGAAGGGCAAATGAAAAGATTATAGTCTTCAAATATTTGCTTTTCCCTTCTGTCAGGGTTTCTCACTTCTGGAAGTGAATGGGATATGCCTATGAGATTTGGCTTGTTTGCAAGAGGATGTGAGTGTCGTGCTCTCTGCAGCATCCTGCACAGGGGCAGCAGCTCAGGGGAGGACGAGAAGACAGCTGGGCATAGAATAGCCAGAAACAATTTCTGAACTGCTGAAGGCCATGAAAAATTTTGTCTCTGTCCTGAATGTTTAATTCACCAGAAAGTTGCCTGATCACCAGTAATTCCCTGCGGGGCCGTGGCAGGCAGCCTTTGCCCTTGGGTTTGGAGTGGCTGGTCGGACTGGCCACTGCTGTGCTGGTAAGGCAGCTTTTCATGAGGTGCACATGGGCTGGGAAGGGGTTTAATTCTCTGCTCGGCCCATTTGTTGCACAGCTACACTGAAGGCAGGCCCACATAAGATTCAGCAGAGTGGCTTTGACTGGAGAAAGGGCTCTGCTGTAGATGTACGGGTGCATCTGTTTAATCTTCATGCTGCAGTGGTAATGTTCATCAGGGGTGTGACCCGCTTGGCAGATGCTGTTGTTTTGGACTAAGCATTAACACTGATGCCTTACTTATTGCTAGGTTCGATCAATGATTTCAGTAATAAAGGAGGAAACAGTGCTTATCTATTAAGATTCCTCAGTAGAGCAAAGTATGACAGAAAGATAATAGACCTTGATGGGTAGTGACCTTTAGTTTCCTTAATAAATGCAAATCAATTGTATTACTTATCCAAAGTCAAACTGAACAGAGAGCTACCAAAGGAAAGGACTCGTATCCTTGCACCCCAACATGTGCTGAAAACAGGTTGTACAAAGAGCACAAGCACCCAGGTTGCTCCTAGTAGGACCAGGGAATTGTGGTGTGGGGCCAGGATGGAGTGAGCATGTTGATTGCCAGCAAGATGGGAGCACAGAAGCCAAATTGGTGTGAACTCCTGTGGAGAGAGGGAGAATTTTGATACCTGTTTTCCATGAGCCCGCTTTTCTGACTGTTTCTGTTTTGGGGGGTGAGGTGGGGGGTGAGGTGGCAGTCGGAGGCAGCAGAAATTAAATTACAGCAACTTGGGATAGCAAAGTAGCATTTGACGTGAATTCTAAGGCTGAGATTCTTATAGAGATCACAGCTGGCATCAAAATGTCTGAGCTTGGGAAAATGAAAATTATTTATGTTGCTTAGTTCTTTGCGACAGGGAGTTTAGTTCCTTACATTCTAAAAATAGGCAAGACTTTCCCCCCACTTTGAACAGCATCATTTCAACATAAAGTATTTCCCTCTACACAACCCTGTTTCTCAGTGGAAGGGTCTTCTTCTGTAGCTGCCATTTTAACTTTACCATACAAGAGATATGTCAAAGCATTTCCTTCTCTAATAGTAATTATTAAATATGATTTAAATTGGCTTGAGAAATGGTTCTGTCAGCTCTTCAGCACTGAAGTCTCCTGTTTCTTTTTTTGATTTTTTTTGGAGAGGGAAAATACCCAAGGTCATTCATGTGTTGTAACAAGATGCTCATTCAATGATTTCAGACAAGCAAGTGCCTCCATTCTGGGGTTTTGCTTTGATTAGCACCCATTACAATGCTTCTGTGAATAAATGCATTCTATTTTCTTTTAGTCCTCAAGAATCTCATGCTGCTCAGACAGTGCTGTAGGAAAGAAATGGACCTCTTCTTTCAGTGTGTGCATTGAACTATACAGCAGTGTTTTACAGCATGCCTTAGATAAAGCAAGAAGTTGGGGGACTTTGTGAATTGCATTCATAAAACCACTGGACTGGCACTTTGTGATGCTCTCTTCTGGGTGACCCATTGCTATTCTAGGCATAATCCCTCCTGCTAAGAATGCCATCCTGTGTGATTTAACCAGATCTGCTCCCATGCAAGGCTTGCTTCTGCCTATCTGAGAAGGGAACCAGGAGCAAATGTTCAGATTTCAGTATAGAGGGAGCAAGGGGCTGGTGCAGGATATGGGACTCAGCCCATTCTGTAAGAGTGCAGAGCAGCAAGCCACTGCTGGGATCCAGGAGGGATGGGGAGAGGGGGTGTCTGTGTGTGTGTATGCAGGTGGATATGTAGGAAACAAGGATGGACAGTGATTTTGCAGGAGGACTGATGCATATCCAGAACTTGCTGTATGTTGACCTTGAGATGCACTGAAGGCTTCCCCTTCAGAAGAGATAGCACAGCCAAATACAGAAACAGGATATACATTCTGTACATATTTCATCACATTCAGACACATGAACGGGTGAGGTGTGCTCAAACCTTTGCAGCAACTTCTGCCAGCTTAGTCTGCAAGAAATGATATGGTGCTTGTATCACCTTGTTAGTAGCTTTTACCTTTTCCTGTTTAAGTTCTGTATCTTACTTCTTTCTGTACTAAATGTGGTGCTGCATTTTCTAACCATGTTGGAAAATGTTCAGTGTGCTGTTCAGTGCTTTTTTTTTTTCAGCTCAAGAACACTGCTTTAGATTTAAATATCTGCACTGAAGTAATGTGAGCTATATTGAATCAATGACTGCTAAATAAATGAGGCTGTACGTCCCTCCACAGTAAGTGTGAGTTATTCCAGATTTTGCAAGACCATCTGTATTCTAGACTTCTAGCAGAACTTAGTGCAGGATGTTTGATAGACAATAGTGTTATTAGATAAATTAAGTGTTAGCAATAGGCTGTCGGCTTAATTATGGTAGCTGGCTGCTCTTAAAAAACAGTGAGTTGTTTTGGATAGAAGTGTCTGTGTGATAACCTTCTCCAACTTCTTGTGGTTCCTGAAGTCAGTACAGCAAGTCAGGAAAATGCCTGCGGCAAGGCCCTGCTCAGATGCCGTATTTATTGGTCCCTATTAGCATTTTCTGTTTTAACACATGAAACAACCATTGACTGAATCACAGGATGACCTCCACAGCTACCAAGCCACAGTTCTCTAACAGGGCACTTGGAGATTCTCTGCTATTCAGTTGGCTTGGCTGTTAGGTTTTTGCTTCCTTTTTATCAGCCAATTCATATCACAGATGCCCTGTGTGTTAACATGAGGCCGAGACAGTCAGGAACCAAGACTTGCATGAAGCATCCTGGAGATGTCTTATGTTCTCTGTTGGTGCTTGAAAAATACATTGATTCAAAAGTGAGCTTGTGGCTTTTTTCATGAACCTGTGCCCTGGGATTCACTTGCTCCTACACTCAATTGCAACCCAGTCAAATCCTGTCTGCTTCTGCACTGTCTTTTTCCTTGCTTGCTTCAAGGGCCTGAGATGGAGATTAGCTTTCTGGTAGGAATAACCAGTCTCTGCAGTGAACACCATCACCAACACTGGGTTTCACAATAGGACTGGTAGTAGAAGCATATTACACAAATGTCTTTTATTCTGAAGCAATAATTATAGGTCTACTTTTAAATGATACTTGCATAACATCATCTATTGCATTTCAAGACTAGGGCTAAGGCAATATCCAAGAGCCATAAAACCTGACTGTAGCATGGTGCTGCACCTTGGGGAGTGGGAATGAAACTGGAGGCTCCTTCAGGCAAAGTTCCACCAAGTGTGCTCAGGAAGTGACCTTGTGCCAGCGTCTTGACTGGCTATGCAGCTACGTGACCAGGCTTTTTCCCCTGCTAAATTCTCCTGACAAACTTATATTCAATGGCAGTGGGCTATGTTGTCTCTCCCAAACAGTGTTGAATGAAACCTCTCTGTCTCCTCTTCATCTCATTTGCCCGTTTATGTGAAAACATCAGGTTCCTCTGGCATTGGATTTCTCCCTCCTTCACTAATGTTAGTTACCATGGGGGCTGCTAATAGGGGGAAAATCAGTGATTTACCCAAGTAAAAGATGAAAACATTTCAATGTTGTGTTCATGTTATGCACTGAATATCTACGTTCCTGAGGAATGGATATATGAGTGACGATTGTTGTGTGAACAGTCTGTAAATGCTAAGTAAGGGGACTGTTGTTCTTGCCTTCAATATGTCTGGCATCATAAAAGAGTGTTCTCGTGCTTTTGCTTCCATGTACTCTGTGCCATATACTACAGGGATTTCTCTATGAAATCATATTTTTCCTCAGTTTCAAAATACTTGTAAAATGCATATATATCAATTAGCTGTGACCGGCATTTTTAGGATAACAAACAAATTCTACAAAGTTTTGAAGAGAAAGAATACTCAGATCTTAGCCAATGACTTGATTTGACCCGAGGTGAGGCAAGAGGCAGATTCCCAAAGAGTCCCTTGAATGTGATGTCAGCTGCTTTTATGTGTAGGCTGCTTGCTGAATGATACCACGCAACTGTTCAGAAATCCAAAATGACTTTTTTTTTTTTTAAGTAGAAGTTGTAGGTGATTGAAAGAGGTTTCAAGTGTGAAATTTCCACTTTTCACTAGTCCGTAAGGTTTTCCTCCTTGGTGGTGGCTTTCCTATAGAGGACAAATTAGACAGAAAGAAGACACTGCTAGGAAAATTTTCAGAACAGCCCAGCACCAAAGATTTGGTATTTGCCTGGGGCTGCTGGTAACTCTGCTAAAGAATGTGGCTTCCAGGTAGCCACTGGCTGGGTCATCCTGTGTGATGTGCTGAAGACAAATGGATGCAGCTCTGTAGCTTGCCTCTGCAGACCTGTGTCACACTGCCATGAGGCAAAGTGAGGTCCACCCTCTGTCTTTGGTGCCAAGTTCATTCAGGCACTGATCTGGGTATGACACAGGCTTGGTGCATGCTGAGGGAGTTGAGGAGGAAAAGGGCGTTGAAGTATTCTGGTTCAGCCTTCAGTTTGCCCTTGGGATGCGCTAGGTGTGGGTTTCTGGTCCAAATTCTGCAAATGGTACTTACAAGGTTAAAAATTCCATNTATATGTATACAGACACACATACACATACACACACGCGCACACACACACACACACACACAGAGAAAAGGGCGCAGTGAAGGACTTTGTACTAAAAGCTTTTTTTTTTATATACCCGGTATAATACCTATATCTAAAAATGTGATCTAGAGCTCTGTTCTTTTCCAGCAAAGCAGAAAATGTATGTATGCTTTACCTGCTCAGCCCTTTTTCAGTTCTATATAGAATTTCTCCCAGCTGACCTTTCCCAGGTTGGCATTTATGTTTTGAGGGATTCTTCTTGAATCCCTCACCCTTATCCTGCCTCCTTTTGTCGCTAACATCACAGGGAGATGGCTAAGCCAGCATGGAGTGTTTTTTCCCCCTCAGACTAAGGCAGAAGTACAAGTTGGAAGTTGTGCTAAACGCTGTTACCCAGATTGAAATTAGTGAAGACAAGGCCCCTCAGTGTGGGGAAAAATGACTGAATGATGAAGGGCAGGGTTTCCAGGTGGAAACCCCTGTTCTTGATCTGCCTGCTTTTTCAGGGGGCTTGCAGCTGGGGCTGCAGCATTACTGCTGTGGATGTGTTCACTGATGCAGGATGTGTGCACTGATGCACTTCTCAGTTATTCTGTAGGGTTCCACCTAAGGCCTCTCAGATCCCCTTGCCCAATCCTTCAGTGAATACTTCCAATGATAGTTCAACCCAGAGAACCTTCACATCCAAAGAAAGTCATCCCAAAGCTCTAAAATATTTCATTTGCCCCTTTTTATAGCAGAAGAAGAAAATATGCTCTTGTGTGGGGTTTTTCCAGTGTGGGTGGTGATGGAACATATCCTGAACCAAGAGCACTTTTACAACCCCAGCTCTGCCCAATAAAGCTAGTTTGAATAGCTATTTCAAAAGAACTATGAGAAATGTTTATGGGGTTTCTTGTTACTTTTTTTCTAATTGCATCTACTGTAGAGAACCTTCCCATTGCCTGCCTCTGTTATTGATATAAAGCTCTGTTAAGGTTTTCTAAATGTACAGTCTTTCACTTTTTATATAGTAAGAATTAATTCTGATTGAATACTTTGCTTCACTGAACTGTAGATAAGATGAATGGGGAGCTGCTGGCTAAGAAAAGGCTCTCACAATGTGTTTTAGACCTCTGTGTCCCCGAGCACTTGATCTATTGATGGGTTTTGTAATGCTGTTATCCTGCTGATCTAGTTGCAGAATTTTACCTCACGCTGCAGAGCGCCTGTGGAAGAAAAAAGAGAGGAAGAAGTAGTGGTGACCTAGTTTTTCTCACGTGTGTGCACACGGAATGTCCTGGATGCCCTACAAGTCATTTTTGGTGGACAGTTTTCTTTGCACCAGACTTGGGCTCAGAGTTTGTTACTCCTGCTGATGATCTTGAGAAAAAAGAAGCAGGACAGAGTGGATGGTATGCTCTGTGTTTGCAGCACATCCTGTAAAGTTGTTTTTTTGAAATATCAAGAGTTGTGGCCCTCATACTACCTCGTAGTAGGTGAAACTGGGGTGTTAGGGCTGCTTTAGGAATGTCCTCAGATGTGTCTCTTGAGGCTTAATGCCCCTTGGTGTGAGCTGTGCAGAGAGAGGGAGAGAATTAGTTTTAGCAGTACTCTTTAAAAAAATGTGGAGGCTAACCCTCAAAATCCTAATGCTGAAATTGCATTTATTTTCTTCCAAATGCTTTCTCAAACCTTAAGCTTAATATTTGCTTGGAGGGAAACCAGAGATATTTTTAACTGGAAGAGACCAGGCTGCAGGAAAGGGGTGTTTAGCCCAGAACCACAAGCATTTAGTACTGCTTCTTGGCTCCAGCCTCCTTGAAGGGAATGAAAGACAACTTATTTGCTTTGTCCTTGTACCATTGCAGCAACACAGTGCCAGTGACAGCCCCATTATGTCCTGGAGTTCTCCCAGCCTAAATATTTCTTTAAAACAGGTACCTACAGGGCCAGATTCCAAGTTGTTACCACTTCTTATTAGATATACACCCATATGGATCATTTACATTTCAGGCACTTTCATTATATATTATTCTTGACTAAGCAGCTGATACAAAATCCAAAATATTAATTACTAGCATGATATCCAAAATCTGTACAAAAAATGAACATTTTGGTCTTACGAGAATCTGGTTTCATTTCATAGGCGGAGGCTATACTGATCTGGAACCCACTGTGCAATGCATGTGGAAAATTACACATGACTGGCACAAAGTAAGGTCCTGTTCAGGCTCACAGCAACTGCCATTTATACCAGTGACGACAAAGTTGCAAGGCTGAGGCATATCTTCCAGTTTCTGTTAAAATTATTGTTACTTTTTCTGTCAGATATAAATTGCAGTTGATACCTACCTCGATGCCTTCAACAAGTTTTCACAGCTGGCATGTAAATACAAACATATCAGTCCTTCCTGGTAACTGGCTGGTTGCCAAAGTAGCTGAATACAGTCAGAGCCCTGTTTGAATTTGGACACGTCTTGCATCCTCTGAGATGCTAAGTAAGTCACGAGCAGTTGCAAGAGTCAAACTGGTATTTATCCACCCTCTTGAAAACAGTCCTTGGAGTTCTTCAAAACTTCCCAGCACTGTGCTTGTGAGTTTCCTGTAGGACCTCTTGCATGGGGCAGAAGGCCTCTACACAGTAATTCTGAGGCAGTGCTGTGAGAGACTAGTATCTTCACTAATGTTTTAGAGCAGGAGCACTGTGTTGGTTGCAAAGCTGCACATCATTGTTTTTTGGTGGTGGTGGTTTTTTGTTGTTGGGGGTTTTTTTGTTTGTTTGGGTTTTTCTTTTTGTTTTTGGTTTTTTTTGTGTGTTTTTTGTTTTGGTTTGGTTTTTTTTAAATTTTATTGCCTCAATAAATTGATGCTGTCTGGTGTTAAGGCAGATGGCCAACAAGAGAGATCTATCAGGGGTCATCGGCTTGCCTTGCCTTCCCTTCAGCAGTAGTGGCCTGAAACATCCAGCTTTGGTGGGTCAGGACATTGGGGGAATTATATGAACTGCCTGGCTGGTCTCTCTGCTCTTTAGACAGAAGTACTTACAACTAAAATCAGAGGATGAGGATCACTGGGATAAGTCTCTGCCACAGGCATGGCTTTTACCTGTAGTAGCTGCCCTTGTTCTGGAGAATACGGTACGGGTGTCCCGTAGCACAAAACCAGATGTGTTTGAATATGTTTGAAAGTTGATGCTTGCCAATATAGATGGTTCTTTCTGATCTAGACATCAGTCTTTGAAATTACAAAGAGCTGAATGAGCTTTTCTTGTGAATGGGGCATTTTTCACCTTCCTTCCATGGGGCTTCCCTAGTTTGTAATTAAACGCATGTTAAACTAGAGCAAGAAAAAAGTGTCTTTTCTTTGTGGCTATTTATTGTGATTATCTTTTTTTATGCAACTTGAAATAGATGAAAATTACTGAGACTGCATAAGGGCATTTTGCTCTTTTGTGAAATTTCATGGAATTTGGCCTGTGGGTTTAAGAAACGCGTAACGCACGCGCGCACACACACACACACACACACTGGGATTGCACTGGCTGTATTTCCACAGAAAAATTAGGCTAAGAAGGTCAAGTTGTGTTTAGCCCTGAGGTCAAATATCACACATTGGAAAATTTGCCTCTGTTCTTGGTTTACTTCTAAATGAAAAATATTATTGGTTTCTAACTTCTAACAATTCCTAGCACTGCAGTGTTTCCCTACTTTATTTAAGCTTTTCTGCAATTAGAAAAAAATGAATAATGCAAAAATGGATTTGCAAATTAATAAGTTGAATTTATGGTGCTAAAAATGAGGCTGCATTATGAATTATTCATGTATACCTGAATGAGCACTATCTTTTCTTAAAACATTTGTGAGGTCCAGAAGATTCAGAATCTCTTTCCTCACCAAAATAGTCTTGTTTGGTAGCCAAAGATAACAGCATCAAAATCACATGAGAATAATAAAAATGAAATAGGTTTTATGAGTCATAGTCATTAAATATGTAGAAACACAATGATCTGTTTTAAATACAGACTAAATTTGAAAGAAAAAAATAGTCCAAATATTATACAAATCAATGTGGATGTTAGTCTTTGTAGAAAGGAAAGGTTGTTAGAGGGTGGCATGAATTATTTGTTCAGAAACTTGCATTAGAAGATGTTTAAAAAGGCTCAGCATATTTTATAAAAGGGCAGAAAGCATATTCCAGCACAACTAGCTGAATGAAATTGCCAGGTTTGGGATTCAAGTGCCCTGAGGACATCTGCTCAGTACTCAGCTTCTGCAGCCCTTCACATTGTTGTCTTTGGCTGGAGGCTCCAGAACCACAGGAAGACCTGACAGAGGTATCAAGGTGACATTCTGAGTCCTGACTTCTGTCCTTCAGATCTGAAAGGGAAAATAGTTACCACTACAAGATTGTGACACAGGAATGTAGGTGTACTGACAGACCATCTTTATGTTTGTATTTAGCAGGAAGATCCTGATAATTAGTCACCAGGCAAATCCAGAGGTCCCTGCCTGAAGGACTCCCCTCTAGTTAGTGTTCTCTTTCAGGGCTCCAGACCTGAGTGATATGGTGATACTGTCTCTGTGAACTCATGGAGGAGGCAAAAGGCCTAGAGCTTTCTCCTGTTCTCTTTTGCATATGTGTGGAGGATTCCTGAGTTTACTTGTAGAGAGAAGAGTGGGCTCAAACCCTAACGCTTTCAAAATCACCATTTAGGTTTCTCCTATTTAAAGCCAGATCAGCCTTACAGCCCTTTGGGTGGCCTCTGTGGATGCTGGGCTTGTTCAAACCAGCTTTCTGAGAAGTGAAAATCCCAAATATACTATGAGTTTTCTTTCCAGTAAGTGTTTCCAGCTTCTCTTCCTCTGTAACCCCTTCCTTTGGGGCGAGTGACTCAGTACTGCTAGTGGTAATGAGCAGACCATTTTGATTGATGAGCACTTCACAGTTATTCTGTGATGCTGGGGTAAAGAGCACAGACAGCTCCCAGGGTGCAGGCTAAAAATGTGCCTCACTCAAACCTCTTTCTTCACACTGATAAAGGGAAAGGAAAAAAAATGGGTGTGAGGTTAAATACTGTTCCTCTTTCAGGTTCTAGCTTTTAGATACATCCTTTTCATTAATAAATATCACCCTGTTTCAGCAGTTATCTATGCAGTTAGAGCACACCAGGCTTTTGTCAGTGCTGGAGTCCAAGTTTGCCAGGTGCTGGGCAGTGAATGCCAAATCGTTTAGAGCCTAGTGAAGCCAAGATGTTATGAATGGACAGAGCAAACTGCTGAAAAGAAAGGAGAAACATGAATGGAAAAAGTAGCTGTGGGAACAGATGTACATTTGCAGGCCAGAAGCAAATGTAATTAAGAGGCTTTGAATGATGTGTAGTACTTGCATACAAACATCACCTCTCTAACTCGCTTTACTCACTTTCTCTGTAGATGTCAGCATGTGGCACATCAGATGGACACTCAAGTAGAATTTTGTATAAAATGAATTAGAGGAAAATAAATACTCTTTTTGTTACATCTGGGAGACTCTTTACATCTGTTTTTGCAAAAGCTTATTAACAGGAGGTTTTCCAAGTGGGGAGGATTTGGTTGATGACAAGATATTGCTCATCAACATCATAGGATTTGAAGAACACCTGCTGGTTGTATTTGAAGCTAGAAGTGGGGGAGAGGAGCAGTGTTAGCTCTGGACTGGTAACTACTGAGAAAAGCAATAATTTCTAAATCACTCTTTTTCTAAAATGTGGTGGCTTTGCATTAGAGACACTAACTCTGAAACATCTCGGTGCCTTTTTCCCCTTTTATAATACTAACCCCATTTATGAGACGCTGGATATGGCTTCCTTTTCTCTCTCCTCTTTCCCTCGTGATGTTTGTCAGTGCTTTTACAGCCTTTGGCAGCCTCCCAGCCAAAGCAGGTTCCCTGCCAACAGGCTCCCCTCATGGCAGCTCATTTTATAAAGGGCTGACTGCTTTGATGGATGATAAGGCTAAGGAGAATGAAGGAACAAGGGTTGTTTTTTTTATTTTTAAGGAAAAAGTCCCTCTCGCATCTGAAAGACATATTGTAAATAGAGTCAGTCCAAAACTTGCAAGTTTTTGTCAAAAGGGAGCCCATCAGGGGTGAAAGCTGTTCCTGTGGTGCTCTGTGTGTGATACTGGGTGTGGGAGCTGGAAACATTAAGGCAGGAAAGGTTAGCAAATAAAGGAGAGCAAATTAGAGTCCTAGGCTGTGAGAGAAAAACACAGTGAGTGGAGAGAAGGGAAGAATAATCAGTCAAGGGAGAAAACTGGAACAAAGAAGGAAAGAAGCTGGAAAGCAGAAACAAAACAAAAATGAAACAAAAAAATAGAAACTAAAATGGTCTGTGAGCAAAAGAGAAGCTGAAGAGAAGTGCTGGAAGAAAGCAAGGTTGGTATCTATGCAGCCCTGTATGCACACTTGGTAGAGGAAATAAGGAAGAGCTGAAGCCAGGATGAAAAATAAATCATTAGAAAAGATAAAAAAATATTTTTTGCTGACCTCCCTTCTTATCAGTCCAGCTGATACCGCTCAGTGTTGAATTTAATACTGATGTTTAGTTCTGCAGGTATCTGATTCAGCCTCAAAGGCCTTGATTATTGTGGAGATTTGCCTCAGTGCTCGTAATTATTGAGGACACAGAAGGAAATACATGTTTTGAATCAGCCCAGTGTTTCCTTCATTTTGTGTGTCCCAGCTGGACTCTGGCAACTATTTCAGCTTTACCCACCTTACCTTATCTTACCTTAACACTTATGTTGTTTATCAGCTATTCACATCTTAAGAACCTCTAGTGCAATGTGAACATCTCCTGTGGATTATGTTTCACACCCTCTGGCTCTAGAGGGTAGAAACATAAAATGACATGTTCCCTCAGTGTCCATATGATCTTTCCACAACATCAATATGTCACTTCATTTCCTTGCTCATTGCAACAAAACCTCTTATATGACTGCAATTACACAGGAGAATGGAAGTTGTAACTTAAGGGAGAGACCTCCACAGATGTCTTGGCAGGAGCAAACCCGTCCTATGTGCCTGCATGCTTGGGTAATGCTCTCTTGGGTCTCAGTCCAGACTGGCTCAATACAAACACTGCATTTACAATTGCCTTTTCCAGAGGAAACATGCAGCATATTAATGGTTACTTTGTTAAGACTTTTTCCTCTTTTTTTTTTTTTTCCTTCCCCCCCAGCTGCTGCAGGCATCTCCAGCGGACCAGGGCCCACAGCCATTCCTGCTGGACACAGGCAGGCAGCTATCATTAATTTAAGGTGATTCTTAAATGTCTAGCAATAGAGTAATTCTGCCTTTTGAACACCTTTTGTATTTACACCTGTACCCTGCATTCTCATCCCATTCACATTTACTGCGATAGCACAGACAAGTGCTCTCTGAAAATGATGCATCCAGTCTTCTCTATTTCACAGTAAATTTTCTGTCCTTCTTGGATACCACTTACTGGGTTCTCTGTTTCCACACCCCGTCAGTGGTGTTGCCTATCTTCCTGCTGCAGGCTGTGCTGTGGGGGTTGGCGCAGGCTCCGCTGCCTGCCCGCAGCCAGCAGGAATGGCCGTGGGCCCAGCTCCACTGGAGATGCCTGTAGCACAAGAAGGGAGCAGTTCCAGCAGAGAGGGATTGAACTGGGTTGAGGCAAGCTGTGCCTTTAAAGCACAGTGATGTTCTGAGTACTAGTGGTGAATCTGGAAAAAGGTCCCATTTTTGTTTGGATTTGGTTTCTTTTCCCCTCTTGGTTGCTGGTTGCACTTACTGTTACCACGATTAGATAATGTGTTTATACCTCAAGCTGGCTTGACTCTTGTTACCCCTACCTTCAAGGCTCTGTCCCTGCTTCTGTCTTTGATCTAGCCTAGTTCACAAACCAGTTTCCTTAGGATATACGCAGAACTTTTGATGTTTAAGAGGCAGTTATCTGCTTAGTTACAATTGGGTGACCTGGACTCTGGACTTTTCAAAACCAGCCCTTGGATTCCAGTGAAGGTGGCAGGTGCTTTCCAATTCATGTTGAAATGTAGGCATTCCAGCCTAATTTCTGAGTTGCAAATGCATGCAGATCCTTCCCATCACTGCCTGGGTGCTGGGAGAACCATGTCTTCTGGGATTATGCAGACTTCAGTTTCAATGGAACTGAAGTTTCATTTAACTGGGTTTCATGAACTGGGTTTGATGTGAGAATCTAATCTGATTTGCTTTACTTCAGGCTTACTCCTATAGAGCAAGCCTGAAGGTCATGAAAATAATATAAATGAGTTTTAAAAAATGTAAGAGTAAAAGTGAAATGAGTTAAGAAAATTCTAAAAGTGAAATGCAATGAGTTCTGGCTGTGCTTATTTTGTGAATCTTTGCTTCCTCTTTCAATCAAAAAGAGATTAAACTTCCTCACTTGCTTAATACTTGGTTAAACATTATACAGTCCATTGGCTGCAGATAAATGTGTCCCCAATTACATGGGACTGCTACTAATAGAACTTGAGCTAAGTAGTAGTCATTAGAGTAAATCAAATACCCCAGTAAAGTGGCCTCAGCTGAAGTTAGGTGCAGTGCAATCATGGCCCTTGGGGCATGTGGCTTGATTGCTTACAGCCTTGCATCTTTCTTTCCATAAGTGCAATTTTCTAAATGAAAAATGTCTTCTTTTTTTTCTTTTTTTTCCCTTTTCCTGTGGATCCTTTCAATTCATTATAAAGAACCTCAAGTACTTTTTGAACCCTCCTTGAGGGAATTCTATTTTTACTGGGATTTTAAAAGGGAAATAGATGGGAAAACAGGGAGAATTACTGTGTTTCATCTTGCTCACCAAAATCTCACCTTGTTTGAACTCAGCAGCCAGAGTATATTCAAACATCACAGAGGCGGAAAGTGTTCAAGCTTGTGGAATAATAGCCTTAAAAAATTTACAGAGTGCTAAATATTGGATGAATAGCTGAATGAAAATTCCAGACCAAGAATGTGGAAAGATTAGTCAAACTTCCCAAAGGAAATGTAGCTTGAGCAGCTACACTGTCTTTCTAAGCTGCCCATCCCTCCTTCCCCAGGTGTAATTTTTGAACCCACCAGTCACTTGAGCAGATCTGGTGGAAGCATGGGGTTTCAAAAGATATGGAGTTGTTCCAAATTCTGTGGAGGTGGTTAGTTGGAGGGGAGGAACAAAGACGCTCTGCAGGAGGAGAGAAGCTTCTCCATGCAGCACACGGGGCTCAAACCCCTTGCAGCAGGTGCTGCCCTCAGTTCAGCAGCCAGCGGGGAGCAGGACAGGGTGGGGGGATGTGGAGAGAGCCAGGTGTGTTTGGGGAGGCTCCAGGGTGCCACTGTGGTGGGGGACCACAGGCTGGAGGTGGTGTGCTGCGACCAGAAGGGTGCATGGGCTGTAGAACATCAACCACCAGGAAAACAGCTTCATTAGTCTTGTTGGGAATGGAACAACTTGTCGATGCTGTGTGAAGGGAGGGGGGGAATGAATCTCTGTGCATTTATATGAACAATTTTCATGTGTAGTTCAACACTCAAGAATGCAAAACATTACTTGAGCCCTCCTCAGCCCCTTCCCTGACTCTGCTAATAAAGTAAGATGTCAGGAAGAAACTGGGCTGTTAGAACAGAGCAGGCAGGACTGGGAAGGCACAACTGGGACTATGCAGGAAGCACCCAGGAAGGCCTGGGCACTGCAGCTCAGTGCAATGCTCCTCGGGCACTGCCTGGGCCGTGCTGGTCCCATGGCTGCCACTGGTCAGCTGGTTCCACGGGGAATCACCTGGTGCCACAATCAGGACCTGTAACTACCTCAGGATTTTTTTTCAAAATCTCTTTTTTTTGTGGTTTTTGGGGTTTTTTGTTTTGTTTTGTTTGGGGTTTTTTTGGAGGGGGGGTGGGTTTGTTTGGCTTTTTTTCAGGGCAAGAAGGTAGGATGCTGCTGCTGAGCAGATCAAGATGTCTCCCAGTTACAGCTGCTCCTGCAGAAGCTCTGTCTGGTGATGTTTTGTTTATCTTCCTTGGGAGGATTGTGAGAAGGGAACTAAAAATACCAAGCAAGCTCTGCTTCACGGGATAACCTCTACGATATCTCTCCTTTTGCATCAGAAATGTGCAAATAGAAAACGACAGCATTATTTTCCTTTCCTTCTTTTCTTGCTGCAGTATGCTTTCTCCCCCACCTGGCATACTGATTTGCCTGAGAATCCAGGCAGCAATTTAGTGGAGAAAAAAAATCATTAAGTACATGCAGGTTTTGCTCAGCGCTATATCATGACTGGACTCCTACCAGCACCTAATATTTTTTCCCCCAGATCTCAAAGTACTTCATGTGTGAAATAGTGTCTGTCCCATTTCAACAATTTTGTTCTTTTTTCAATCTTTAAACAAAGAGAATGACTGAAATATATTTCACAAATCATCTCATGGATGTCTTGGAGATATTCCTTGTCCTTATGTGTGCCACACAGTTCTTTCTCAAGCATTTCTGCATACTTGAGACAGAATGTTGCAGTGCCAGGATATTCTGGTTGCAAGGCCTTTCTTTATTTAAACTGAACTTTGTCAGTAGCAATAAAGCTTTATGCAAACCTTGAAATCATCAGGAGAGTAGCATAGAGGTCGCAAGTTAAATTAAAATTATGTTTGTGCTCTTTTGTGTTGGTGCTCTTATTTCTGAGCCTGGGAGGTATAGTCAAGCTTGCTTCTGGTATGAAATCTAAAAAAAAATATGCAATTCAGACAGAATTTTAAAATGTTTGGGGAAGGAGCCAAGGAAAATGGTAGATTGGACACAGAACTCCAGAGATGAGTCATATAGGAAGTCAATCCATAAAGAAAATAATGAAGAAAGATGTTGAAATTTCCTTATAGGAGAAAGAATTTAGTTCTTTTAGAAAATAACACTGGGGGTGCAGACCCTGACCCGAGGTTTACCCAGCCCAGAGTGCTGTTTCTGACAGTATCCATAGGTGAAGACCTATGGAGGAGTCTGAGCAAGACAGGTATGTGTGATACTTGATGTTCTCCCAGCCTCTGCATTTTTGAACTTAGAGTCTTCATGGCTAGATGTGATCCCAGGGCAGTTGCCCTCTGTGAGAATATGTCCAGCCTTCCCTTGAATGCACAACAACTTGTACAAAAACATCTGTAGTGCCCTTTGTCAAGGAGCTCCTGCTGCCCTTTTTGCTTTGTTATTTTGGCTCCTTCAAGCTTCAACTGATGACCCCCTGTTGCTGGTACTGTTAGAGAAGCAGACAATCAGTCTTTTTGCAGACTTTTTTTGTATACCCAGAAGTCACCTGTTTCATGGAGCGATGTGTCCTACCTTGCTCATTTGTTCCTTGTACAGCAACTTTCTCTACCTTTGATCTTCTCTTTTGCCTTTCTCTGAACATTTACCAGTTCTGCTATAAAGCTTTTGAGGGATTCTCTTGCTCAGCTGTATATGATTCCTCTGCAATTTTTCACAGTTGGTGCTAGTCCTTACTATCCTGAATAACTTAGTATTCTTGATAAGCTTTCTCACTTCACCCTTTTCTACATTTTCCATAAATACACTGAACAGCACAAACCACTCTTGAACTGTTGCTTACTCTTCACTGAGAAAATGTTGTTACTGTATTTTGTAACTGGGCAAAGACCCTCCATGGATGCTTGGTTTCTTCTAATGCTTTGGAAGATGTTTCTGAAAGTCAAGGCAGTCAGTGTCAACCAAATTACTTTTATCTTCAGATTTGTGGATCCCTTTGCAGTTCTCCAGGGAGAGCAAGAAAGACCTTTTCATTATAAAAGCCATACTACCTCTTTGTACTCTGATCATCTCAAGTATCTTGTGCTTCTCTAGGTGACCACTAATTTTTTCAGGATTACAGATCCTCCTACCTGTCTTGGTTCAAAGGTCAGGCTACTTTCCCCATATCGCTTCTGGTGATTTTTTAGGAATTGATGTCACTTTGACCCACAGCTGTGACTGAATGTTGCAATGCATCCTGGAGCTGAAGAGATGCTCTCCAGGAGCTCAGCACACTGCTGGTGTCCTGGCCCCGTCTCTGGCCAATACACAGGACACATCACACCGTTCTCAAGTGAAAAACTGTGTGCTCAGAGAGAAAAGAAATATTAAAGCATAGATAGGTAAGATAGGCTGGGTGCTCACATGGGAGGGGGATGTTCAGGCCCTACTGTGCCACAGCTCAGTCTCTCTTTGCCTCTCTCCTTGGATGTCCTGTGGGCGGAGTGGTACTTTTCTAGCTCACAGGGTTAGAGTTGGATAAATAGACTGCAGACAGCAAGAACCTTATTTACTACTGGAATCTGTGCCATAGTAGAGCCAAAAATAGGTGGGTGAGTGTACTTACAGCACCAGTGGAGCGTCGCTAACCTTGTGTGACAGACCGAGGGCTAGCACACTAGGAATGTGTTGTGGAGAGGGAGTGGGAAAGCCCTGGCTCAACATAGTAGATCAACTGCTCCTCATGGAAAAGGTGCTGGGCTTCCTTGTCAAAACATTGCATTTTTTGTCTGACTTGGCCCTTTGTGTGTGAGGTTTTGGGGCCTGCTTAGGATTGTAAGCCCGTACCTTCAGACATGCTGGAAGTTCTTCATGGTCTGGAGATGATGGGATGACTGGGATGGCAGAAAGGGCCAGGCCTTGTGAAACGCAGAGCAGCAGAAAGGGACTGTCACTTGTTGGCCACAAGTCTGCAAAGAGTAGTTAAAACTGGGTAGAGTACAGTTATTCCTTATGTTGCACTATACCTCTAATTTAAACATCCATGTGGAAATTACTTCAGGTGGGTAGTGATTTGCAGAAAAAAGTATTGTTCTATTTGGTATTATGAAAGATATCTCAGGCTCTCTGAGGCACATTGAACTGTGTGCTCTCCCTGCTGCATGCATTGTGCATTAGTCCAGCCACACCTAACAGAGGCATTTGCATGAGTAATTAACTGCCATTTCCTGCAAATCAAATTACTTGGAATTAGAATTTAAAATTACTTTCAAATTACTGAACCATACTTGTTAGTGAGAGCAATGTTTTTACTGTGCCACATTTAGAAAGGGCAGAAGCTCTTAACTCTTTCAAGAGAGCAATTATTTCTGAGAAGCACAGCGTGTCCAGGGATTCCAACCTTATTTGCTTTACATGGCTAACAACCTCTGGAGTTGGTGATGCTGTTCTCACAAGAGAGACAAATTAATTTGCTTCTTAAACTTTATGAGTAGAACAACATAAAATTTCCTTTATTAGCATCATGTTTCAAGGACGGTTGTATGGGCTTCAGTACTAAGTTGTTTTTTTGGTGTTAAAGTATACAGCAAAATTGTTCAGAGCCTTTTCATGACAGTCTATATAACTATGTGCAGATGTATATGTAATTCTAAATGAAGATGTTCCTATTATGACTTATAGTATCAATTTAAATTGCCAATGGGAATGTTGCACTAATGGTAGAGAATAGTATTTCCTAGACTCTGAAAATTTACAGACCCTGAATTCCCTCATGTCTTGTGTCCAACAGTGATGAGAGAAATTGTCAGTCTTTCTGTCTGCCTGAAACACAAGTAAATAATAAAAGGAATTATGTAAAAATGATGAAGCTAGGACATCATATTTTAAAGTTGTGCTGTGGGGACTTTGGCTGGCATCAATGCATTGAAGAAAATAAATGTATTCATGTTTCTTGATTCCTGCAAACCAAGTCTTGCATGTAACTTAAGTGACTTCCTGGCTATGTAGCACGGTTTCACAGAGTCAAAGCCTCATTATTAATGTCTGCTTGAAGAACAGAGTGCCCTGTTAACTGTTAATAGGAGTCAATGAATCCTAATTGATTCAGTGACCAGGGAATATTCAATGTTCAAGATCATAAAATATTATGAACACAGACATTAATTTTTGCTATCTGCTGCCTAGAAAAGGAAGGGATTTAGTTAAAAGGAATACTAGAAGTACAACTTGTTTTTTCTGTATTATATAAAAGCATAATGACATTGTGTAGCTAACTTGAACTGACAAGAGCAATGAACTGTAAGGTTAAGATTCTTACTACCTTTAATCTTGCTGAGGCTGGAGGTACTGCAGTGCACTAAGCAATATTACTATGGAAATAAAGAGACCAATTATAATTGTAAACAGGGGGCTGGAAAAAGGAGAGCTCGACTCATTTCTTATCAGATTTATTGGCAGACTGTTAGAATAATCCCTTCTGAAACCAATAGAGGTCCTCAAATTAACAGCAAAAAGAGAATTTGCCTTAAATTTGTTTCATTTCACCCCAAATGTCACCTTTAATTTACTCTGTCATGTTAGGGGATGGGTTTAAGGAGGAGTGATGACAGGAAAGGCATTTCATTAGCGCTGCCTTCTTTCTTCTGCTCAGGACAGATGGTTCTGCTCTGGGGAACCTGCCATGCTTCCTAGAGGGCAATCATGGTACGGGAGGTGACTGCTGAAAGTAAGCTCCTTTGCCAGCACCCAGACAACTCGGGTTAGGGTTTCACTGACTCTTGTGTCCTAATTGTAAGGAAAGGCAGTATTTGTGCAGTTAAAGGATGTTTGGACCTGTGATGGAGGCTGAAAAGGGAAGAGTGTTATGAAATTGGACATGGGAAAATAAAAGGAGAGGGAAGACGTGGGGGAAGCAAGAGGAAGATGAAGCAGGATAGCATGGGTGCACAGAGCAGAGGAGCAGGCTGATGGTAAACGAGTAGAGCTGTTTGCTGCCAAGCAGCTCCCAGAAGGCAACACTGGGGAAGAGAGACTTGTCTCTGTGAGGCCTGAACTTACTGCCTCTTGCTGGGCTATGGCTGCGCTTGTCAGCCTGTGTCAGCATGTTTTCAGAGTGTCCTCAGGAGGGTTTGATGCAAGGGTGATGAAGAGTGTGGAAAAGAAACCTTTTCTTAAGCTGCCTACTAGCACAAGAAGCTCATCAACCAGAGGGTCATGGTAATTCAAGCCTTTGCCTTCTGAAGAGAAGGCTGACATACTTTCAGAGATCACAGTGATCTGCTGGAACCATTGTCATGAAAGGACCTGGTTTTGAAAGAGATGAGGATTTAGCATCATCTGAGGCATTTTTTGCCACCGTTGCCAGGATGCTGGAACAGCTGAACAGTTGCTTGGATCTGTCAGTTTGGTGTCTGTTCAGAGGCTCATCACACAGTTTTGCTGGGCAATTAGCTCCCGGAACCTCCTCTAACAGGAATAACGCTGGGCAGAAACCAGACAGGACAGTGCTGTGCAATATATTTAGACAGTTAAATGGTTAACAACAGAGCTCCTGTTGTGATTCAGTCGTGCCAGTAGCACAATGCCATCTTCTGTCCTCATCTGACACTTTCATGCTGCTTGGAAGGAACCGCTGGGGAAATATGCTTTCACAGATTGTTAGTTGTACAGCCACAGCCCTCAGAGCCTTGTATAATAAGGCACTGGCTGAGGAAGGGGAAATAACCAAGTCCTGGTCACATACCACCTCTATTTTTGCTATCAGCACAACCTCAAAAGCAGCTGATTCTGGGTGGGAGGTAAAGCTTCTCAGAGGTCACCTCAATTAACATCAGGCCTTGGACAGGGGCCCCGCCTGGTTTCATAGATAAAGCTCTGCTGCTTTTTCATTTACTGAGACGAACCTGACTAAAATGAGCAATTGGGTTTTCATGCTGCAAAAAGCCACTGACAAAGCTCTAAAGCAGGATCCTCTGTGTATGTGAGTACCTGCTGGCAAAGCTCAGGATGACAGACTACCTCACAGTTAGCAGGGGCAGGGCGAATCTGTAGCACAGAGAAAGCAGTATAAAGGTCCTAATTATTTTTTATTTTGGAGTGAAATCATGCTGAAAAGCAAACAGTTGCAGTCAATATTGAAAAATGAGCTCACTTATCTTTTTGGACACAGAAGATGCTCCAGCATTGATTAACTGTAATGGACTGCAGGGCACTGATTGCAAGGTAAGATACGATTGATCAGTGGTGGGAAGACACTTGGTACTGGGGCAGCACCTTGGCAACCTTTAAAAGAGCATCAGCCATGCGTGCAGAACTGTCCCAAGCTGAGCTCCACGTGCAGTGAACAGAGACTCTGTTGTTGCTGCAAGATAATCTGAGAGCATCAGGCAGGGCAGAAGTCTTTTCTGTCACTGTATTGGTGACAAGGCAAGGTGAGGGTAAGGGTGCTGGCAGAATGCCTGGATCTCTGTGTTCACTCATTTATGGTGCACATTGTATTTTCTAGAAATACCCATTCATAAGTTTTTAAGTAAAATAACCTCTGTGGAGTCTGAGTTTCTTCTTCCTCATACCAGTGACTACAGTCATACTATATCTGTCATGGGGCAGCATGAGGTCCTCCAGTCTTTTAGATAATGCCATTATTTCCCTTTGTGAACTTTTCCTCTGGTGTCAAGGACCACGTTCCAATTTTAGAAGGAATGAGAGAATATTTTTTGTCATTCAGAAAGTAGCTCTCAAATGGCTGTCATGGCCTGAGATGTTATGGTTTTTTTAGTGAGACAAAAAAGGCAAGAGTTTCACAGTGGGTTTTGCTTATGTAGTTAGTCTGAGCTTTTCAACGAATTTATATCCCAAAGATCCAGAGGAAAAATTTCAGATAAGCCATTTCTCAGCTCTGTATGCCTAAACCAGATCTAAATCCACTGGAGAAACCACATGCCAAGTTCACTGGCTAGTACAATAGCAAACTTCAAACAGTTTAATTGTCCCACACAGTTGTATTTTTTAAACAGTCCACTAATATCCAGTTTCAATTTCAGAGAGCAACTGTCTGTAAAGAAGTGTTAGCTGAGTAAAGTGAATTGTTTGAACAGTGCTGGGATTTTGAACTGTCTTTGTGAGAAAGGCTGCTTTTTTTTTCCTGGACCAGCCAGGGAAAGTTGCAGCTTCTTTCTCTAGGAGGGAAGATGGTGAATATTAATCACCCCTTGGCAACCTGTCAGGTGGCGGATTGCAACCCGGGAGAAGTGATTTGCTGATTATCTGATGTGACGGGTTAATAAACAAATATTTACACACAGGGTAAAAGTAACAGTACAGTTGGGCAAGAGTTCTGCATCTCCTGATGTCTTGGGTCAATGATTTGGGTAGAAAAAATGTTTTCCTTTCTGGCCTTAGGGAAAAAGGTGGAAATACTTTGTCAGGTTCTTTGTGGTGATCATTTAAATTCTCTGTCTGCTTGGGATTTCTCTTTAAAAAGATCATTCGAATTGAGAACAAGATTGGCAATTCTGGGTTCCTTGGCTGACTTTCCAGCCTCAGGACTGCTGTGGAGCATGCTGACCTGACCACCCAGCTATCCCACCCTCCCTGGATACCAAAATATTTGACGTTAGCAGACACTCTAAAAATGTCTCCCATGGTGTCTGATGTCTCTGTGGTTTACCTGAGAGCTGGGTCAGCGCATGTGCTGTTCTGAACTTTGTGCATTGCGTGGGCATTTACTTCCTAGCTTCCCTTCATAAGCAACAAGTGCTAGAGCAAGGGAGAGGGAAATGCTGAAGAGCATCACCCTTGTTGCAGGTGAACCAGAGTCCCAGTGGCAGCTGATACTTGGCTGCTGATTCTACTGTGAGAAGGGAGGAAAAGTTTCACTTGGAGGTAGTTCCAGGGGGCTGCAAAATCCCCTTAGGGAGATGCTCTCTGTTAGGCAGGGTGAGAGGCCTGTGTGGCAACTCCACCATCCAAGCCAACCCTGTAGACAGCAAGGTGTGACTCCTGTGAAGGAGAGCAGTTGGAGAGGGGTAGAGCTAATGATGGACAGACCCACCTTAATGATGAGAGGAGGCTGTGGATGCCCTTGGTAGTAAGGACAGGGCTTCAGCCTTGTGAAAGATTTCTTCAGGGGGCTGGGAGATGAAACTCATTCAAAGCATGTAAAGAAGAAAAAAAATTCAAAACAACCAACCCACAAAAAACCCGAACACTTTGAACATTGCTATTTATGATTACATAGGAATTCAAGGTTTCCTTCATGTTCATAGCTAGAAACTGTTTTCCTAGATAAAGTTTTAGAGGCTTAGATGTAATCAGCTAAGGAACTCTTCAAATAAGCTTAGCTGTGTTTTGATTTGGTGCAAATAAGAAGTGAAGTAATAGG
The DNA here is from genome assembly GCA_013397175.1 of Platysteira castanea. Taxonomy (NCBI): domain Eukaryota; kingdom Metazoa; phylum Chordata; class Aves; order Passeriformes; genus Platysteira; species Platysteira castanea. The sequence goes on from VYXC01007874.1 coordinate 39,779, forward strand.
AATAGCTATTCCTGGAACAGCTGAAGCTTTGAAATGCTGATTTAAAATGCTCCATGCTGCCATTCAACTGTCCTGTCATAACAGTATGGAACGAAAGACAGTTTTTCTTCTCTGTGAACCTACAAAAAGAAGGATATATTAGCAACTGGAAACAAAAATCCAGCTCTAAAAAAATAGGGGTGGTAATTTTTGTCCTCTTTTACCTTTTACTTTATGTTTTTATTCTTTTTTTTTTCTCCCTGTATTTCTTCTTAGCATCAAAAAGACAGTAGCAGTGTTTCTTACATCAGCTACAAAGGACATCCAGTTATCATTTCTCTACTGCTGTTACCTCACTTGGCATCATGATTTGAAAAGTCTGATCATGTGGGGCACGACTATAAATTTGCTATAAATGCTCATTCTCCTGCATCATGAGGTGACAGGGAAGAGAGATCTGGGATGATGCCTGTGCTGCAGTGAGAAGCCCAGGCAGAGCAGGTATGGGCTCTGTGACCCTGGGGATGAAGGCTGGGGAGCTGCAGCTGCAGGGATGCCAGCAGGAGCAGCTGCCAGAATCTTTGCCCAGGGTTGTAGGTAAGCCTTTGGCGTGGTGATAACTGGGCTGGCTCTGATAATGGAACTGGTTTAGGTCTACCTATACATATGCTTCAGCCCCACACCTTGGGCAGCATGGTCATACAGAACCTGCCTTTTGAATTTCTGTCTCTGCATTCTGCCCCTGCCTTCCCCTCTTTGGTCCAGTGTGCAGAGAATGTTTGCAGTGATATTCTATCTGAAAGAGGCTATTCTCAGCTTGCTGGCCATTGGGAGAGGGCCATTGCTACCCCTCCTTCCTGTTCCCTAAACACCCCCATTATGAAGAGGCTGTAACAGTCTCTATTAGGCTGTGTGCTCCCATGTGGCTGTTCAGAAATGGTCCTTACTTTTCCCTATCAGCTTGTATCAAAGGTAACTCACAGAACAAAAGAGATTTGAACATAGCCTATTATGAATCTATGCTTAAAAGTGATTGTGGAAAAATAATATTTTGTCTTCATGTATTTATGTGTCCCCATATTCGGGGTTAATATCTTCATGCCTTTATGTGCCCCCATATCTTTGGGGCAAAGTCTGTGTTATCTGCAGACCCTTGGGGTTTCCATTTAAGTTCAGTGATGTTTTCAGGACCTTTGTTTAGAGTTTTAGTGAGTTTCTGAAAACTCACCCATGCAGCTTTACTTCAGTGAGTAGCACTACTAACGCCTACCAGATTCCTGCCATGTGTAACCTCACTCCTACAGCTTCATGGTGGTAACATTGGTACAGCAACAGCAAATTTCTTCTTCTGCTATGACTCTGGGGGCAAGTTAGTCTCTGGGTTAAAATTTAAGTTTTTTTCTGAAATCAGAAATATTTTTAGGAGCACTAATTGTCCTGTTGAGCACAACTAATGGTTTATCTGATAAGACAGATCCTAATAAATGGATTATTCTATTTAGAAAGATATTAATGAATCGTGTCTATAGTTAGGTTATTTCTCCTGCCTGTAATACATAACCACAGGGAGTTTGCAAGTGAAGGGCGCTATACTGAGGACAAATGGAAAGAATTGCTCTGTTGCATGGTGCTCTGTTGTCTCGTGCTTTTGTTGCTATGGGATGTAATTCTATTATCCACTGTACTGTTAGATTTCAAAAGGGTAGTTCATAAGCACTAATAACATTTGTGGCAATCTGAGCTAAGTTAATGAAAAAGATAATCAAATCTAATGCTGCAGGGCAAGATATCTGATATCTCCAGGCGTCATAAAGGGATCATACAGCTGTCTCGGGGCGAGGGATGGTTGTATGTGTGAGTGCAAGAAGAGGCAAGAGGCAGCAGAAAAGTGAGGGTCACCTTGCTCAGAAGCACCGTGTGCTGGTCACTGGCAGAGGCAGGAGGAGATTGCTGGATATGTCACAGAGATGGAGACGCTTATTAAGCTAATGATATTTTTAGTAATGCCAATACCTAATAGATAAGTTTCAGCTGATCCCAGACATTTGTCTCAATGTGTTGATTGGGAAATTGGATTAAGTAGTTCGTGCATGGGTCTGCCTTGCCCACAGCAGGCATATATATACTGAGCTGGGAGCTGACCAAGGATGGCACTGAAATAGCCTTTGGAATTTCTGTTTTGGTAAACACAAGCTTCAGTCTGAAACTCACTTCTGAAGCAAATGCAGTATTTTACTGCATCTCTGGACACACTCAGTGATGACTTTTTCTTGCTTCTAACTATAAACACTGAGGTTTTTTGTGGACCCTTTCATCACCACATACCGGTATATCACTTGAGGATGTGAGCAGTGGCTTTGTATTCCTTGCAGGTATGTAACCAATAACGTTCAGCAAGGTACACTTGCAGTGGGAATTGTAGCCAGCACCCAAACCCATGTTTTCTCTCATGGACTCATGCTATATTTATTGCAAGTACCTCCTTCATCCTACTCTGCACTTTTGTACGTTCACTGTGAGCATTCTATTTCGACTGCTGTTCTCTTTAACACAGATTTGCCTTTGACTATAGTAAGACTTCTGTGATAATTTCAGCCAAGGACAGGTTAATTTTTAGCAGTAGTCATGAGGAGGTGGAGCCTGGAGCCGTATGGGTGTGTCTAGGTTGTTACTCTATACTCTGCACTTCAGCAGGGGGAGGCAGAAGTATGGGATTGTCACTTCCAAGGAGGAGGATGTGGCTTATTGACATTGCCAATGCGTTTTTCTCCATTCCTCGGGCAGCAGGGTGTAGGCTACAGTTTGCTTTCACCTGGAGGGGCGTGCAGTACACCTGGAACAGACTGCCCCAGGGGTGGAAGCACAGTCCCACCATCTGCCATGGACTGATCCAGACTGCATCGGAAAAGGGTGAGGCTCCAGAACACTTGCAGTTCTTTGATGACATCAGCATATGGGGCAACATGGCAGAGGAAGTTTTTGAGGAAGAGGAGAAGATGACACAGATCCTCCTGAAGGCCGGCTCTGCCATAAAACAAAGTAAGATTAAAGGATTTCCTGCCCAGGAAATTCAGGTTTTAGGAGTAAAATGGCAAGATGGACGTTGTCACGTTCTCGTGGACATGGTCAACAAAACAGCAAAATACCAGCTATGTCCTTACCAACTGGCAAGAAGGAAACACAGTTCTCTTATCTCATTGTTCTTTCCAGTAAATTTTTCCTATCTCAACTCAGGATATCTGCCCTTTGTCTGTCTCACTGGAGGGAACGGGAGGAGGGGAGTGGCTCATGGTTTTCATTTTAGTGAAAGCACTAAATCAGGGAATTCCATTCCTACACCACAACAACTTCTCATACCAAATCCTAGCCATGTGAGGACATCAAGTGCTATAGCCTGTGTGTTTATATGGCCAAAGGTAGATGATTAGGAAAAACAAGAAAGCTAAGGACTGCACGAAAGGGTCCCTCCTTCCATATGCCTTCCTAAGCCCCAGAGACTTCCTAAATTAGGTGTTTTAACTACCATACTTTGCCTCTGATAGTTAATCAATTCTGAACAGACGTGTTGGATCCCTTTTTGAATGTCTAGATCTTACTAATATTCTGTAGCACCCAATAGTAAGTCCTAAGAGTTCTCCAATAAAGAGACTTCTCAACGTAAAAATGTGCGATGAGCAGATGTAATTAGTTGGCTTCAAGTGTCCTTGCAGCCTACAATGGTGCACACGCCCACCATGGGACAGTCTCGTGCCCATGGGTGCGCGGCCGCCGCACGATTGTTTGCGTGATCGTTGTGTGACTGTCCCACCATGGGTGTGTGCCCAGCGCATCCACCAATGGCATTTGCTCATCACATGTTTTTACTTTGAGAAAAAAATAAAGGGCTGTATTTGGTACTAGAGCACTTTTTTTTTTCTTCAGAAGAAAAACAGCTATGCACAGAATTTAATGGGAAATACTGAAGAAAGAATTTTGGGTCCAGAAGCTTTAATACGATGGTCTGTACCTTTTAGGAATGTTTACATGTTTTCATGCAGTAATAGTGGAGTACTTCGATGTTCTCAACATTTTCTAACTTCTTTCCATGTTTGTCAGAAAAGCTCCATTAATTTCTAGGAGTAGGGTTATTCGTAATGTTTCTCCTGACTTTTTTGAGACTCAAAAAAACCCCCCAAAATTCAGCTGCTAGTCTTTAGTGTTTACTGTGGAACAGAAGAAGTAATTGTAATAAATCTTCTAGAACCTATCATGATAATAAAAATCACATTTCTATAAACCTTGAATTGAAAAAAAATTCAACAGAAAAACTGATTGAAATATACCATACAAAAATTAACTGCTTCCATCCACCCCTTCCCACAGTTCCTTAAAACATCACCATTTTTCTGTTTTGAGTGTCTAGAATATAGAGTTATTTAATCTATATCAGGTTTTAATTAAACAAGGTAGTGTGGGGTTTCTGTGGGGCTGAAGTTCAACCTAACAGTTTTCAAAATGTAACACCAAATAGATTTTGCTTAAGTTAATACCAAAGGGACTTTTATTTAGCTTTTTTTCTTTCTCTGTTCTACAAAAGAAAAATTAATATCACCTCTAAGGAAATCAAAGTTATTCTGGAACAGTGAGCTATTACAAAGTTTCCAGCATTGCAAATAGAGGTAGTTATTTTAAACATCATTCAGCCTTCTGTATTGCTCCTCTCACGTTCAGCACAGACCTGTCTCTTCATAGGATGGATTCTCAGCTGCGAAGCATCCAGATCCTAATTTATGTGTACGTGAATATTCAAGGTTAATATATTCCCTGTGGGAGAAACAGTCAGTGCCATTCAGACCACATTCTGTTTTCCTCCTTTGCCACAGAGTAGGCTGTTGAAAATGTGTCTGATGAAATTGCAGGTTCCTTCTCTAGTCTCATGAATTAATTTAATATTTCTAATTGGGATTAGGTAAAGTGCCTCTCCCCATGACTGGACAGCCAGCAGGTGGGAAAAATGAGTTAAATATCTATTCTAAATCAAGGAGAGAGAGGATAAATGTACAACTTTTTTTTTTCTCCACATGATAATTTTTTCTGTTCCTGTGGAGTGTATGAGTTTTGGAGCTTTTTGTTTGTGCAGTCCAAATCAATGGCCCAAGCACATGTCCCCAGTCACAAACTGACTGGACAGTAGGGAAGACAAGATTCACACCTTGGATTTTCAAGTGAATTGTCCTCTTAGTCACAGGTAGGTGGAAGTTTATCTCCAACTTTACTGGATTAGATTAGAATAGGAACATAAATGCAACTTTTGCATTTCTTCATTATTACATCTCTGATGGATTTGTGCAGTCCCTTGGCTGGTTCTGGGGCTACCCTTCTTACACAGATCCCAAAAGCTGCCTATAAGGACCTACTGGGACTGAGGACCTGTGTGTTGGAGTACAATGCAGTGCAAAAGCAGTAAAATGTTTATTCTGTATCTGAGCTGGGCAGCTGAGAAAGCCCAGCCTGGGTTCAAGGTTTGAGGCAGTTTCATTTTGCCTCTAAGCACGTCTGGACAATATGTGCACAGCTGTGCAATTTGCTTGACCTTGCCCTTTTAACACAAGGACCTTCTATTAAAAGAGGATACACGTCTGGACTGTCAGCCAGACTTCCATTGTGTGTGGCCAACCAGTGTGGTCACGCATTCCTCTTCTTGTGCAGCAACCTGGTCGTTAATTTGTGCTTCCCAACACACAGCCCAATCCTCAAGGCAGCTGGCAGTATCTGCTGGAGCACTGGAAGGTAGGGAGCCCTTGGAGTGACCGTGTCAAAAGGGAGCAGTAAGGGTGTGCTGAGTGCTGCAAAACTGGTGTGGTGAGAGGCATGAGTGGTAGGGTATGGACTGAGAACCTGCCAGGATAAAACCTGTGCATACCCCAACTTCTCTCTCCCCTTCGCGTCCTGGTTTTCACATTGAGGAAAGTGGGGGTGCCCTGGGCAGGGACTGCAGTGACGCCTGCAGGTGCCAGCTGCAGCGCTGACATGCCCTGGGACTCACCATCTCCTGGCATGGCTACACTCACAACTGCTCCCACTTCTCTTGGGGGAGCTTATTCAAAATGGAGATTGACCTGCCGCGGATGCTGGGACATCAGAAATGGCCCTGTATGGAGTGAGATAAGGCTTGGCAAGGATGGTGCTCAGCAGGCGCTAAGAAGGGCACTGGTGACTGAGGCAGTCAGTACCCCTGCACCCTGCTCTCCAGCACAGCCCTCAGCACCTGCTGCCATCTGACATTTCATTACCCAGTGTGTCCCAACAGCCCCAGATAAAGACAGCAATTCAGTGCTGCTGAGGTAAAAATGGGTTAAGCATTTAGACATTGACCATTATTAGATTATACCAGGATCCTATCAGTTTTTAATCTTTGATAAGACGCTGAAACATGGCTTTAAAATTCACTGCAGCCTTCACATATTTTTTACTTTGATTCCTTGAATTCTTCTTGTCAGTTCCCCCAGAACATCCAGGATGAATATAGGGCTCTGTGAATTGTCTCACTCATGTTTTACACAGAGGCAGTGCTGCCCCTTTACTTAACTGTTCTATTGACCTGTTGACATAGCTGAGGGTGGTGCTGCAAGCTGATTTTCAGTTGGTGATATTCTGAATTACTGGGATATGTGTAAAATGCTATTTTTATGAGTTAAATATTGAAGAGGTGCCATTAGTTTTTAAAAGTCATATTCCCACTTGGCTTTTCTCATAATCACTGTTACAAGGAACAGTGATTTATGTGTTAATGGCATGACCATAACAATAAAAATAAGAGGGGAGAAGTCTTTTGCCTCAATCAGGAGTTTTGAATGACCTCGGGGTTTTTAAATTTATTTTGCACTGGACAGCATTTATGTGTATGGTCAGTGCCTCCGCTTGCTCTTTATAAGCTGTTTCTTCTCAGAAAAAATATAAACCTGGCTCTGTGTTTTTTTTTTTTAACTGCAGGAGCTGTTTATTAACAGCAGGAGCCCATCACAGATGAGATTGTGGGGGCGGTGTCTGAAAAGTAGAAGCAAGATAGGCTGGAGGACTGAACCTTGAGTCCAGCAAGATAGGGTGGAGATCTGAACCTTGAGTCCACCCCTTTTTGCTTACTGCCTTGCTGCTCTTCCCTCTCCAGCCTCTCCTTTTCGTGAGAAACTACTGAACGTGGAAGAAAGGCTCCACATTTCCATAGTCATGGCACTCTTTTCTTCCCTCACCCCAGTCTTCATAGCCATTATATGTGTTTTGATTGGGGTAATAATGAAGAAGACTAATGGGGACAAGGAAAAACGTGACACTAAAAGCAAGCATCCATCTCGCCCATGGGTGGATGAAGATTTAAAAGATGGCACTGACCATCCCTTAGAAGAAGAAGGTAAGAAAAATCTTATCCCAAACCCTTTTGTTTTTTGAATTTTATCTGCTGATATGAATAAAGGAGGTGCAATCTTCTGGACTTCTCCACAGTGACAGCAATGCTCAGCGCAACACTGCTGCTGTGCCCTGAGCTTGTCAGCTCCCAGGACGGAGGCAGTCCTCATGTCATGTCACTCTGGGTGTAAATCTCTATTCCCTCCAGACCCCACAGATCAGAATCAGAGTGAAAAAAAAAAAATTCTCGGAGACTCCTGTCTGTTCCTCTGTACAGCAGATCTCAGACCAATGGAGGACTCCATTGACAGTGTAAGGAAAGAAAGGAGATCCTGTTGAATTCCCCACAGTCTCTTCCCAGGCCTTGTTAGTGTGAGCAAAGGGAAGACCTGAGCAGTGTGTTTCCATCTGCAAGTCATCCCACTTTATCACCCAGTGCCACGTATTTCATCTCAGCACTGCTAAAACGTTGGAAATGGGTTTATTACTGTTTTAACAAAGGTCCTCCATTTGTGACTTCTGAGAATGTCAATGACAGCTTTGCTGGGAGCTGTGTTGATCAAATATTTAGGAGCAAAATGTGGTGATGATGATAATCTGTTCACTCAGCTGCATATTTGAACCCGTACAGAATGCCCTTTATTTTCAGTAGCTGTTTCTGATTCACAGCTTGGACAAAAGTCTAAGTACAAAATGTACCCTTCCTTCTTCTTACTTTCTAACTATCCTCCATAAACTCACTTTATTTCTTTGTGAGGTAAAAATCTACAGAGTTCTGTTCCTATGAAGTTTTTTAAATTGTAGTTAATACAGCTCTTTTTTTTTTCTTCCTTTTTCTCCCTCAAGCTGGTTTCAAAAGCTTTTTGAGGGGTTTGTCTGGATTATTTTTTCCCCATAATGACATTTCCCCCTGTCTGCTTCTAGGAATCTTAAAACTTGCATTGTTCTTCTCCACATAGATCTATTCCTAAGATCCATTATATCTCTTTTCTCAGGGTTCAGTGTACTTTGAGTTACTGTTGTTTATCAGTTTATGAAAATAGTTGACACCAGGAAGGGTTTAAACCCTGTTGACTGTTTTCCAAACATATAAAATTTCTTTACAAATTAGTTCACATGTTGTATCCTCCTTTCTTCAGTGCAAAATAGATTCTGTATAAAATTATCCCGTCATTTCTTTGTCACTGATGGCTTGCTAGTTCAGTTAAACTGCTGCAAATTAAAATTCCTGTGGGTAGTTAAGACTTGTTAACCTTGTTTTCACTGTTAAAATTTTCACTGGCTGCACTACATGCTGAAATGGAAACTTGGATGTAAACAGAGATTTTTTTAATAGTAAAGAATACTTTACCTGCTCTGTAAATTCTGCTATTTTATTAATATATCTTACTTTATCAGACAAGCTAATTTCTACTTAGATGTCTCCAGCTGGCTCGTGTTTAAAGATAAAGTTCCTCTGAAGAGAATTTGAGTTAGGTAGCATGAAACATTCTTAAGGCCTTGTCTAAAGCTAGAATAGGGCTGCCCTAGGTGAAGAAGCTGAATTTTCAACAGCCCCCTGAATGGAAAGGGGCAGCTGAAGACCAAGTCTTTTGATTCATGTCCCTGACCAAAGCAAGGCCTATTTGCTGAGAGTGAAGCACTCTGCTAGAAAAGCACTGACCTTACTTGTAGACATGAGTCCCATGAGTCTTCCCTGAAGTGGAACCATCAGGGATATTTCCCATGAGAAGGACATACCTTTGAGCAGCAGAGCATTCAGTGTAAGTAGCTGAACTGCTTGGGCAGACTCAGAAGAGTCACTTCTTGGCAATGAAGGGTAGAATGGTAAGGGCCAAGTGCTCCTGATGTTGTCTGTGTTCTGCTTTCCATAGCTGAAGAGATGGATGTTTCTTGGAGCAGCCGGAAATCCCGTTCTTTTGTTAAGTGCTATCATGGGTTAACCCCAGCCTGAAGTTTTAGTTAAAAAAATTCCAGCAGTCCATCCCGAGGTTACTGCTGCTTTGTGTTTTGCTGCTGCTGATAAGCGCGGGGGGCCACCCCTCCTCCTCCTGTTTGTCAGGTTTCTTTGGAGAAATGGAGCTAAGGAAGTGATGCTGCTGCTAAAGGCTGCGATCACTTCCTCCAAAACTTATTAGAGCCAGTCAATCGATTAATTTAAATATTGACAGCTTTATGGAACCACTCAAAAATGGTTAACGCCCTGTGAATGCACTTTAAAAGATAAAAAAAGGCGGGAATAGCTCTCTTGCTCTTCCGGCCTGAACACAGGTAACCTGGGGCCTGGCGGCTGGGCCCTGCAGGCTGGGGCCAGGCCCAGCCCGGGGCCCGGGCCGCTCGGCCAGCAGGGCTGGGCCCCGGCTGCGGCTCCGTGCAACTCCCCCTCTGCTCCGGCCTTTGAGATGTAACTCCACACCAGCTCCGGCCACCGCTGGCAGAAGAAATAAGCAGCAACCTGTGGGAGAGGCCGAGCCAACTCGCGGCACAGCCTGGCAAGATTCTCGGCCGCTCCTGCTTCCCTGATGAAGGCTGAAATCATTCAGAGACTTTATCCAGCCGCTGCCATCGGCATGAGGAAGATTAACCTCTTCAGTACTGTAAGTTTTCCTCAGAGAGATGAAACCTGCAACGACCAATCCTTTCCCAGGAAAGGCAAAGACACATAAAGAGACATTGTGACTGGTAACACCTAAGTCACTGATGAAAAGAGGCTAAAGCCTAGAGGGAAAAGATAGAGAAGATGCTTGGAAGCTGAAATTCTTTTTTGGGCTCTGGTGAATGGGACTTAGATATTGAAGTTTCCCTTGTAATTTCATAATAAGCTTGGGGGGAAAGAGCTTTCCAGTTGTTTGTGGTTTACACGGAGGTGAACGAGGCCCAGCGAGGAAGGCCCACCTCGTCCCTGCTCCAAGGGGAGAAATTGCCTATGGAAGGACTTTAGATTTTGTTTTCCCAGGTTTTTCTCTCTATAGCGAGTGGGAAGTCTGTCCCAGAAATGAATAAAAGGAACTCTTGTGTTTTTTTGTTTCCTGGAATTGTTCATCCTTAAACTTGTACCCCAGTGGCCGAATGTGAACCCTCGAGACCAGTCATGGGAAAGCTGTCATCAAGGGAAAGGGACTCACCTGCCAACAGATACCCGGGCGGCTGTTGATGCCATAAGAAATTGTTCTCATAGTAAAGTACCAAAACAACAAAAGAAACTTCTCTCTTTACATGGACTGATGAAAAGTTGTTTTACAGTGGTCAGCTAACTCAAATGAGTCTCAGTTTGTGTCTTTACGCTGGATAAATAGGGGGAGGTGCTGAAAAGAGAAAGGGAATGTTTTTAGTTGTTTTTCTCCTAATTCCTTCTTATTTCTTTTTACTTTTCGTTTTAGTAATAAACTTCATTGCATTCATTAAAGTGTAGTGCCTGCTTTGTACTCCTCCCTAATTCTTATCTCACAGAAGGGACAAATGCGAACCAAACCACTACAAGTGCAAAGCACTCAATCCATTTGTTTAGTGCTTTAACTGGCAGTACTTCAGATTTGTTTGCATGCCCATATATCCTGTAACTCTTTTCTTCATTTATAAGATTCAGAATGAGAGATTGTTGTGCTGTGGATTGGCAAGGATTCTCTGTATATGTGTATATCTGGCTGTGCCTTGCATTAGACCATGTGTAGATACAGATGAAACCAGTTCGACCAGTTAGATACAGATGAAAAAGATGCTTCTTCAGCCTTGCCTTGAATGATGAGTCACAAGGGCTTCTACAGTAGCAGGCGTCTTATCCCAAAGTGGTGGTACCTTGTCTCCCATTGCTTCAGAATAGATCTAGACTGTTGCAAAAACAACTGCAGCCTTTAGCCCAGGAAGCTTTATATATATTGATAATTTTTTTTGGTGATGCATTCAGAGCCATACAACTGATGGATAGAGTAAACACAACCCCAGTTTATAGTGGTGTGGAAGATGAGGTTGAATTATATTTGTATCCTTGTTACTCTGGGGATCACTTGCAGAGATTAATAGCGAAGGCATTTTATTACTGCATATTTAATTGTGGGGACACTGGTGAAACACTCTACTTAAGGACTACAAAGCAATGCATAGAGTCTCAAATGTTCCATTTCTTCTGAAAATGCACTGCTGGTTGCTTGTGATACACCTTATAATAGACCTGTTCCACTTAAAAGCATTTCTCCTCTCCCCAACTTCAAAGACTTCCTATATCTTAATAATACTACTGCTGACATGAAGGAAGCAGTAGCAATTTAAATTTCCTTTTCAATGACAGTTCATGTTTTGTATCATTTAGGAGCACAGGACTTAGATGGACACAATGCATTACTGTGTGTATCTTCCTGCTGCTGCAGATACATTCAGCCTTTGTCATCAGCTGAATGAACATGAAAACTGGACTTTTGTGACCCTTTTTCTTTAACCTTGCTGAAAGGTTGGTCCAGAATGTCATGTCATGGGTTAAAAACCCTCCTCTACCTTCCTACCTGCCCAAAAGTATTTAATACTACCGTATACCTACTTAATCTGTTCCATCCTCTTGATTTTAAAGGATTCTCTTCCAGCCATGGTACATACCCTCCTGGGGTTTATGGGTAGCAACCAGATTACCTCTGAGCTTTCCTTATACTAGGTTTTCTCTTTATATAACAGCCACTCTATTTCTCTTGAGATTTTAAGAAACCTTCTGCTACTACATTCCAGTTGAGGTAATTTTCACAATATTTTGATGCTGGGTTCTTTCTTCCAGAGTCTGTGCCTCTCCAACTTACTACTTCTTTTGCTTAAGATCCATGATCCACTCTTGAGGGTTTCCAGCATCAGCCTGCTAACCACTATTTATAATCCACTGGTAGGGTAATCCATCTCTTTTAGTTCCCTATTAGTCACGCTCAGTTCAGGGTTGGATTCACTACTGGCATTCCTGTAGTGGCCCATTTTGCAGCAGTCTGCCATTAATCAGACGAAGAACACACAGGGTCAGTTACCCAGCATTTAAGTCCAAAGATCGGAAAGCTTTCTTTACATACATTTAATTTTTTCCTACACATCATATCTTTACACTGGAAAAGAGAGTTAGAGAGGAATTGTATGCTTAGAAGGCAACTTCCTAGAGGAGAAACTTGTTTGGAAAGCAAATGCAGTGGTCTTGACTGGAGTTTCTCAAGGATCAGTCTCAGGACCAATTGTTAATATTGGTCTAGTGGTCTTTGCATAAAACCAAGGAGGGTACAAGTGAAATTTCTTAATGACATACAGCTGGAAGCCAGCAACACAGAGAAGTGTCAGTGTAGGTAAAATAAGTGGCCAGCAGAAGTGAAATGACAACTTACTGTTCTCAGTGTGAGTTTGTAATTAAGAACTCATGCTTCAAACCGAGGTAAAATTTATTGCATGATTTGCAGGATGATTATAACCTCCCATATGGACTGCTGGGAAGAACACAGTCATCATCCTAAAATGTATCCCAAGAGGATTTTCTGATAGAGCTAGAAAAATAGTACTTTTAAAATGAGATTCCATTTGGGATGTCTGAGCCAAAACCATTCCAGATTTGCTTAAAAAGCAGGAAGCTTGATGACTACTGTAAATGGGCAACAGAATTGATGGCAATCTTGAGAATGTGGCTAACAAGATAATAGACTTACTAGCAGGATGTCTGTTGTCCATCAAGTTGTGGAATACATCGAGATATAAACAAGACACTTGTGGTATTGTATAACGTGACCATACCAACAGGAGTATGTCTAAACACAGCAATTAAAGATATAGAGAGCATGCACTAAACAGATGGTGCTGATAATGATTTTAAGTTAGCATATGGATAATGTTAACTGCTAAGAAAGAATGGTAGACACATGGTGGAAGAGAATATATAATAGATGAATTTATTAAAATAAAAAAACTTGCCAGGAGAGTTTTGGTTTTGTGTGTCAGTTCCCACATTTCTGGATTCTTCTGCTTCAGCCAGTATTCCCATGTTGCGTGTATTGGGGTTTTCCATTCTCACTAGTTGTCTCACCTTTATCCCACATTCAAATATCTTTGAAAGTACATTTCTTTTTTCAGCTTATTATTAAGTTGAACTATCTTGACCAAACAGCAGCTTCACTTCTTCTCTTCAGCTTATATGGGAAAACCCCCACACACCACAAAACAACCAAGCACTCATCATTATTTTTCTGAGTGTAAACTGCAAAGGGAACATTATCAAGAGGCATCCTTTTACTTTCTGAGTGTGCAAGATGATAAAAAAAATTTTTTTTACAAGGGATCACTGCTTTCCATTAACCTGGAGCCAGGCCCCTGCAGACTGTGACCAAGAGTGCTTAACACAGGCATGAAATGCTGAACAAAACATATTCTCAGGGTGAATTCTTTGTATGCAAAATGAAATGTGTGTTGTTTGGGGACCAGAACTATTCCATTTAGATTCAATGTATGAAACTGGATTTATTTCACCCCTTTGCACTGGCCTAGCCACACTTGTGAATATTTCACTGCTTTTAAAATGAACAAAAAGTCAGCCTGGTCTCTAAGGCAACTGCATACTACTAAAACACAGACGTAACTGCTGTTTGATTTTGTGCTGGAGATTGCTATGATTTGGGAATAATAGCCTAATAGTGACTGAAAAAGAACTGGAATATTTCTTCCTGACTCAGCTCTCTGTAGCAGATTGCTCAATACTATTGACTAGTCAAAATGCAGCATTTAAATGGCTTTAACTTCCACATCATAGTTGCAAAAAGTTGCTATCCCTGCTGATTCTAGGAATACAGAGGAGAAAGAGACCTCTGAGACAACAAAAGATTAATTTTGTGATATAAACAGACAGATTTCAGTGAAATGGGGAACCATTTTGAGTTCTTAAATTAAAGACAAACACAATATCCTACATTTGATATGTTGTTATCCTAAGTATAGATGCCTTACATCCATTTCCTCTTACGCTGAAAGTATCAGGAAACCAAAGAGCTTAACCACAAAGTCACATTTCTGCAGAGCCAAGGCTTGCAATGCTTCTGCTATGGAACATGAATATGGAAGAAGTTGACATTCAGCTCTTCAGAGGAGATTTTACACGTATTGGTAGTTAAACTCTCTCCTTAAATTCAGTAATTGAATTGACTTTTTTTCTTATTAAACTGCTCAAGAAGGAATACAAGTGTTCACATTTACTTGCTGAGAAAAATGGGCCGGAAACCTGCCCAATTTTTCAATGCTGTTTCAGCTTGTAACCCATTTTTACAGGCAGCCTTGCAGGCCTGCAGAAGTGGAGAAGGCAATGACTTCTTTGTGGATCACATTTGCTAGAGCCAGCCAAGATCCTCCTGTCTCTTGGTATTTAAACAAGGTGTTTATTCAGTAGCTGGAACTGGGGATCAATGAGCTGTGTCAACTGGAACCTCAGACTTTGCATTACCAGTGGTGTAGAAATGCATGTATGCCAGTGCAGGACAAAGAGGATCATGATGTTTTGTGGGGGTCTGTGGGACCATAACACAAGGGACAAAAGGGAGCCCATTGGTGGGACCACCCCCAGGGATAGAAATCCTCTCAAGGTTAGGGTTAACTAAAAAGACCTTTCCCAGGATGCTGTTTCATTATGCAAATGTATCCCAGTTCTGTGCCTCCCTGCCCCCTTATACCTTATCTGTTCCTTCCCTAGAAAAATCTCCCTTCCCCACTCTCCCATTGGACCTTGTTCCTCACCATCCCTCAGATTTTCCCATTGGCTCCTGTGCCCTAATCCCGCCTGGGAACCGCCCCTGTGCCCTCAGACCATTGGTCCCTGATGCTTTCCCTGCCCCCTTATATAACCTTGGACCCTCCATCCCTCGATGTCTTTTGTCTCTGGCTTCCTTTGTGTGGCAGGCTGAAATAAATCTCTGCTGTGGAAATTCCACACAAGGACCCTTCCTGCCTGTTTGATGTCGATCTCTCAAAGAATCTATCTGGCTAGTGTGTGTATCTCTGTGTGAATGCAGTGGCTTGCTGAGTGACTTTCTGCTAGAGTTGGTTTTGGAAGGTCATAGCACCCCACCAGAACACCCCCCAAAACCGATAGTGTGTATGCCAAGGATATCAACAGCGTTCTCCAGCAAAAAAAATCCCTAACCACTTGTATTTTCTTGCAGAGGGTGACGAAGAGTGGCAAGGACTTGAAGAAAATGTTGCTCATGTCCCCTTTACTGGCGAGCGCTACTCTGAGACTGAAATGATTAGAAGGTCACAGACATTCTACGAGCTTCTAAATAAGAGGCGATCTGTCAGGTTCCTCAGTGATGAGCCAGTCCCCAGGGAGGTTATCGATAATGTCATCAGAACAGCAGGTAGGTACTGAGTGGTTCAAGGTCTGGGAAAAAAAAAAAAAGATCAGCATTGCTGTTGAACTGTGTAACAGTGAAAAGGTGGTGTGGAAAAGGGAGCTGGCATTTTTCTTATGGTTTTCCTAGATTCACCTGCAGCTGGAATGAATTAGCACCCATTGATTGATTGGAAATTATTTAGCTTGAACAACTGTATGTTGGAGATGGGTTTGGAGCACTCCCAATTCCTTTGTATTTGCAGTTCACTGATAAAGGAAAAAGAGCATTTCAACAGCATGAAACAAATCACTTTATTTTCAACCTTGAAAAGATGTTCTTTAAAATGAAATTTATGTGTGGTTTATTGAGACATCTTTCAAATAGAAATATTGAAATGTTTTCTCAAAAATGTCAAGCCATGTGTGCTTCACATGCTTGAAAATTCAATGCATTATGATGACATTTATCATGTGTGTGTTTTGTTTTTCGGGGTCCCCCCTCAAACAAATAGATGAAATTGTCTCAGCCATGCAAAATATTTCCGTTGACATAAATGGTTGGTGCTTAATAAAGGGAAAGAATTTCAGTCTAGAACAAAAATCCTTTTCCAGTCCTTCCAACAGCAGTGCCAGACCCCTGTTGCCTATGATTGGAGTGATATGTTGAGGACCCTCACAGAGTTCATTTGACTGAATGTCAAAAATTGTTTATCTTTTTGTTGTTGTTGTTGTTGAGAATTTATGTGTTTCAAATCGTTACTTTCATGTCCTGGCCTAATCCCTTCTCTGCTTTAGTTACATTGACTTCAGCCAGGAGTGGTTTTGATCCTCATTATTTCTCTTACTCTATGAGCCAGCTGCTGCTAGTATAGAAAATATTCCCAAGCTGCCTTAGAGAAAAGTTCAGTAGTCTTTAGCAGGCTTAATAATCTAAAGATTATCCACATTCGAGGTGCATTATTTTCCTTTTTAAAACTGTAACCAGCTTTGTTACTGCCCTGTAACGAAGTCTCCATCTCCCTCTAATTAACTGGGAGTCATTAAAACACTGAGCATGTTTTGGCAAATGTAGCAAAGCAAACAAGGCTGGCCTGCAGACGAAGTACTTAGTAACCCTGAAAGCTTTGGCCTGTGTAGAGAAAAAAGAAAACAAAGGGAAGCATGAACGCCATCAGTTTTTACCCAAACCTGAGGAGAGGCAAGGTTAACAATATAAAAACATGTTCATGTATCAAGATAGTTCAAGCTGCTTATTCAGCATTTCTCAAACAAAAATCAATCCTTAGTATTGTATGTGTTCAAGATGTTCAAATATTTTTAAATGTGTTTGAGGGACCAGAGAGATCTAAGCAGTCTTCTTAACCTACATATCTGTGAACTTGTGCAGATATATATTCATCAGCTTCTGGCTTTTAACCTCTAGGCAGTTAAAATATTCTCCAGTGATGTTGGTGGGTGAGCAAGTACAGATTTAATATGTGCACACCGATAAACACCAGCTGTCTGTGGGACAACGAACTCAAACCTGTACACTCTATGGCAGATGCCTGTGTTGTCCAGCTCCTTATTTTTGTCAGTCAGTGACAGGTTCCTGCAGGTGGTCACTTAGCCTTGTTTTCCTGAAAGCCATTATTTTCACCCTTTAGCTAAATCCACATGTCAGAGTTGGCTGTGTATTCAGACAGTGCTCTGCTCTTGGTACTACATTTTGCAATAACATTACTGCATTCATATATATTGCACCATATTACTGCCTCATCATAAGAACCCAAAAAAGGAATTTTTTACAAATACCTGACTCTGGCTTCCTGTGTAAGATGGCAGTATGAAAGGACTAACCTCTGTTCTTCAATGGCATTTCACATTCTTTGAGAAAGAAATGAACAGGATTGTCTGCCAGAACATAGTTATTTTCTTCCCATCTCATCCAGTTGCTTTCCCATTGCTGAGTTGGTCAGCCTGAAAGCTCACAAGGAAGAGCTGATACCTCTTACTGCCCACCCTCCTTCCTGGGTTTTCATCTTTTCCTATTTTTGTATGAAGGTACTTCACCTAGTGGAGCACACACTGAGCCCTGGACCTTTGTGGTCGTGCAAAATCCAGATTTAAAGCATAAGATTCGTGAAATTGTAGAAGAAGAAGAGGAAATCAACTACAAAAAAAGGATGGGAGACAGATGGGTTAATGACTTGAAAAGATTGAGGTAAGAAAAGTCAATTACTTAAGGGGTTTGAAGAGAGCTGTTGTTTTCAGTGTAGGAAAGACTTCTATAATTTTCCATTTCTTCCTCCCTCTCACTTTTAGTATTTTTCTAAGATTCATATAGAGAACTTACAAATATGTGTAAAATTGAGCCTTACTGGCTGGTTCATAAAATTGCTTCCAGTAAAAGGGATTACATGCTCTCCATTTTGAAAGTTTTCCAAGCACTTGGCTCCATTATTATTTTTTCCTGTGTAACCTCTGTGGCTGAAATTCTTGTCCCAGATTTCTCCTGTTGTTTGCCAAACAGTGAAGCTCCCAAAGTCACTGGAAGCTTTGCAACTGACTGAGGAAGCCCCATGGCCTGTCCCTATTCAAATGCTCAATTATACAATATTTAATTGTTCCAAATGCTCTCCAAAGTCTGACTTGCTTAACTTCACACAATGGGAAGATGTCTGCTGAGTCTTGGCTTGTCAAATCGAGCATATGCACAAAGCTTTGTAGGCTTGACTTGCCCTACTTGTTTGAGAATGTTACTGTTTTTCAGGTGCTTAGGTGCTATGCAAATTTATGTGCGATGGAAACAACTAAATGCCAGGGGTTTTTATGTTTTGAGTGGGAACAGTAGAAAGCACCCATTTTCTTGTCTTAAATCCTGTATCATGATTGTCATTTAAGAAATTGGGGACCAAATGAAGTGTAACAGGGATGAAATACCCAGGAACAGCATATCAGTTTTTGCCATCAGAATATATTTAGGCTTCGACCTTAGACAAAAAAAGTTTTGAACTTTTCTGACAGCACTCCTCCCTGCAATGACGAAAAAGTTGGCACTGCTGGTAACAGGCAGATCTTCAAAATTCCAGGAATTAAATAATCTCAAAAGCAATGCTCATGAGGCCAGTTCATAGATAAGAGGTCAAGAACTGTCTCTTATTTGTATGCAATTCCACTCTTCAGAGTGAGCACATCAACTCCTCAGCCAAATCTGTTAAAACTGAGAACTCTATTCAAGCTTTCTTTTTCCTTTCTGAAATGTTTCTATTTAAGCTGATAATATTTAATCCTTCGCAGTAAATGTTCTAAGGTTTGGTCTACTGCTATAATTGTCATGTACCTTTAGTGCCCCTTTGCAGACAGTAAATGTAACTTACAGGAAAGTGAAAAGGTTGCAAAATAAATGTCTTAAACATTCTTTTGCAGAACAAACTGGATCAAAGAGTACTTGGACACTGCTCCGTATTTGATCCTCATTTTCAAGCAGGTGTATGGGCGGCTTCCAAATGGCAAAAAGAAGACCCACTACTACAATGAAATCAGTGTTTCTATTGCCTGTGGTATCCTGCTTGCTGCACTGCAGGTACATTGACAGAACTGACATGCTGGGATTCAATATATTAGTTTGGATTACGTACCAAGATTATTCTGCCCTAATGAGGGTGGAACCCAATTTAGATTTAATATTTTCAGTCTCCCGGATTACTCCAATTCCTGGCAATATGTCTTAGTTTTGAGTTTTAAAGTTATTCTACTCAGGTCTACATCTGTGAAGGTGATTCCTATCCTCAGTACTGGTTAACAGGAAGAAAAATATAGAATAGCTTCCAGAGTTGTCACTCTTCTCTCAGCACAGGCTTCAGCCCCTGTGGTTTCTGCCTTATGCTAACAAGGCTGACAGGCTTTTCAGACTACCCAAGCATGGCTGTGCAGTGCCACACTGGTCCTTTCCTTTCAGTAATCCCTATAAAACAGCTTGACACCAAATCACTTTTTGTATACAATGCTGAAAAAAAAAATCAGGCACATGTTCCACAGGACAGGCTGTAGTATTTCAGTCAGTCTTTCTGAGGCCTTTTTGAAAGTGAACTGATTTCTAAAGCTCAGCGTGTTTGACACGAGCCACTTAGATTTTCTCAGTGGTTTCTCAGTGCTCAGTTCTGCTTCTTGTATCTGATGTACTCACACAAGTGTTAAATAGAGAAGCTATTCTGATAGTTAACCTGGCCTGTCAGCAAGATAACAGCAAGGTGCCTCCTCTTATATTAGGCCAATTTCCTACCCGGCACTGGCATTTCTCCTCCATTCTGTTTTGAATGACACTTCCTTTCATGCATTGCTGCTCCTCAGGCACCGTTCAGCACCACCACTATTAACTCTTCTCCTCTTGAGAAGATAGTAGAGATTACTTAATATGACAGGTGCATTTCCTGGGCACCTCTCCCTGGCTGACTTTTGTATCTCAAAGCCTCCCCAAATGCTTGCATTACATAGACGGACTGAAATCCACATGTGCAGCTCTCAGGAAGCAACTCAGCTGTATGATCATACCTTGGATGATGTCAGTTCTTTATTGTTTGTCAGATTTTTTAGGGGTTTTGTGAGATTTTGTATGAGAGGAAGAGTGATACATAGACTTATTTTGGGATTCTGATGTAATCCATAACAATGGCCACTGTGAGAGATGCCAACAGGCTCCTGTGACAACTTCTGAGGCAGAGCCTGTGGCCCCTGACCCTGTGAGGTACAGCTCTTGAGGAGGAGCAAGTGTTCACAAGGCTGTAAGGCATCTTCCTGCCAACTGTATGGAGGCAAGAACAGAAACATTTCTCTGTACAAGCCAGATCACAGAATCATGGAATAGTTCGGTTTGGAATGGATGTTTCATGGTCATCTAGTCCAACCCCCAGCCCCATGGGATAACATTCCAATCATATCCCCACAACTGCCTCTCAACGTCCCGGTGGCTATGGATCCCCCACGACACTGAGCACCGCAGGCAGGCTCTGGCTGTACAGCACACAGACATGGCAGGCACACTGGGCTGTTGCTGTGGTGGAGAAATGCTCTGCTTCTCTGTAAGCAGAGCAGGCATCTTTTATGGTACCACTGAGGCTGTCAGTAAATCAGGTGTTCTAAAGCCTGCAGCCGGCCTAACGAAGCGGTGTTTCTGGACTAGTCAGCAGAGGGATGTGCACAGGAGTGGTGGGAACAACCACTAGAAGTACAGAGCACAGACCTCTGTCTCACTCTGTCGCCGTCTGTCTTGCTGCAGAACGCGGGTCTGTACACAGTGACCTCCACACCCCTCAACTGTGGCCCCCAGCTCCGGGTGCTGCTCCAGCGCCCAGCAAACGAGAAGCTTCTCTTGCTACTCCCCGTTGGCTATCCCAAGAAAGATGCTACCGTGCCTGCACTGACCAGGAAGCCGCTGGAAGACATCATGGTGGTCATGTGAGCCCAGTGCCAGGAGGAAGGAGTGCATCCCTGCTGACAGCTGAACTTGTCACTGCTGTTTCTGTGCATTGTCCCCCTATGTCACTGTTGCTCTGGCTGTTTACACCTCTATTTCTTTTAGTGCTAGTAATCTGCTAACAGCAGTGAGCAGGCAAGCACTGTGCCTTTGACAGCTGCTGTTACCTATCTGACCAGGGCATTGTTCCAGGGGATATGTACAATGGCATTTAAATGACCTTCATCACTTGATTTTTTCTTATGCATTGTGGGGACAAATCTCTCTTTGAACTGGAATATATATTTTCCTTTTACTTTTGTGATTGCCATTACACAGTTATTTTAACTTAAGAATTTTAATGAAGGTTGTATTAAAAGATACAAAGAGGTCAAACTCAGGTGTCCTATCTTGGTCAGTGCGTGCTGTTTAAATGCCCCTTGCCCTTCACTGTGTTCAGCTATGTGTAGAAAGATGCTATTTTCCTCTTACATGGTAGGATCTCTCTACTTGATTGATCTCAAAAACTTTCTCCATACCAGGCTTTCTTAAACTATTGTGGCTACGAGTGTCTTAGGTTTGGGGGAAATTTAGTAGGAACAAGGCATACAAGTAATTTGCTAGTTACCATTTATTTATACATGTTGCAGGCACAGTTAGATCATGTGGTAGCTATCAATCGCGTCTCCAGTACTTCCTGCTTCCACTGGAAGCAGCCCAGAGGGAACTACTCTTCTGGTTATCCTGTTTACCTGCAACTATAGCAGTTTAAGACCCTGAATTGAAACTGCTTTGGAGACCTTGACACGTGAGAGGTGCTTTCATGCCAGCCCAGCTGAGGGGTTTGGGAGCGGCGCTGGAAGGGCCGGCGCTGCCGATGCCCGCGCGGGCAGAGCCCCCTCGTGGGGCCGCGGGGCCCGCCAGCAGCGACAGGGGAACGCTGAGAGACGCGGCCTTCCTGCAGGCCTCGCTGCTCTGGGAGCGCTTTCCCACCCCGGTCTCGCTGCATCTAACGTCAGGCAAGTTCCGCCAAATTGGCTTCAGCCGTCCTTGAGGGATGAGAGGCTGGAGAGCAGTGCCATGGAAAGGGACCTGGGGGTCCTGGTTCCTGGCAAGTTGGACGTGAGTCAGCAGTGCCCTGGCAGCCAGGGGGGCCAAGTGTGTCCGGGGGGGCATCAGGCACAGCATCGCCAGCTGGGCAAGGGAGGGGATTGTCCCGCTCTGCTCTGCACTGGGGCAGCCTCACCTCGAGTCCCGGGGGCAGTTCTGGGCGCCACAATGTAACAACATCAAACTATTAGTGTCCAAAGGCGGGCAACAAAAAGGGTGAACAGCCTTGAAGGGAAGATGTATGAGGAGTGGCTGAGGTCATTTGGCTTGTTCCGCCTGGAGAAGGGGAGGTTGAGCAGTCTACAAGTTCCTCGTGAGGGGAAGGGAGGGGCAGGCACTGATCTCTGTGGTGCCCAGTGACAGGAATTGAAGGAATGACCCGAAGTGTCAGGCGGGGTTTAGGCTGGATATCAGGAAAAGGTTTTTCACCCAGAGGGTGGCTGGGCATTGGCACAGGCTCCCCAGGGAAGTGGTGACAGCACCAAGCCTAACAGTTCACGAAGCATTTGGACAATGCTCTCAGGCACATGGTGACTCTTGGCTGTGCGGGGCCAGGAGCTGCACTCAGTGATCCTCGTTAGTCCCCTCCAACTCAGCAGATTATGTGATTCTGAGTTAACTCACTCCTCCTCATCTGAAGTCTAACCTGATCTAGTGGAAGGCTCAGCAGGGGGTTTGTAACTAACTGCATGATCTTTAAGGTTCCTTAGTGCATCTGTCAACCAGGGTTTCTACAACTCAAATCCCATTTACCATCACTTGTTGTCAGCTGAGCAAGTGGAGGGGATAATGTTTTGCAGAGGTGCAGATTTTGGCCATGTCAGTGCATCTGTCAACCAGGGGGGAAAACTGTTTTCCTCATTTACAGACCATTTTGCTGGTATTTAGCAGATACAGCTGTGTTCACCTGTTGTACTAGCCCTGTTTCACATTCTCAGTAGAACAGCTATGGCAGGAAGTTTCTTATGCAGGCCTAGTCTGAAACGAGCTCTTGTAACTACAGTCAAATAAAATAAAAACTTAAAAAAGGAAATCCTGGGTCTACACACTTCCTTTTAGTTTCTAAAAACTAGTAACGGAGATAGGGATTAGTTGAATCAGGTAAAGGCTGATCAGCTGCAGGTGCCCAGTTATCAAAGTCACTGTTTCAAGTTTTCCTTCTATGCAGATGCTGTGCCCCACCGTCTCCCTTCACAAGCAGTTTGTACCTGCTGGTACTACTATGTTTTAATTCAGAGTTCACATCAACAGAGGGAGGACTGAATCCCTGTCATGTTGCAATCTTTCCTACAGAAATAAACTCTCAGCTACAGAAATAAATTGTTTCTGCCTGGTCTCAGTCTGCAAAATAGATGACACTCAGAGAAACTTTACCAAATGAATTCAGTTTCAAACAGCAGGAGCTTGCATATATAAGGCTATTTCTAGTGTACTTTCATAAATAAAAAACAAAGAACTGAAGCAGTTTAAAAAATATACAAAAAATTGTCACAATAACAAGCATTGGTATTTACCAATATACCTCTTCACACCAAAGAAGATTAATGGTTGGTTTTTTCCTCATGTGCTAATTCTGGAAACAATATACACATAACAGTTGAAAAACTCAAGCTCTCATACCTACTGAGTGGGAAAGATTCTATCCAAAAAGCATTTCTGAAATCATGAAAAGTAAGTAAAATAAGCTTCTTTTTTTTTTTTTTCTTGTATCTCTCATACAAATGCTTATTCAAATGGAAATACTTCAGTAGTATTACAACTGCTGATGATGCTGTAGTCTCTTGTAAATCATGTTAGTGCTCCTGTAGTGACAAGCCTACTTGGAATTGCCACTGGTCTTTGACAAGTGCACTGTCTTTACCTAAAACACAATCAAATAATAAATTTTGCCTTTCCATGCAGCATGTTGTTGAATAAAATAAAGGTTAGCATTTAAATTGTTTTACATTTAAGTAGGGATACCTAGTTGGCATTTGTTCAATTTCAAGGTAAAAAATGTTTTTCTGCTATCTAAATGGAGTTTCCCATGTTTCCACTAGTGTCCATTGCCTGTTGGCCTGGTGCCACCCATCTCCTAGAGAAGTTTAGCTTCATCTTCTGTGTATCTTTCAATCAGCTGCAGACAGTGACTAGTTCTCCCCATTTCTTCCTTGAACTGTGTGGACAAATTTGTGTACATTCAAGGACTCTCACTGTCTGAAATTTGTCAGAAAAATGCTCTTGAAATCAGGTGTAGCATGGTGGGTTGCGTGACAGTCCAGATAATTAAAGGAATAAGTACCACATTTGTTGGAACGACAGCCAACTGCCCATCTCCTCCCAGTGCATGGATGACTGAGCTGGCGTTGGTTTCAGTCTGCCCTTGAACACGGAGCTGGAAGGTATTGCAGCTGGTGCTTCATTAGCAATCCAGCTGGCCATGCCATGAGGCAGGGAAGCATTACTCCTTCAGCAGCACCACCTTACCCACTCCACCATCCTTCTTTCCAAACAGGCGAGCCAGAACCCAAATGATGCTGCTAGAAAGTTTTTTTTTTTTAATATTAGTGATTCAGAGTGCAAGGTCTGAGGACTCCACTGGTATATGTGCCCATCTCCTCCACAGCTGTGTGATCAAGTGTAAGATTCCCATAAATTAGCTGGGCTCTAGTACCCATGTAAGTGCTCTCTGATGAAAACAGCAGGTTGTCAGTATTTAGCTTCTTATAAGTGCTGTTATCTTGCATTTGACAGAAATAACTGTTCCCAGGCACAGTTACTGGGTCTGAGCTGGTGCACAGGGATGTAACAGGCTACAGTTACATACAATACACATCAGCTGTGTATTTGAGCATTTCTTACCATACAAATTCACACTAGTACAATAAAAGTAAAGCAACTTCTGGGTGTGAGGAAGTGTCAGCTTGGTTCGGTGTATCTCAGAGGAACAGAAGCACACAAGCCCCTACCTCAGGTTGTGGTTTTCTGATTAAGCTGCAGCACTTCAAAGACATTTAAGCCAGTAGATGTGCAGCCAGCATCTGATTGATTTATTTCTTTAATTGTTACATAGATCTCAGGGCCCATGAAAAATCAATCTTGAGAAATAATCCAGCTTGCACTCTAAGGCAGGATCAGCTATACTTGAATGCCAGGTACTGACAAAACATGAATCCACAGCACTAATAAACTGCTCCCAGCAAAAGACTTGAAAGAAATAGAAATGCAAATGCTAATTCTGCCAGCACATGCAAGTCCTAAGAAGTTTTTGTTTCCAGAAGGGCTCATCCTTGGCATCATGTTGTGTCACTGATGAGACCTCCATGGAGATCATTAGGAAGAGGTTGGGCTGCTGTATTGTTTTTGAAGATTTCCACCCACCTGAGCTTAGTCAAAGTAAGAACTGCAAAAGTAGAACAGACATTGTACTCAGGACTTAGAACTCTCAAGGAATTTAATTTTTTTTTAGCTAACATTACCTACATCAGGCATCTTCAAGAGCCAAGCCTTTGCCCATATAGATAGAATTCTCCTGCGCTTGTGGAGTGTAAATAAGGAGAACACTTAATGGCATGAGAGCTGGGCCACAGGCCATTCAAATTTAAGATGGAAGACAGTCATTGAAGCTTGAATCAGTGCAGCAGCAAGTTACCAGTTAAATATCACATCCTGTTCCAGGTTGTGTATGTGTATTAACTTAGCTACAAGATTGGAACTGAGCTGAGCTAGTTCTGGTAGAAACAACAAAGGCATTCCAAGACCCAGGTAACACAGTGTAAGACACAGGAGAACAGTGCTGATCAGCAAGATGGATAATGACCATGACCTCAAGGCATCAGTTACCAATTTTTTTGAGACATAGATATGAGAGATGAGGTGTTTGAAGGATTTTTAAGAGAACTCTTGGAATTTTTTATTAAAAGCTGCCCTGTGCCTGAGGGTAAGTTCTTGTCTATTACTTGAGGGTAAGAGCTTGTAACTGAGATCACAAGTTACTCAGCCTGAAAGGGTGAGACCGGAGTCCAACAGTTTTGGCCCTACAATGTGACAGCGTTGGTGAAGTTATCCCGAGGAGCACCTCTTTCAAATAGCAAGTTCAAAGTGTGAATATTGGGAGTCAGATAGACAAAAGCACACCTGTGTAGACCCACAACAGTCACAGATATGCTTCAAAGAGAGGATATGCTTTAACAGGCTGCCTTTTTTTTTTTTCAGTTGGGTATGCAGTAGGGGCATGGGTCTGGAAATTATGCACGGGATTTTAATGAAGCTTTTGTGTCATTGTTTTTGTAGTGCAAATGGTCCAAATGTTAGAATGCTGTTAACATCTTCAAACTATTCCTTTAGCTCACTCATAGGATGGCAATTACTCATTCAGTTTGCAGAAGGCTGTCACAGCCAATTCTCTGTGGGACCAATGCCAAAGTATCAATCTTGGGTAAAGAGAAGTATGTTCCCTAGCAGCTTGCTGTGAAAGACATCTCTAAGCAAGTACCATTACCAAGTGGAAGGGTTAACAACGACCTGCTGGTTTTGCCTTCTTGGGGCAAATAAATATGAGATGTGATGTAAGTCACCCCTTTTTCAGTCTGAAGATCTTAGTCTGCTTTCAGTACTAGTGTACCAGTAAACTTGTTCTTTGTGGTTTATGACTGAGGAAAAAAGAAACAGAGCAAGACAAGCCACAACTACCAGGCAATGTGTAAGTGTCCACACAAAGGGTCAAAGAGGTAGGGAGAAAAAGAACTTTCCTATGTTGGCCATTCAGTTTGTTCCTGTTTGTGAGCTGATATGCATTAAATTTAGAGCTGACTAAATTTCAGAAGACTAAGTGACCCTTGAAAAATCTGTGTCACTCCTGGAATTATGTGTTAAAAGCTACTGATGAACGATGACTTTGCTGCTGTCAAGCAGGACGGTTGTGGCACCACTCCTCTTTGGTATAGGGCCTTTTGTTTCTCAGGGTACTCTTTAGACTTAGTACAATACAGCAGCTCACTCTTTAATATTGGCCTCTGTTTTCCTTTTTGCTACAAAATGAAAATGAGGCACATGATGGGAGAAGAATAATTTTAAACACAGTGAAATATAAATTTTGATCAAAGCAAAAAGGTGGTGTAATCAATAAACAAAGTGATGTAGATTTATACATTTAAATGTTAAGTAATCACATATTTTACAATTGTGCAAGATGGTATGAAGTAAGAGCATCCTCAACTTTAAACTAGGGTGAATTATCGATTAACTTTGGTAGTAGCTGCGCCTGCAAAGGAAAGAGAAACAAACTTCAAAATGAATACTTGAAATATTTATAAATATATTACCTATTTAGAAATCAAAAGGCACTGAAAATACTGACTCATTTTGATTAACTTTTAAGAAGCATGAAAAGAATTGTGATTATTTCCTTTCAGTGCTTTGGAGACCAAAGCAGCATATGCAAGTGTAATCACTTGAAAGAGATTTAGGATCTGTTTCATGCTGAGCTGTATTTCAGACTGCCCTTGAAATGAGAAATTTTATTTCCAGGCTGTCTACTAGTCAGGATGTCAAGGCAACAACTGATCATCTATATGTAGGATTCCAGACTGTGTTCCAGCTTAAGGGTATGTTATACGCAGAACAGGGCGTGGTGGATCGTTTCAGTGGCTCAGTGAGATCTGAGAAGCAAACAGAATGCACAAACCTTACATTGTGTCTCAAATGTCTCAGTTTGCTACAATGGCATCGTAAATTGGAGGTGGTCAATAGATGGTACCTGACAGGGAGATTTCTTGTTGTGACCACTAACTCTGGCTGTGCAAGTATGTGTGAATGAGTATGGATAAGAGGTGTATGTATACATATAAAGCATAGATAAGAACTGTGGCACAGCAGAACCATGCTTGCCTCACATGATACGGATCAGTACTTCTTAAGTGGCTGCAGTTTTGCCACTTTCCTAGGAGGGAAATCTTAGGCAAACACCAAACATTGCTGGTTTTGGAAGGAACAGAATTAAATCTTGGAAAAAAGCTCCAATTCCAGAAGGATTCTTAAAAAGTGTCGTGGTTCTTGTCAGAAGATAGGAATGTTTTATACAGGATAACCTCTAAATATTGCTTCTCCCTGATAGCTAGTACAATTTGAGCGCATTCATGATGAATGAACAGCAGCAAAATAATATCTGCTTCTTTTTTATCCATTTTCTTATGGTTTTGACCTCAATTTCTTTTCTGTCCTTCATTTCACATCTGTCACCTCGCAGTGTATTTTTGCCATAGGTACCTTCTGAGCTTTGAGCATGGTGTTCCTATTCTTCAATAGAACAAGCATGAGTACTATGCAAAGTGTGTTGAGCTGGCAGAAGGGTCAGGAAAACAACAAGCACAGGTCAACAGCAAGATCTCCACCTTTCTATGCTTATTTTTACTGTGATTTTTATCTGTGTGAGTATAGCACCTGAACTCCACTAGATATGTAACAAAATGTGGTTCTAACTCCAAAGTTTGTCTTCCTTTTAGCTGGATTTGTTATACTATCTGTTTATAATTAGATGGCAAAACACAAGTAGAAGTATGAATGAGGTAATAAACAAAGGTTAGAGCAAACTCTTGCCAACTGTTGTCTATTTTAACTGTCAGGAGAAATCTGGCAGGCTCCTCCTTTCCTGCAAATCAAAGTGAATAAACACTCTCTGTGAATATTACCTTCCCATTTAATTTAGTAAATTGTTGATGAACAAATTGCAAAGTTCAAGAATGTAATTATTTGGGATTAGTAGAGAATTTCTTTAGCATGTAATTGATATTCTGTGGATCATTTGATTAGCAGCTGAAAACAGTTTGTAATTGATGCTGTAATTAGCCAGCACAGTGCTCACTTCATATGAGACTGCAGTGTTTTAAATTTGGGTAGACCCAGAATACAGAGCAATGCAGCTTTACTGCTAACTAACTTACACTGGACAAATGTTTTGTAGAAGACTACACTTTCACCTGTAGGAATTGAATACAGAAGATTTGCAACCAGGTCTGAATGAAAAATTGCCTCAGAATTCACTTACCTTTAATTCTGTGCTGATGTCAGCTGTCTGTGGATTCCCACTCTGTGGGTTTTGCATCTCACTGGTGGTTCAGGGCAGAGTGGACTAAATGTGACTGATTTATGAAAATCCACGTGGAGAAGAGCCCTGGATGGTGGAAGATCCTCTGCATAAATGCCTACTATCTGTGGGGTGTTCCTTCAGAGCATGAGGGTCCCTTTTGACTGGAGGCTGCGTATTTTCACCTTCACAATCATGCAGCAGACCTGTATTGTGGGAGGGACGTGTTTCCTTTCTGCCTCTTAGATCCAGGAGAGCAGAGTCCTTCTGTGATGTCGTGGTTTAGCATAGCTTGATTTTTAGTTAAGGAGAAACTAAATGGGGAAATACTATTTTCTGCATGGATTATTCAGAGTCAACTGATGTAATACGAGACAGTGTTACCTGCAGGCCAGTATCCCTGTCCAGAATAAAAATACCTTTTGTAGGAAAAAAGTAAATTATTTTTTAAATAATCTTTCTTTGTTTCAGTTTGTTTATGAACTGCATAACTAACCTGGCACTCCTGTTCTGCTCTCTAAGGGCTGGATACATAAATGCAATTCTATTGTTTAGCTTCTCAGAGAAAGTCTATTCATATGGAAGGAGCTTTCCGCTAACCTTTTGTAGATACAATCTTTTTTTTTTTTATCCCCAGCTGCTCCTGATAGGCAAGGAAACACATGGAGTGCTCCATTACTTTTGCTACCATTGCCTTTGTACCACTAGATGGCACGAGAACACCATGTAGGAAGAGAGGACCTTTGCCTGGAAATAAGTTTGCTCCTTAAATCCTCATACTCCAGTTACCTTTGACTATACTCTGTTACCCAAATCACAGATCTAGGAATATTCATCTGAGGGTTAAAAGCTAGAATGTTATCTGTGATCAAAAAAGGACTGCACACAAAGACTAAATTTGTCGTGCACTTTAATAGCTTAAGAGTTCACTGTAAATGCAAAGGGTGAAACTCACTTCATCCAAGCTCTGACAGGCTTGTATAGGTGGGGTTTTTCCTTGCTGTAGAAGGGGCCCAGTTTTATCTAGTTACCTAGTCACCTCTGCTTTGCAGTGACACAGATGCAAAGTTTCCCATTAGTCACGCAGCAGACTGTCAGGTTCACAGGTGTCTTCAAATAAGAATATAGTCACTAATTTTCAGCCATTTCCTTTCATTGAATTAATTCCCCATGTATTTCCCTTCCTCCCCTGTGGGTCTTCATACTCCAGACCTCTGCAATCCTGGCTGGCCAGCAGCTAAGGCGTGACACACAGACATTTGTCCCTTGAGAAGCAGATCCAACTCCAGTCTACTCAAAGGCTCTTACTTGCTCATGTGAAACACAAGGCATGGTTGTCCTCTAAGTAAAGCTTGTAGACTTCTTTTATTTCTGCTGTTTGCCTGAGAGAAAAAGGAGATCATTCCTTCTTTCTCTCCCTTCAGATATGGATAAGCCATGATGGAATAAGAATGAGAAAGCTGTGCAGAAAATGCTTTCCCTCCCTCTTCTTCCAATTTATCTCCAAAATAAATCTTCATTTACTCTCTATTTAAAGGATTTTGGAATGAGCTGTTTATGAAAACTAGAACTCTCTCTATTTCCATGAGTGGTGGGAAAATTAAGCCTGGGATTTTAGATAACTTGTGAAGTAAGTATAAGTCACCTTTTAATATGGAGCATGGTGACCTTAGAAGCCTAATGGAAGCATAGAAAGGCAAAAAGGTCTGGGAGTGGAACACAAATTTGAAGGCAAGTGTGTAAGGCTGTGCTCAGGCTAGATCTGTTGTGTTAAAACAAAAATTGTGTACTGGGGGAAGGTAGGCTTGGATTGGTGTGGAGGAGTTACTTGGTTGCCCAAGCAGTGAGTCAGTCAGATGCCAACATCAAGTGAAGGAACATTCTCCTTGCGCAAGATTCAGTCATGTATCTAACAGACAAGACTGGAACTCCTGCCCATGTAACACTGGATAAATCACTTCCCATATTTTTTCTGTCAGTGCATGAATGGTGGGATTTGTGCTGATAATCTACAAAGGAAATGAAAGGGGAAAATTACTACAGCAGCCCATGATAATCTTGGTCTGATAATCTCGAATTTGCTGCTTACATCAGTTTTCCAGATTTCATATTCAGTTTATCTGTAACTAAACCTTATCTGTACTTGATCATTAATCACAAATGTATTCATCCTGTAATAGTCGTGGATGCTGAAAGGAAAGTAGGAGACCAAGAAAGAATAGATAAACACTACAGAAATGTTTTAACACTGGACAGACTGGCAGCAATGAACTTTGTGCACTTGAGGAAGAAAAGATTTTATGCTTAAACTTAAAATCTGTCTTGGATGCTGCTTTCAGCATTTCAGTTATTCCTGAGGAGGATTCCAGGTGTCTACTTGAAAACAGAAAGTGTTCCCAGGCAGGGATTTATGTCTATATTCTATGCTCCTCTACTAACAAAGAAGAAGAGAATTTCTTACAACGGCAAGGCATTAGATAGAATATACAGTGTTGGGTTTTTTTAAAGATAGATTCATACAAGTTTAATGAAAGCCTCTTTACTATGTTGTTTGTATAATGGTTATATAGATATGACTGAAATTTTTCCAATTAATGTGATCATTTTGTTCTTCCTTGCTGTGTAACCTAATGTACACTGCTTAGCACTTTTTCACTAGAGCAATACAGAGCAGTTGATGGGGAAACTGAATTTGGCAAAGTGCCTTTAATTTTTCCCTAAAGAGCTGCTAAAGGGAAAAATTGAAGCAGAGGGAGCACTGAGAACTAAACAATGAGAGGGTCTTATGAATTTACGGCATATGTGGTAGAGAGTGGTTACTGTTTTGCAGAACTGCATTACTTCAGAGATGCAATTCCACAGCAATTTTACCAGCTATTCTTTGGTACTTTCATAAATCACAGCAATAAGAAATTTTTAGCTGCACATGCCCTTGGCAGCCCCGCTGCATGCATACCCTTCCTGACTGCACGTGGAGCTGAGGAGCAAGCCTGCCTTGGGTAGTGTGGTTACGCCTGATGTGGTTAAAATTAAGGAGTAGAAATCAGAGCAATGCTGAGGACTGCAGGGTTGACCACCACCTCACCCAGACTAGCCCGTGGCTCTTGCTGAGCTTGCATGTGCTGGGTATTGGGCGTCTATCAAAGCCTGTGGTGGTGCAAGGCAGAGGGAACAAGTTCTCCCACATGAAGAAAGCAAAGTGTTTGGCTGAAGGAGGAAATAAAGAACTGATCCCACAGTCGTTAAAGATAAACTCCTATGAAAGACTGAAGCGTTGATTATTTTTAGTGGGGGAGAGCCTAAGGGGAGGGCTTGTCAAATAGATTAAACCATTGTTAGAAGCAGAGCAGGATTCTCCTGCAGCACTTTCCTTTCCAACACACCTGCATCCTGATGTGAAATAAAAAGTGTGTGCGTGGTGGTGGGGGAATGTGGAGGAGGGAAAAGCTGCACTTGGGAGAGCTGAAATGGTAGCAGTTCGTGATGGAGTCGTTGTTTCCTGTCACTGCTTTTACCCTATTAACTTCTCTTATGCTGATTTCTTTCTGTTAATCCCCAGGATAGCCTCTGAGAGTTGTTTATCATCCCAGGGCAAAATTATTTCAGCCTGCTCTCACCACTCTTTTTTCCTGCACGCAGTGTTGCTGATGTGTCTAAGTGTCCAGAAGAGCCTGGGGACAGAGTGGGAGGATGTTTTCTCATTTTTGTAATCTCCCTGGGCCCGTGACTCTTGCTCAGCACTATTCTATTTCCCTCTGCTTCTCCCAGGCACCCAGGCTGTGAGAAGCAGTGCTGTCACGCTGCAGCAAACAAAGTGCTGTGCAGCTGCTGGGCATTCATCCATGCTGGGCCAGGTGCTGTCTAACCTTCCCTTTGGGAGCATGTGTTTGAACATTGTTCAGAGCAGTCTGGTCATGGTGGGATGGCATTGGTGCACTGGGTAGGGCAGGGTATTATTCCATGCTGCCCTTTGCCAGCTAGGTTTTACTAATTTCCTGGTTCTGCTGCGTGACTTATTTCCCACACAGAAGGCAGAAAAGGCTGGGAGAGTGTGTTTGCCTCAGAGAAAGAAGGTATTTGGGAGGACATCTGGAGGTTCAGCCAGGTGTTGTGACTACAGACGCTGGCTTTTTTTATCTAGAGCAAGAGCGTGAACATGTGCTTTCAGAGACTGAAGGTTATGATATAATCCCATCTGAGTCTCTCTTCTCTTCTACCTTTCTATTCAATTGTTTAGATCAGCCTTCTGTAGAAGAGCATCTTTTAGGTGGCAACGCATCACAGAGGACTTCTGTGACTCTTCAGTCCTAGTACCATTCTCTAGTTTTGTATTGCCCTACAGATCCTCTGCCTTTGGGTCTTTGAGTCTAGA
This sequence comes from Platysteira castanea, assembly GCA_013397175.1. NCBI lineage: Eukaryota > Metazoa > Chordata > Aves > Passeriformes > Platysteira > Platysteira castanea. The sequence goes on from VYXC01007874.1 coordinate 73,440, forward strand.
AGAGGAGGCTTGTACGTAAAACAGAATCATGTATTTCCTGATAACTAAACTTTGGGGGAGAGGAATCAAAGAAATATATAAGCAGATAATCCATGTACAGACCTGTTATTTTTAGAAGCCTATCAGCCTAAAAGTGGAATCTACTGGGACTCTCAGCTTTGAGCAGAGAGGAGGTGGGACTTCTCTCTTAATAGTCTTTCTGAATACCTCAGGAAATGTGCCTTTAAGCCTACTCAGATGATCCCTCCTCCACAGTTTTAACTTCTTCTTACATAGCTGGTTAATCTGACTTGGGGAAGCTCTTGTACTATCACATGAAAACATTTTTATGCCTTATCCCAGAGTATTCCCTCACTCTACTTTACAATCTGAAAGGAGAGATGAGACCCCCTCCATAGCTTCTGAAGGGCCTGGTGATCCTAAGTGTGAAAACCCTCTCCAGAAGTGGTAGGTAAATGGCTGATCTGTATGAAACTGAAATATGTTCTTTCCTTGCTGATGTAGGCAGCTTGTTTTTCAATTTAACTCCATGTTTTTATACAGAAAATTGCCTCCCAGTAATCAAACAAACATTTAAAAGATTAGATATACAACTTCAGGCATCTTCAAATCCTTCACAGATGTCCTTAGGGTTTTGTGTGCTCAAGGGAAAGCTTTGGCTTTTAAAGATGGAAGAAGCAGGAAGAAGATGAGAGATGAAAAGGGAGAGGCTAGTTGCTTTCAGAAATATGGGAATTATCAGACTGAGCCAGACTTAGACCATGTAGTCTGGCTTGGATACATTGAGTGCAGAAGGGGACTCTAATTATCACTCAGCACACACTGATGGAGTACATGTCTTCAGTCATGTAGGCTTCTGGTGTCTGCATAGCTGAACTGTCTCCCTTTGGAGCTGGGATCCCTGCGAGCAGAACTAGAACTTAATTACTCTGCTGTTCCTCCTGGGAAGGGATCCACACACTGATGTCTGGTATCAGTCTGAGCTGAGGGAGGAGCAGGGAAAGAGGAGCTATTGCCTTACTGTGGAACAGCTGCATTTTGGGCTCAGTGCCAAAAGTGGGGGAGGAAAACTTCTGGAGGCCTGAAGAGATAGAGAAAGGCAAATCCCTTCAGGTCTTAGGCTTCAAGAGACCAGCGCCGTGTGTGGGCAGGAGCTGGGACGCTGTGTGGGAAAGATCTGTGGTTTCAGTAGGAGTTCCCTCCCAGGTCTTCATGCAAACCAAGTCCCCTAAATCCCAGACTTTATCGCAGATCTAGGCTAGTACTCTGGGATGGGCTGCAGAGCTACAGCCTCCACCCCTTTCCACCCACTGGCATCAGATACTGATAACCTCTGGATTTAAAGATGCACTGCTTTTGGCACAGAGGGTCTCAGAGCCAAAACCAGCAGTGTGGCCATCTGAACCCCTCCTCAGTAGCATGAAGCAGCACATTACAGGAAGCTTATGCTCAGGGCGCAGAACTTGGCAAGTCTGTGTAATGTTGCTGCCACAGCTCTCAGCCTTGCATGCTTTATGCTCTGCTGGGTGCAAGACAAGGGCGTTCCACCAGGGCAGGCAAACGTAGGTAGGGTTCAGTAATACTGGCAGCTGGCTGCTTGCTATGAAGCAAGAGCACAAAGGCCGTGTATTGTTTTTATTTTAGGGTGTTTGATATCAGAAAAGCACTTTGCAACACTGCACACATGCCTGGGCTTCCAGTGACTTTGTTTAGAAATGTCCAGCCACACCTGGAGGGAGCTGTAAAGTGCGAGTTGGGATGACAGCATCTTTTGTAAACAACGGGATTTCCTGGGATTATGTTTGAATGGTTGGCCCTCTTGGAGAGGGAGAGAACATATTAGGTCTGACAAAGTAATGAGAAGACTTTCTGTGTTACTTAGTTTATAAGGCCACTGGTTACCACTGAGCCAAAAACCTGCTTCAAATTGAATGGGTTAAGGTTATCCACACAGTCCTGTTGAATATATTCAAATCGTATGGGATACAATCACCTTAAAAACTTTAGTCAGTCTAAACCATGTCTCTGTCATTCTTATTTTTGATAAGCATAAAAGCATCCTGTAGTTAAACCAGCTAACTGTGTGTTCCTTGCAGGACTGTGTCATAGGATTATGTTGTCACCAATCTAAGTGCTTTTTCAATGTTTCACAGCTTTCTGGTATATTCTCCATAAAACTTTTTCTTCATTTTTTGTATTTGAAATTTATCCTGACTGTCTGATCAGGACAGGATAAATACATCTTAATGAACCCTATAATGAATACGAAGCTACTCTGGCAAACCAGTTTGATTTTCATGAATCTAATTGTTAGATGAATATATTAAAAAAACTAGTGTGGGTCCTCTTTGAGGACAAACACTTACTTTGAAATTAAAGCAATATTTTGTAAGCATAGTGCTTAGCTCTTGTTCAGTGGCAGTGACCAGGTAAACCATGCTATTGTAGCCCCGTATAGTGGTGTGTATAAGCTTTCTAATGTACACTTTAAATGTGGTATCAGCAAATAATGCGTGTAGCTTTAAAACAAGCTTTGGCATGCAATCAGTCTGGCAGCATTTGACTGGACTTTCAGTGAAGCAGAAACAGGAAAGTACACACTTCTTTAAATTTGCCCTGTCTGTTGGTGGAAATAGTCCTTGTGGTATTTGTCAACTTGCATTACTGAAAAAAATCACTGCAGCAACTTACAAGCATTTTCATTAGCTGGAACCACAGGGTATAATTTCGGAAATTCTGAGAAGTGGTTTTAAGAAAAATGCTTTTAGAAGAATGAGTCTCACTTGCCCCAGTGATTGTGGCTTCAGTGCATTTGGTATGGTTGCTATCAGCATCAGTCCATGCTGACAGGCATCAGGAACTAGGAGATAACCAGGACCTGAAGCATTGCCCACAATATTATTGGAAATCTGTACTCCCTAGCATATGCACTGTCCCATTCTAAGGAAGGCTGCCATTTTTGACCTCCTGTGGTTTTGCTGCATCTAAAGTGGAGGGACCGAATTGTGCCATGGATGGAGTTCAAGTGGTTCTTTGTTTTAAGCAGCCATTGGATCTCAGAAAACATCAGAGAATTTTGGGGTACCAGACATCGCCTTTGCTGTCTGAGCTGTATCTTTTCTGGCATGGAATGGTAGAGATAAAATCTTATTTTCCAATATAGTGAAAGGAAGTATATTTTGTTTAAGGTTGGTATTGTCAGGAGATAACATTTGCTTGAAAATGAAAGTGGATTGTTCTAGCACAATATACTGTAATTTAAATCATTCACAATGCAATTTCTTCTGTGGTGCCAGTCTGTAAACTAAACCAGAAACGGACATTTTAGCTGGTGCATTCAGTTTCAAAGCATTGAATACTGCACATAATGTAAGCAAGAGTTCTCATTTTCTTGCTTAATGTAATTTTTGTAAGTATTGGTGCTACACCTCTTTTCTGCTCCACCTGAATAATGTCTCTGACTTTTTTTTCCCTTCATCACTCTGGAAAAATACTATAATATTGTCATGTTCAACATACTTGCCTTGGTTTACCTGGTTTCACTGTGCCAGGCAGATGAATGAGTTAGAGTTTTGTCTTCTGAGACAGAAGCTGCCTGAGGGAACTTGAAGCTCACTGCTTTGCTCTGTACCTAGATGTTTGCTCAAGGGTCATTTTCTTCCCTGAAAGCATCTTGTCTAGCTGTACCAAATTAATCTTTGTCAGTTTTGCCTTAAGGGGTTATGCCCTTCCTCACTGTAGGTTTAAGCTTGAGTGTGGGGACATGATAGCAGAGTTCTATGAGTCTGAGCATACCTGGGATGTGCAGAAGGAGGCCTCTGAGTGTGGGCTTTGAGTCAGCAGAGGATGTGCTGCTCGGGGCACAGAGAAGTTGGCCAGAATCCCTGCTTTTTCTCTTGGATTTACTCACTGCAGAGAAATGGACTGCCTGTCTGCCGTCAGGTAAGATGACTGCCACTCAGTTCTGCCTTCCTGGCATGGGACCATGGAGGCCAAATTCTCTTTCAGCCAGTGCAAGTCATGATTCTGGTTGTTTGCTTCCCAAACCCACCCCAGCAGAAAGGAAGTAGAAAAGCAGCAAAATAAGCTAAAGAGAGCAAAATTCAAAGAGTGTAAAATTCAGACAGCTGAGAATGTGTAGCTTTAATGTGAATTTTAGTAAAATTCTGTGCCCTTCCTAGTATTTAAGAGTAGCATTTGCTAATATTTTAGTTACCATGAATGACCTGCAGTGGACATGACTGCTATGTCTCCTTGTGTACTTCTCTACTAATAATAACTCCTTGAAGAAAGTGGTATATGAACACACCTTACTTCAGTGTGAAGTCATGAATGATCCTGTTTGTGAAAAGGAACTTTATGTTTTTTGACCCTTTCTCCCCCAAGATTTTCAAGTGTTAGATTTTTCTTTCAGCCCCATCTGCTGCCCTTTTACCTCTTCCACTATCTCTTCCAATGTGTCGTTTGTTCTTAGTGCCACCTATTTGGATCTGATGATTCATGTATATGCTTCCCTGCTGAATAACCAGCACGAGGCAGGAAAGTCTACCCGCTGACTAGTGACTGCTTCTTTCCTACTTTGCCTTTTTCAGAGTAGGTTAAAATCCAGCTTTTAATGCAGAGAAGGGAGAAGAGTTATGCAGTGCCACCAAATTAAGTTCCACCTTCACTCAGCTTTTGTGCAGGCTTTAAACAGTGTTAAAAAAATAATATGAGAAGACAGAAACCTATCATGTTTAGACCCTATCTAGAGGTTTTCTTTAGATCTGATTATCACTATTATAGCCCACATTAACAAACTGCATCATAACTTGGTCTGCTTGTTTTTTAAACCAAGCTTTAGCAGCATTTTGTTTGTTTCCTGTGGTGACATTTGAGGGATTTCCCCCTATGGCTGCACCATCTGAAAAAGATGCCAAGGCTTAAATGCACCTCATGTCACAAAGTCCACGGTTTTCGTAATGTGGATTTCTCCCTCATCACTGTTCTGCTCAGTGCATGGTACAATGGATTTTCCTAGTAATGGTTTTGTGATGGTATGGGCTAGGGATGAACCAACTGGAAGCTGGAAGGGATTCCCAAGTCTTGCGTAAGGAACTGTGTTCAAACTCTGTTTTGACTCTGTTCATGAGCCAGCTTCCACATCCTTCTCTCCATGCTCAGGCTTCCAAGCTTCTGAAAATAAGCTCAAGTGCATGGGCCTGAGTGGGGTTTCACCATGTTGCTGTCAGACAGTCATGAAACCAAAACTACCAAACATGCCAAGGAAAGCAATCACCCCACAGGCTAGATGTGGAAGCTATGTATTTTTTGCAAGAGGAATTGCCCCTCCAAGTAATTCTTTACTCCAAAATCAGAAACCTCAAGTCCCTTTTGGATGGCATCCACCAGGGTTTGGGCAAGGACAAAAAATGGGAGCTGCTGTGCCTTAAGGGAGATGGCTGTGACTTCCAGGCATTCTCTGCTCCTGAAAGATGGAAATTCCTGTTATACACAGAGGTGATGTATAGCTTTGAGCATATGGAAGGTGGGAGCTTTTTGCCTCTTGGAGAGGCAGTATGTGATTTATCTCTAGTTCAGTAGGGAGAAAAATTCTGGCGTGCCTTTCTGGAAAGGTTGCTGGCCCCTGACCTCCTTTGACCTGGTTTAATTGAGGATTTTGCCAAGCTTATTACATGGGATGTTCTTTGGCAGCACTGAGCAAACAAAGCAGGCTGATCACAAATTATCATTTACACGTGCACAAACCGAAACATAAAAATAGCTCTTAAAAAAAAATAATTTCCTTTTCAGTGACATATAATAACCTTCCTTCAGTAACCTGTCATAGACCTCAAGATCTGTATGACAAAACATCTCAGCTTCCTCAGTTTTGTCTTCACCGACATACTACTAACACGAGGCTGAAAAATGAAAAAAATGCCCATCTGATAATTTTTATTTATTTTTTTTCTTTTCTTTAAACTACATTACTGGTTCTACAGATGTACCCATTTTGTGTCTGCCTACCAGCAATGTCAGCCAATATTTACTGATGCAGCTGCTTTACTTTTTACATAGTCCCACATATTAAATACATGGGACATATTAACATATTTCCTCATATTTCAGGAAAAATTATCCATTGCATACACAAAGCATTTGCTTTTGAAGTATTTAACCTCAAGTTGTTGGTTTGACAGCTACTTGCAGTACAGCGCATTTTGTGATGTGAATGAGTGAGACAACAGGATAGATTAAAAAGGAATTACAGGTGAAATTACTTTTCCTTATGATTTTTAGGCAAGATGTCATGTTTTTCAGAACACTATTCATTAAGTGAAAAGGTGGTTCCACACCCTGAGAAGTAATATTCGAAACTTCTCAATGAAAACGAAAACGATTTTACAATGTAACTGGCCTTGGTTTTATTTGAAGAAGCAGTCTCAAAATTCTCCTATTGTAACTCATCGCCTCCTTGACAACAGGTATGTTTATGGGCTTAGGACAGTCAATACGAAAGCAAGTGACAGCAATTTTTATTGTCCCCAAAGCAATTTAAAAGTGATAAAGTCTCACAGTGACTCCCCTACTGTTAGAGTTTTTCCATGTTTGAAAGCTAACAAGACTAGAGATTTTCCCCTTTATGAAATATTATTAGCTACAAGACTGAATAATTTGCCAAATCTGTGGAACAAAAAACCACTGATGACTTAACAGCTCTTAGGGTTCGTTGTAGGATTTGCTTTAGTTTTCTTATTTAAGAGGTGTCTACATCTGACCTAAGGTAACTGCATGCTGTCTGTTGACATCAGCAGCATTCCTGTGTCAGGAAAGGAGACTAAACCATAATTAATTGGCTGACACATTGCTAATGACTCATATGTGAGCTGGTTGTTTTCCCTTTACCTTCTCTTTTTGCCATCTCCTGTTTTCTGTTTGGCTGTTTCATGTTTATGGTACAGAAAGAAACAGGTGAAGAATCACATACCTAGGATCAATGTAAAGTCCTAAAGAGATGTAGAAATGGGAAAACTTGGATGAATATGAGGCTTATGTATTGCCCATCAAGCTCTGCAATTTCACCAATTCTAAATTTCAACTAAATTCAGCAGAAATGGAGACTTCTAAGATGATAAGTCCCTAAAATATGTCATGAAAGTTCATTGTGAGGAAGAAGACAAAAGAAAAGTTTGAGTTCAGACCTTATCTTACTTCTATGATGTGCAAGTGTTGCTGTCAGGACTCAGTGCTCTAAATCAGCCGTGACCTGTGCTATCTCTTGCCCAGTCAAATGGGTAACATGTATGGCCCAGAAATAGAAGTGTTGTGAGAATCAGGGCTAGAGCATGGAATATGGGATACTGAGAAACTAGGATGATTACTGCAGAAGAGATTCTGGGAATATAAGAGCAATCTGATGGTTCAGTGGCAGCTTTGATTAGTATCATGGGGAAATAAAAGCCTTTAGTGACCGCGTGGATATACAGAAGACATGGGTGGTGTCTCGATAGCAGCTTGGATCTCTAATACTATTTTCTTCTTTGCACGTTTACCCCCTTAATCACTCCAACTCCTTATCTTTTTTCTCCCTCCTCTGCTTGACAAGCTTCCTCACCTACGTCACAGCCAAGGTAGTCGTAAGTCAGCTGAGAAATGAGGAATGAATAATTTCCTTCCCCTTGGGGCACTAGCACGTCACTGCTATGAAACACTTAGGTCACCTGTCTTCCCAGCAAGAGAGCAGCAAGGACAGGGTGTAACCCAACAACTCAGTGTGTCTCCTCCCTTTGGAAGAGCCACTACAGTGGCTACAAGGTTGGGGGATTTATACTCTCCGTGAGTTCCACTAGCTTTTACCTGCAAGATTTTTTTTCCAAGTAAAGTTTTCTCACAAACTTCATGTTTTCAGACACCTCTATAGAATCCTAGGTTTTTTTCTAAAACTCTGCAACTCTTCTGGGCTGATAATTGCGTAGACATTAGGTATCAACAGCTCCAAAAGTCTATAAATTTTTAGAAACAAAATAAAATACAGAATCACCGAGGAGTTTTAAAGTGAAATGAAATGGGAGTTCTGAACAGAGCACAAGATCGCAGCAGGGCTGGTAAATGTAAGAAATATAGGTTGCATAGCAAGCCTGGCTTTGAGATGACCCATCCTTGAGATGACAATTTGTCATTCTGTGCCCAGTTTCACCTACTTAGGAAGAGGTTAGCACTTCTGGCTTTAGAAATGCAGTCTTGCTGATTTATTCAGCTCATCTTTTCAGAGCATTTTGTGATGCACAGGTAGAAGGCACTGTAGAAATATAAATGACTGTTTGGGAAGTAGTACAGTTCTGTTAACATCTATTCAGCTCCTGGGAGAGTGCACCGAGGTCTCTAAGAGAAAATGGAGTTCATGTCAGCAGTTGGATGAAACAAAGAAAGAAGATAATGGCAGACATGGATGAGGTGAAGAGGGAAATATGCAATGTATAAAGAAAAACATGGGTGAGTGGCATCTGCCTGAGAAAAAGAAGTTGGAAGTGGATGAGGGAGGGCAGTACAAATGGAAGGGGTGTACCCACCCAGCAGTACTGTCTACCTGTCCTTGCTGGAATGCAAATATGAAGCTGCATCTGAATGCAGAGATGGTGCCAGCCCTTGTCAGAGAGAGGAGGCTTCAAGTTTATCAGCTACTGGTGCCTTGTGTGCTCCGTGGCTGACATGCAGCTCATGTGCCATGAAACAAGAAAATTGTTTTACAGCCTTAGGCTGCTCCTGTTCACTCCACAGTGGATTTGACACAAATCTGTTCCAGCGTGACCAAGCTGGAGCAAGTAAGCAACAGGACTTGTTTTCCTGCTTCTGTAAACTCATCCTGCTTTCCCTCTCTGACTTACCCAGTAGAAATAAGATAATTAAAAAATGGCCCTAAACAGTAGCCCCTGCGATTCATGACAGACCCTAAGAGAATTTCCTCAGTGTCAGCTGAGGTGATTTAGAGAGATTACCTTTCCTTAACTGAAAGTGTTTTAAGAATGTGTTAACAGCATATAAATTAAAAAGGGATTGAAGGCTGGAGCTTAAACACCAATGCCACAGGAGGACAAGTCAGTGCAAGATCAGGCAGTTGTGGAAGTAAAATCAAAGCAATGTCAGACTGATTAAGAATAAACCACATCAGAAGTGCAACTGGTAAGAATCTTAATCATTCAGAGTCAAATAAAGTAGGGAATATGGTATTCCTTAACACCACTTCCTGGAGAGATTTTTCTGACCAAGTTCAGAATGGATAAAAGTCCAGTGTAATAGGCTGTAGTCCTTAGTGGAAAGATGAAGACTGCACTTTTCTGGGCTAAATGGGAACATATATGAGATGTCTAGTGGCTGCTATGTAGTTCACTCTTCTATGGCATATGTTCTTTCTTTTTTTGTTTTTGTTTTTTTTTTTTTTTTTTAATTTCTCCTTTGCATCTGTTGCAGGAAGTGTCTTAACTACAGCAGTGATCTAGCTTGTATTTGTATTTTTCTTGTTTCATTCTATTCCATAGAGGGCTGCGTTGTCAAGGAGCTCTAAAACCTGTGCTCTACATTTTTCAGTATGGAGAACACTTCTATTTGCCGGGCTGGCAGCTACTGTGTAAGCTTTTCAGTCCTTTTTAATCACTCTGCCTCCTGTAGAAAGCTACTGTGAATTAGTTCTTTGGGGCTCATTATCCAGACTCCTTTACTACCCTTGAGAAGGAACAAGAGGTACTGAAGAAAGCCCAAGGGGATATCCCCTGCTTTAATGAATCTCTGCTGTGCCTGTAGAGCCACAGTGCCAAGAGGAGGATGGAAGGGTCATGGCTGGGATGTATCGTGCTCTGGATGATAGTGCATGAAAATGGATCAGAGCAGCTATGAAACTGCTTTGCAAGACACTGGAAGTCAAGTTGGCTCTGAATGATATCAGGAAACAGAAGGATAAGGACACTGAAAACTTCCTTTACCCATGTCCTCACTTAGATTGCAGTGCTGAAGTCACTGACAACTGAAAGATCGGTAACTGGAACGAGGAAGGAAAAAGTCCAGTATCTCTGCTTTTTCATGGTGTTTTCTCTGATTCCAGAGAATCTGACCTTAAGCAGCATGACAAGGCAGGGAGGCAGGGCTCTTCATAAGCAGCAGTCTCCCTAATCGACAGAAAAAGTGATTATATGCCCTTGTACTTCCATCCATGGAGTTAACTTACCCAGATGCTGCAGATTTAGAGTGAAGAGCTATCAACTGAGATTTTGAATGACTGTGTTTACCCCTCTGGCTCGGCAGATGTGGGAGCAATGAAGATCCTAAATTTTACAATGGAAAAAGAATTCTTCCCTGTTCTGCTTTGTAGTTGCTGTATGCTGATTGGAAACCTGCTGAGAAAAAGTTTTATAATATAAGGCTCTTCTTCCTCATTAACTGAATCATCTTAGGTGCAGGAGATAAAGCAGGAAACAAAGCACAATAAATGCTGACGCTTCAAACTCAACCCAAACCTCTCTGTAGACTGGAGGTGCATGCTACTATTCCAGGTTTTTACTTCATTAAAACTCCAGGGATTTGGAGTAATTAAACCTGCTAATCCCAGGATTACTTTATAATTGTAGTTTTTAACTCATCTGTTGTGCTACCTGTTGCTCCATCAAAGTTGTGCTCACAAGGAAAAGCATGAGAAAATGAACCAAGGGAAATTTGTTTCTGTGGTCAGTGGCTGCCTGGAGCTCTCTCACTGGCTTTTAAATATCTTGTGAAAGCATGACTGAAACAGATTGAAGCGTTACATCTGAATAGATTAGGCTGTGAACATCTTTATGAAGATACAGAGGTTCTCTTACAGGTACAGTGTGTACTTGCAGCTAGCTGCATCAATATGAAGGGTACAGAGAGGCACACCAGCTGTGCACAACTGCACCACATTCGGCAGCAGAGCGTTTGAATATGAACAAGACTCTCATTTTGGTCTCAGTCCTTTCCTTCTCTCCCTGTTGAATGAATAAATCTGCTCCGTTGCTGTTCATGTGAAACAACTGGGTGAGACTTAGCAGTTTGGAATTACTGCTTTGGGTTATTAACTTGGGTTCATGAATAAACAGAATGACTGCTGCCAGGGAATCATGCATTAATTATCCTTGAGCCATGCGGATGGAAGAGTGATAGAGAAACAGCAAATATACTAACAGCTTTTGACTACTGTATTATTATTATTATTAGAATTGCTAAAAGGAGAAAACTGAAAAAACTCCTTTTCCTGTCTGCCTCTGGACTGTGCAAGGGGCTGCAATTCAGGCACCTCCTCTAGAACATGAATGACAGATGTGTTGTAGTTACTATTTATTTGGTGTGATCATTACTAGCCACTCAAAAAATACTTCTGGCTCTCCTATGGAGAGAACAGATCCATTCTGGTGTCTTTTCCCCTGGACATCCACTTGGCTTCCATAGCTGTAAACTGATGAACTGTGGCTGTTCATCTTAGTGCTAGCTCTGGTAATGAAGCAGTTAAGCTAGACCTGCAGAAAACCCCAGAGAAATATACTGATTAAACACTTTAGTTTTATCTTCTACTGTTCTTCTTGCCTGGTCTTTTTCACCTTCTTCCGGCCTTGGCAGTGCGTGCTCTTGTGTTTTTTTGAAAAAGCTGGATGGGAAATTAGTAAACACTTTATTTGGTTCAACATATGTTAAGGAAGTGGAAACAGCTGGGGGCCAAGGGGAGAATGTGGCTGGCAAGGCAAGTTGTTATTTTTATACAGAGCTGTTCAGTTAGGTCTCTTTGTGTAAAGATGTCATTCCACTTGGCCCAATTTTACCTCGATGTCTCCTATTAATGCTCTTGCCTTTGAGCATTTTGTCTTAGTAGTTTACACACCTGCATGTTTATGCATTGTGATCCATTGCAGCTTCTCCTTATCTCTCCCTTTCCTCAGCACTTTTCTCTTCCTTTTCCTCTCCTACAGCAGTTGCCACTCCTACAGATACCGGGGGCAATGGGAGGGGTCTCGCCCAGTTTTGTCTGTCACCTTCCCAGCCCTTCCTCTTCCCAAGGGCAAGAGAGCCTAGGGTGAAAGCTGGTCTGCAGGAAAAGAGCCAGCCAGCTTCTGCCAAGTTTGAAGTGACAGACCAAGGATGAGTTGAGAGGAAATTATTAGGCAGGGGAGAGGATGGGATTTCCATGGTGCCCAGAGAGATGGTCTAATTTCAGTAATTTGCATGAAATCATAATGAAACAGGACTTAAGTTGTATGTGTAATATTTTCTACTCCGTATTATTATCTGTAATTATATATATGTATCACTTTATTATATATTCTAGAGTGATAAGTGATAGAGCAGGAACTCATAACCACCTATTTTGTGGCAGGAGAGAGCCTTAAGTTATTCCATTAGGAAAACAGAGATGTTACTCTGTTAGAAGAGAAAAAAGTAATGTAGTAAGTGATGCTGTATCAAGGCAAAGAATAAAATTGTCTCCTCCTTTTTTCCTACCATTTCCCTGTATGTTTCAAAAATTGTTCTCAAGTCTATTAGCCACTTATTTCCAGTAATGAATTCAGCCAAGCAGACTTGCACATTTTTGCCTGTCACATGGAGATCTTGCATAATGTGGGTGAAGCAAATAGGTATAGTTGGGCCTTGATTATACCAAGGCCACTTCCTATGGCTACAGGGATCACTCTTGGTGTTTTTATTCAAACATCAAAGACCAAGGCCATTCTGTTATTTCTTCCTTGTTTGCTAAGGAAAGTGATTTAGTTGCAGCCTTCTTAGTGCTGTTTTGTTACTGTTGTGTACAAACCCTTATAAATTCTTGGGAACTGAAAAACACTTCCAAGTAAAACATGATTTTGATTATTGGCTTCTGTGTGAGAGCATTGTAGCCTAATTCCTATGTCAGAGATCACATAAGACTTATTCAGAGTTAGCATGGCAAGACTTAACTTCTTTTTTGCATCATTGACTCTTAAACAGGAGTTCAGTAGCCTTATGCAGAAAGTAGAAACAAGGCCCAGAGCCACCTTTGACTCTTGCCACAGGAGTCTTTAAAACAGCCTTGATTCTGATAACCTCCTTGACATAATTTCAAACTGTTCCATTAAATGTGTCGCTAACAGTACTTCTCAGAATCCATTTTTATGTCTTCTAATAGTTTATTTGCTGAAGTACATTTAGTATCTTCTAAAGCTCAGTAATGAAATTGCTATTTTAATGTATTCTATGTGCAAGACAGGGTAGCCTTTTGGTTATGCAGTACCATTAAGTGAGTACAGGAACATTAAGCCAAATAGACATGGCAGTTGCTTTACCTGATTTTTTTTTTATTAACGCTTTTGAAGTGTTAACTTGTTATGTATTTATCATATGCAATAAAATGCTCTGAGGGCAAAGAGCAGATGTGTTAATCTAGTGCAATAATTAAAGCTGGTATCAGTTATCTGGCCACTGCTTTCTCCCATTAAGCTGGCAGGGATCTTAGCCCTGGTTGCTGCACTTTTTTTAAATTTTTTTTTTTTAAAGAGTCTAGGTTTGCACACATGCTTTTGTCAGTAATGATAAACTGTTGATGTTGATATTGATCCCAGCTAATTGCTTCGTTTTTACAATCAGATGTTTTCCATTTTAGAATCCTTTGATTTCCTATCAGTCAGATGGTAAAAAGAGGAGAGAGGTTCTGTAATAAAACTTTCAAAGAACAAACAGAAAATAAAATCTATTTAGAGCCTAACAATATAATTCTTGCCTTCTTTTTAGTTCAAAGGGACAAATTACCAGCAACCTCTGAAAAACGAGAACATGTACAAGACTTCATTATAGCCAGCGATTTCAGGAAATATTGGCAGATCTAGTTCTGAGGCAGAATTTCCTGCTTCCTGCCTTGATGGATAAAATACTGACACACACAAATTCATCTGTTCATTTGTTCATTATGTGCTGACAGAAGCAGTCTGACTTTCAGAGCAGTATAAACTCCAGGTGTACACACTCGGGATGTCCCTGACTACACAGAGCAAGACTCTTGCATCCTGTTTGACATCCCAGGGGATTTACAAGAGGAAAACATAATCTGTCATGGACTCGTGATGGCAGAGGTATGAAGGTGACACCCAGTGTGCTTGCAGGAGAAGGAGCATTGTCTCCTGCCAGGCTTCAGCCCTTTTTTTCTGGATGAAGAGAAGTTGGCTCAGTGGCTAAACTTAAAGAGCCGTAGTTCAAAGTGGTTTCTGTCACTTTCTTTACATTTCTGCTCATTTGTTGCTAACTGTCTCCTTCCTTTTGGTATTCTTTCTGGAGAGACTATACGAAAAGCCTTTTAAAGGAAAAAATCTAAACCTGACCTGACTGTGCCAGCATAATATGCCTAAAAATTTATTATTTTTTCCTTTTTTTTTTGTCTGTTGTAATTCAAACAGTTTCAACTAGTCCTAAAAATATCAGCCAACTTTTTAGTACCAAAAGATTTTGGGTTTTTCAGTAATTTGGAGCCAGTAGCATTGGTCACACTTACCAGGCTGCCCCAAGCTGCCACAGCTAGCAGCAGTTACTGCATGTTGGAATGATGGACCTTTTGGTGGGAACTAATGGTTAAAGCTGAAGTGAACAGGCAAGGAGAGAGATCTCTCAGGAACATTTTCTGTCTGTAGGCATTTAGAAAGCTTGATTTATAGGTAGCAATACATTGGCATTTAAGCTGTCTAGACATAGGTGCCTACTTTAAATTCATTTTGATGGGAGTTATGGCCAGGGGTGCTTTCCAAGTGCCAAAATGCCATCAAAAAATACACTATGATTATCTTTTGGGGGCTGCTAAAACAAAAAATTTGTTCAGATATTGTGCTGATAAGGATGGTATTAAAAAAAAAAACAAAACAAAAACTAGACAGACCTTGATAGAGTAACATACAGCAAATGCAGTTGCATACATTAGGGGATTTCATGCTAGAGGAGTATGGTTCTAGCCATGACCATGGTGGGAGTGAAAACTTCTGTGAGAAGATAACATTAAAGAAGCAGCAAAAGTTTGGGGTATGGCTGTGGTTGTTGGCATTTATCGCACTTCTAAGCTATGCATCTGAAAGTCATTCAAAAGGCCAAACTTGCATAAGAGTGCCAGGAAACACTGCTTTTTAAGTAGACATCCTGGGCAGCTGTTGTCAGACTATAAAGAAGAAGTAGAGAAGGCAGTAAAGAAGAAAGGAAGAAGCCTAGATGTAATGGATCTTCTGGCGACAAATCTGTTCTCTTCTGCTTCTGAAACATTGCAAGCTTAAGGAGACTTCAAATAGCTAAAAAGCTGTAATTAGAGCCTTCTTCTGAAATATGCATTTGTTTCTCTGACACTATGCAGGAAAGTTCCTGTTTTCCTGTTGTTTCCTGTGGCATAAACATTTATTTTAAATTTCTTTTGTCATCTGGGGAGATGCTGTCTGGAGGAGACGTGCTTTCACGTGACATTCTTCCTTCCCGCTGCTGTTTTTGTGGCCTCAAAGGCAAATGCAGGATATTCCTCTTCCAGTTCCTTTAGTGCCTCTCCTTATTCCAGTATCTCTGATCAATCAATTTGCAGTGATGTCAGCATTTCCGAAGAGCTGATATAATTGTGTGAAAGAAATGTAGAACAGACTGGCATTGAATTTCCTAGAAAAGCCTGAAACATTCTTCAAGCTTGTATAGATTACAGAGGATTTGAACAATAATGTAAGTATTTTAAGTACTGTAATGTAAGTATGATTCAGTTGATAATAAAATGAGATGAGGATGAACATCAGATTGACATAATTTATCCAGATCCCTTGGGGTCAGGAAGAAGTTTGGCAAAACCCTCAGAAGGCTTTTTATTAACTGGGACAATCCAGATAAAATTTATCCTCTTTGTGCATGGCCCTGATCTGTACTGTCTCTTGTGTCCCTTCCTTGCTGTACTTCTGTGACAACTATATGACTCAAGTGGCTTAGCAGGTGATATCCTGTATCAACACTAAGAATTAGAAAGGTGGGAGAACTTCAGTTAGCTGCTGGTACACACTGATAATCATATTTAAGATTCTGTGTTGTCTTCTGCACATCCTTTCTTTACAGCTACACAGCACTGATCTGGACTGAGCGGTCCAGTGGATAAACTGTGCTAGCAAAGCATTAATGGGAGAAGTCTCCAAAGTTCATAAACTGGGAACTGCAGAGAACCCATTTTAAAATTAGCACACAGGTGTATTCCTACAAGAAGTGATTGGCCTGATTTACTGCATGACCTAATGACTCATGACCACATGGTTAAACACTGCTGGATAATCTAGCTTAACTTTTTAATAGTTGCAGCAAATCATTTAAGTAAACCTTCAGAAAGGCAGGTGAGAAGGAAGGAGTTGCTTGGTTGAGACTCTTATAACCTCAAAAAATCTGAGAATGACATGAGGAATCGTGTCTTTTGAGACGACTCGCAAAGTCCACTTTATTTAGGATTAACGGGGACGTGCTTTCTGAAGGCTATTACTGATGAAAGCACAGAGGTTTCTGTTCATCAGGACAGAAAACAGGAGGCAGGTGTGTGTGTGTGTGCTTTACTCTGAAGAAATGGGCAGGAATTATACTTAAAGATTGTATGGGTTTATCTCCTGCTAGGAATTTCATGGCACTAGTTGACCTTGGCCTTCATTCAGTAGTGCTCCTTCTTCTGTAATGCTGTAAATGACTCTAAAATTGGTTTGCTTCAGCATTCTGCAAAGGAGAGAAGGTAGAAAGGAAATTTGAATAGTCAAGTCAATTATGTAGCAGAAAATAGGTAGGACAGGTTTTAGACAGGTGTGCCCATGATCAATTGAAAAGGATATAATAGAAGGCTAGTGATCCAGTGATTTTTTATAAATTAATTAGCCCTTATGGGTAATTAACTTCTTTGTACAGAGATCTATATTTCAATAGAAAGACATGCAGTCTGTAGAACAGTGCATTTTGTTAGTGACGCACTTATTGTGCAACTGTTTACTCCATTATTGCATCATGACTGTGATTAGGAGAAAAGGTTTTGTCTTGTCTCAGTGAAGGTTTCAGTATATAGCTTTGGTTGTTGGCAAACCAGCCTGCGAGATACCTAAGAAATGTTGGTTATTTGAGGAATCTGGCTTCTCCGTCCCTCAAGCAGCCTTCATCATATTCCCTTCCTCCTTCTGACCAGAGCATTGTCAGCATGTTAGCCTGACATTCTAATTATGAATGAAAGTTTTCTTTGTGTCTCTCCCCATGAACCAGATCTTCTGTCCAGGTTAAGGACAGCTGATACGATCGCAAACCAACCATAAATATCATTGCCCATAAAGGTCTTTTCTTAGGGCCTGGCATTCCTATAGAGTTTATAGCAACTGGCAGGGGTCTGGGTATTTCAGTAGGGTCTGTTTTGGAGGAAGGTGTGGACACCAGGCTCTGGCAGAGGAGGATAGGGAGTTGGGCGTGTGAGTGTGAGAGAAGCGGGGGAAAGGGCTGCCTACTAGTCTGTAGGTTGGTGATACAGCTCAAGAAGGAGAGGCAGTGGAGGCTGAAGTGGTTTTGATGGTTGGGATGTCAGTGGGCTGTTTGACCAGGCAATACCACAGCATCTCCAAGCATGGCCCCTTCAGTTTAGACTAGGCCTGAGTACTGATGGCTAAAGTAAGACGCAAATACAGTGTGGGTGTCAGCTGCTCCTTGGTACCTGCCTGGGTATGCGTTCTTACTACCTGATAAATTTTATCTCTGTTTCAATGATGAGTCACTCTCCCTGAAGGATAATGTACTTAGTGTTTACTACAGAGAAGTGGCATGTAAATAAGCAGTTAATGCAAAGTTGCTGGCACAAATGAACTCCTACTTACAACCTGAAAAATGTGACTTTTCTGATGACTTAGTGTATTTTTTGTATTCTCACTCTTCTGGTTGAAAGGCGTCTCTTCCCTTCCTTATGAGGCTTCTTTACCAGAAGTACCCGGGTGTGGTTTTGTAGTGTGAAAGATGGATGTGGGAGGAGGCTTAAATTAGATGTCAATAAAATTCAGAGTAGGAAGGAAAAAGTCATTATGAAAGAGTTTATCTCTGTTGCTTCCATTACCAAAAGCAGGTGAGTGTGCCATGAAACCATCAGGTGGCAGGTTCAAAACAAACAGGAGATAACATCTTCACAAGCTGCTGCATGTTGAAGTTATGCAATCCTTGGCCACAGCATGTCTTGGGGTCCAGAAGTTCTCAGAGCTTCAGAAACTGGCTTTGAAGGTTCGTAGATGAAAGATGCCTTGAGATTTGACAGGCACAAATACACCTACCATGGCTTAAGGTGTCCGTCATACACAAACTCCTGGAAACCAAGTATCTTGCAGAATGTCAGTCTGAGCTTTCCATGCTAATTTATTCCTCCCAGATATCCACTGCTGGCCACTGTCAAGCACAGTACATTGTGCTAGATGCCATTTTTGAACCACCATGAACTTTTTCATGTTCTTAACTGTGCTGTTAGAGGGCACATTT
The DNA here is from genome assembly GCA_013397175.1 of Platysteira castanea. Classification (NCBI taxonomy): domain Eukaryota; kingdom Metazoa; phylum Chordata; class Aves; order Passeriformes; genus Platysteira; species Platysteira castanea. The sequence continues at coordinate 91,920 of VYXC01007874.1, forward strand.
GTACCAGTACGACTGCATCTATACTTGGAGAAGATGGGGATATCTTGTATTGCTTTAACTGCTGTCAAAAGGATCTAGTCTTTCTCTGTGGATGAGGCAGCAGCAGGCATTTCAGTAATAACACTTGGAGCAATGGGCTGAATCAACAGCTTTTCCTAAGCTCTGAAGACAGAAATGTAGTAGAAAGTATTTTTGAATACAATATTTAATAACAAAATAAAAGACTAATGTTTAAATTCCATATGACGAAGAATACCTCTTAGGCAGAACTGCCTTTTTGAGAGTTCAGTTGTTTTGAGTACAGAAAAACACTGTTTGGATTTTGAAAATGGGTGGGAAACAGAGACATTCAAATCTGTTATAAGGAAATTTTTATTAGTCTGTGGATACCTGCTAAGTTAATTTAACTGGGACTTCATATCCTGTTTTCCCAGTTGTGCAATTAGGAAAATGATGCTGCTGTTTCTAAAGACTGACAGGAAATTTATAATTTTGGCAGGAGATCCTGATGGTTTACACACTGCAGGCATCAGGCTGGAAGAAACTTGGGTAAAGCTTCTTGCAGAGGGAGAAGAGGAGGCTTTCCAGTTATTTTAATTTCAGAGTAACTAGGGCAAAGTAAGATATTACCCTTTCTGTGATAGTTTATGGGCTATGGGTAATTTGTGCACAAGGAGAGGGTGAAGTTGCACAGACTAACTTTCTTGGATACTCCCTTGTGGTGCAAGCAAGAAAAATGGCAGATAAGGCTTTGATCTTGTGGTGGAGTCAGTTGCTGGCCATATTTGCCTTCGGGCTGGTCAGCAGGACAAGTGCACACTGCAGACAGTAAATCTCTAAGATAAGTTATTGAATATCTACGTCCATGCTGTAAGTCAGCTAAGGAGAAAGAAGCCAGGGAAGTTTTCCTGGGCTCTGAAGCCCTTCATACCTCCTGCCCAAGACTTGCACAAACACCTTGCCGCCCCCTTGCCTCGTGCTGGTGTATCCTGTGTCCTAACAAGGACATGGAATCCTAAGGAGGAAATTCAGCAAACCTGCACCCAGCACCTTCCCTAGTATCTTGGTCTCTCTACTCTTAACAGCTTCTCTAAACGGCTTCAAGGCCCTTTAGTGCCAAGATCCTGCAATGTGGTGTCCTGGGAACAACTTCTAACCACAAGAAAGAGCCTCCCTGTCTCAGGCCCATGCTGTTATTGATCCCTCATTGTAACAGGATGGTGGGAATAAGGTTCTGCCTTTTTTCAGCACTGTTCAGGTGAATAGGCAGCAGAGACAAACACAGCTGTCAGGAAGAAGGCCACAGTTAGAGCAGTGAGAGCTGAGATGGGGAGTTCCAGTGTCTCATTAGAATGGGAGTGCCACAGGAAGGTGAAGGCTGCATCATGGTCTGTTCAGCTCCAAGTCTCAGAGGCAGCAGCCTTGTTTGGCTGCGATCTGAACCTATTTGCTCCTGTGCAACACCCACCTTGGTTCAGTGTCCTACCTATGTCTCTCCTGCTGCTCCTGTTGTTCCCAAAGCTCTGGATGCAAGTGCAAGAACCAGGGCAACTGGGGACAGGACACAGTTGAGGGCTGACAGTTTAGGGAACTGTGAGAGCAAGGGAAAGGAGGAGGAGGAGGTGACTTGTTATCAGCTTTCCTATATGCAAGGTTGCTAACATAGCCCTGGTGCTAATGCAGTGATGAAGTTCTCAAACCTTTTCTGTCTCTCTCTAGCTCAGTACATGGGTAGTTCCAGCACAAAAGCACCTGCATTAACCTTGGCTTGGACCATATACTTTGAGCTGTAGAGTGAATTTGTGATGAAGGAAGACAACAGAAAGCAGCAGTTTCTGGTCAGGAGGCAACCCTCAATTGGGAAGGGGCTTGTGTGACATTCACTGTCGTGATTCAGAGGAACCCTGGTGGGAAATGTGCAGGTTTGGTAAACAAGCCAATAGCACTAAGAAAACACCTGACTATGTGTCACTAATTTTGACTCCCAAGGGAAACTGATTTCCAAAACATTGTCATTCAGCACAACTCTTAGAGGCTGTGTGGATTTTGCTTGGTAAACATTGCCTTACTTAACAAAGGCGACTACTAGTGAAGAAAGAAAAGGCCAGATATACAGTTGCTGTGAAGTGAAAGCCTGCAGGCAGAATAGCTGACATTCACTTAAAACCCTATAATTCTGCTAGTGAAGAAAAGAAAATGCTCTCAACTGGCAGATGAAACGTATTCTTTTCCCTGCCTTCATGTAAAAGGTCAAGAAAAAAAAAAAAAAAAAAATCAGGAGGTCAGAAATAAAACAGGAACAGTAAAAATAGTCTTTAAGGCACTGCAGTGTTAACAGTGTTTTTCTTCCTGTAGCCTGATCTTGCTGCAGAAAAATACCTGGAGAACATGCCAAAGCATTAAAAGCAGTACAATTGCATTTTGAAAGGCAATAAAAGCAGACTGTGTGGGTAAAGGGCTGTGCCGTTCACCTTTCATCTCTCTGATGGTCACCCAAGGATCTCCTTTGTGATTATAAAGGGTGCCATTTTAAGACCATTTATGTTGCTTGGGATAGTTATTTGAACAGTATCTATGCATCGCTGAGGTAACTTTAATTGGGTTGCCGTTTAGGTGATGCAATTAAACTGTTGACCTTCTGATAGCAAAATATCCAAATGAAATAGTCTTGTTTGGGTAGGGGCTGTTAAAATGTATAGTGGCTTATTGACATACTTCAGGTTTATTGACCTGACCTTCTGAAGTTACCTTTTGCAATGCAGAAAATCCCTTCTGTGCCTTGAATTCATTTCGCAGAGTTTTCCCCCCTGAATTGTGAGGGGCAAGAGCTCAGACCATCCTTTACTTGCTATTTAGTGAAGTCCTCCTGGAATTGTGCATCTACAAAGAAATTCAGCTCTTGAATTGAACCCTGCCGTAGGGCTTCAGTTTTATCTAGCAGAGGAACCTTTCAGCCATCCCTTCTAGGAGGAAACCCAGGTCAGACACAGGGCATTTGATTCCCAGTTTTATGTAAAGAGTTAAAAACAGCTGTGGTTTTTCCACATATTAGACATGCATATTAGAATAGCTTCTCATGTCACCTTGCTATTTTATGAACAGAGAAGGATTTGTGCATTTATATTGGATGCTCTGATCAGACATAGATTATTTTGTTATAGTTTTCTGTTTGGAGCTAATCTCCAGGAAGGAGGGATAGAAGACTGAGACCTGGAATATGATATCAATGTGAAGAGGGTCTGTCACTTCAGAGCTGTATAGATTAAGACAAACTAAATTAATTGACCTTTTCTTCCCTGATATCTAAGGACTACTTTCCATTCTCTGAATTTTGACTATCTTTTTTCATTACCACCCTGAAAAGGATGTCTGTGTCTCTGAAACACACTATGCAATCTAGTCTGCTTTCAACATCTATCTACCAGCACTTAACTCTCCGTGAGTTGTATCTGTTAGCAATCTGATGGAGAGACTTCTCCTTGAGGTCTTCTGTCTGCTAGAGCAGTTTATCCTTTGTGGTTTAACTCTTTCCCTTTTTCATATCCTTGGATTTTATTTTCAAAAAACAGATTGTGGTGACAGATGGCAGTGGTTTTCCATACTTCAGAGACTGATCATTCCTCTTGACCTGACCAACAACATTGTTTCTTACCCTGTTTTCCCTGCCCCTACCCAAAACAACTTCTCTTGATAGTTCAGGATGCTTTCTGACTTCTGTATAATGCTTATTCCTTTTCCTGCAGGGCAATGAAAGCTGGTCCTGCCTGGTTGCTGTGAGTAGTCAGGACATAATTTCAAGTTCTACTCTGAAAAGCTCAATTATGGGAGCTTTTTTTTTCCTCCTCCACCCCCAGGATTTAGCACAAGCCAAAAGGGAAATTAATCTGATGGCTCTTAGAAACAAATTCGTAAATTTTTTATATCTTACTTTTGCCACAACAGAGTTTCAAATCCTGTTTTTATGAAATCCATGGAAGTTTTCCAGTGGATCCGAGTCTGAGGTGGGTGTCTGTTAAGAGTCAGAAAACAAAATGTGGTATGAGTTAGAAACAGAGATCATGTTAACTGTTTTCTCTCCAGTTTCCTCTCAACAGAAAGTTCTGTTGTCCTACATGTGAAATTTCTCGTATGGCTGTTTTCCTGGAGAAAGTCTGGATGGGCAGTAGGTTAGCAGTTACTCTGCCCTGTAAGTTCATGTTTTGTCAAATCATTACCTGTGAATAAGGTATTAAAGGTATGTTTTTACAACTCTAGTTTCCTGCCAAACGACCTGGCCTCAAGGTACCTCTTCACAGTGACATTTCTAGAGGCCAAAAGCAATCTCCATAGTAGAAGACTCAATTGGGAGACTATGGACCATGAGATTAGAAGGTTTTTTGAGTTTGTAACATGCCTAATTTTCCCTAAAAAGCTAAACAAGCACCAGGCTTGTTAGGATTATTAATCTTTTATGTGGTCATTTTTGCTTAATCTATGAAAGTTATTATAGGCTGGAATACATATAATTTATACAGTATGGTATTGGGACTCCAGGGAAGGGTACTACTCTTTAAAGAAGAAAGGGAAAGTAGGACATCTGGAAAAAATCTGATGAGGAAAACCAGAACACAAGTTGGTAGAATAGCCATGAAAGTTTTATTTTGCTAAAATTCCTAGGGTAAGCGTGTGGCATTATTCATTTTACATGCCAATTATCCTTGCCTTTGCATCTATTTATAGTTGGCCTCCTATGGAGGCCCAAACTGAGAAACATCGTTTTGAACTCCTTTCACACTCCAGTTACACAAACCCGGTTCATGCTATTTTGGGGTCAGACACCTGCAGCCAGAGCAGTGGAGGGGCAGTGTAGAGAAGCAGGCCCTCAGAAAGAAAGGAATTAAAATAATTTCTGTACAACATTTTGTAGGATGTTGAACATTCCAAAATGGGATTAATCAATTTTCAGTAGCCCTGAAGAAATCATGTGCTGGGGCCTGACCAGTTTAACCGCAGAAACTTATCAGTGCAGGGGGAAGGCCAGGCATTAACATCCAGGGTCAAACAAGCAGCTCTGGCCGCTGCCATTCCCCTGTTCTCCAGCTGCTCCAGGGCAGGTGTACGGAGCGTATCCTCCAGACAACAGCAGACCCAGAGGTCTGGCCATCCATTACACAGTCCCAGAGGGGTCTTCCCTGTGCTGCCGGCGCCTGGGTGAGTCCCAGGCCGTGGGCCGCACACAGCCCAGCTGGCTGCCCTCCCAGAGCAGGGGCTCGCGGTATGCGCTTGGGGAGTCCGGAGGCTGCTTGGCACTGGAAGCAAACTAATGCAAAACACAGTCAAAGCGCTTTCATGTGAGCTCCTGAGGAGAGGCCAGGGCGGCTGTAAAGGATACGCACAGCCTTGGGTTTGTTTACGAGGGGAGAGAAAGGGCTGCTGTGGGAAATGGCCGCGTCACTGTTCCTTGTGGTGTACTGTACGTTGTTTATATAGTAGTGCCAAGTGGCAAGCACAAACACACTCATGACAGAGCACCTCAGGAACTGCAGAGCCTCCTTTTGATCTTCTTCAAAACCAAAAAAGGGAGAGAGTTGTTTAAATTTGTACTACTGTCACTGCTTCTCAGCTGTTTGAACATTTTTTCCACCCACTCATGTTTACTTCTCTCTGCACCGGTGAGTTTCTAGAGCACATTAGAAACATCACAGGCAATGCCAAAGTTTGAAATTGAGCAGCTGAGGTCACTTTTTCAGCCTGGAGAGAAGGGGAGACTTGACAGGAGACCTCATGGTGGTCTACAGCTTCCTTGTGAGGGGAAGGGGAGACACAGCCACCAATCTCTCCTCTCTGGTGACCAGTGACAGGACCTGAGGGAATGGCATGAAACTGTCTGGGAAGAAATTAGGTTGGATATTAGGAAAAGGTTCTTCTCCCAAAGGGTGGTCAGACACTGGAAAAGGCTCCCCAGGGAGGTCATGACAGTGGCGGCCTGCCAGAGTTCAAAAAGTATTTGGACAATACTTTCGGGTCCATGGTGTGACTCTTCAAGCTGTCTTGTATAGGGCCAGGAGTTGGACTTTGATGATCCTTGTGGGTCCCTTCCAACTCAGGATATTTTGTGATTCTATGAAATCCATGCTTGTCTCTGGATGAATGTTCTACAACACTGAAGATCTGGGTAGTGTGATCATAGTTGTATTTGTAGCAACCTCTGTTGTCTGCAACTTTCCCTCTTTTAATGACATGTTCATAAGTACTATTCCAGACTCAAATAAAAAGTATTTCTGTTACTGTTTCATAAAAGATTAGTACAAACAAGGTTAGTACATTTTGTGAGTCCAGGAGAGTAAGAACTGCTAGCTTTTCTATCCATACTTTGTGAATTTAATTTACATTTTCAGATTAGTTTTATTCCCTGTAGGTATGTCCTGAACTGCTCTGTAGTAATTATTTTTGATGACTCCACTAACGCCTACTTCTGAAGACAGAGATGATCTATTTCAAACTCCTCCGCTGAATGAATTCAGCCAACAATCCACTCATGACTCTGGCAGATGTTTTTACTTTCTTTCTTTCCTTCAGGCCAGTAAAAACTTTATAAATCTTCCCTCTACCACTCCAGAAATATGAGAGCTTCCCCCTTGACACCCGAAATATCTCAGTGACCTTGTCTGCATGCAGTAGAATACATTTGTAGATACTGCAGACACCTAAGTTTAAATAAACAAACCCCCAATATTTACTCTTATAAAGGGTTGATCCAGATTAGACTAGTATCCACAAAACAAGGTTTTTCTTAAGAATACTTACTTCTGGAGCTCATATACCCACAATTCAACAGCTGTCAGCTTGATTACCTTCTGTAGCAAGTCCAAATGTTTATGTTGGTTGCCCTTGTTGTTCATATAATAACGTCTCCCCTCCTTTGTATGCACACCAGTAGCCATGAAGTTAACGGACTATTTCCATTGATCTCAAGGAATGTTAGCCAGAGGTCTGTAGAAAATGCATGAGATCGTGCTCCAAATCAAGCCTGAGCCATGTTCGTTACAATCTTTCCTTTGTCTCCATTTTGCGATGCTAACTCTTTGGTCTGCTCTCCCATTGAAGAAGACCTGAGAGTTCAAAGAACCTACTTCAGACTCTCTTTCCATATGCTCTTTGAGGCTTGTACTGTTTGCTTGGAACTGGAAAGCATTCAGATATGTTGACTATTTCCAGGGAAAGAGTGAGGTGAACTGATGATTGCAGTCCATCTCTCCCTAGACTAGGGGACACATTATTTTTTGGAACTAAGTTTTGCTAAGAAGCCAAAGATTAATTTGCTATGGAGACTAAATTATCCTTTCACTTTATAATTTATTGAAAAATGTCATGGTGTTGTAACCAGAGGCAACTAGAAGCCTTCATGATGATGAATAATTATGACATGATGAGACATGTCTCAGGAGGGATTTTTGAAATCACTCTAATGCGAATAAATAAAATAAAGATTAGTATTCCAGGGAAAATACATAAACTCACAAAACTACAAATGAAGATTAGCATATACTTTTGTGGTTTGTTTTTTTTGGTTTTTTTTTAAATTGTGAAATTGTTGGAGTTTTTCCAAAGTAGTAGCATAAGAGGGGGTATTTTGTATCTTATTAGGTCTGTGCTAATTGCAGGTTATTTACAGCCACTTTAAAAGAAAATTCCCATCAGGGCAATATTCTATTTCAGTTTTCTTCATAAAGCAGTGAGATGGGGATCTCTTCCTTGTCATTCCTATCTCAGTGCCATTCTTTTTCTTCTGATTGTCAACGAGCCTGCAGGTTGTTTATGCAGAATTTGCAGTGTTTAACTCTGAGAATTTGTGTTGTACTCCCTGGATATCTTGGTATCTCACACCTTCCTGGGTATTTTCTGCTTTCTGTACATTCTCTGCAACAGCAAATACCAAATACTTGCATCAGTTAAAGTTAGTGTTAGTGGACCTATGGGATGGATTCACTCAGGTTCTATGCTGTGTTGAGGAACAGCCATTAGTATAAAACTCATAGAAATGAGATAAAACTATGAGCACTTTACCCAAAAAAATGTACCATCCCACAAAAAATGAGAATGAATTGGCTAGGACAACTATAAAGTTTGCACTTCCATTCAGCCACAACAGTAAAGTGTAATCAAAATGAAATTTTTTCTGGCTTCTCTCCTTTTACCCTCTTTGAAAGAAAATACTTAGGCCTGTGGCTTTCTGTAGGATTTACTGATAATTCATATAAGCCAGTGTCTGGGATCTGACTTTTAGATGTACTGAGTATCTGGAACCCAGGTTTTAATTTGCAACAGGAATGGGAAATGCCTGCTCCTGAACAGGAGGCAGTGTAAGTCAGGAGCTGCTTTGTGAAACCAGTACTGCTGTCCTGGTAATGATGGAAGTAGTAGTAATTCAGGGGACAGCTGTAATGAGAGTGCTGTTTGTTTATAAAATGCCAAAAGGTGGAAACAGCCATTACTCACTTGCAAAGAGGACTGCAATGGGCTGAGATAGCTCTGTATGCTTATTTAACTTTGAGCACCTATTTTATTAATAATATTGCTGTGAGCATTGTGTTTAAACTATCAATCCTTTATTAAGTCTGAGAGCAGACAGCCAAAGCTGTGGGGGTCTTTCATATCTTGAAAGGCACATTTTGCAGGACAGTATGCCCACTGGGGGACATGTGGGCAGCTAATAACCTTCAAATTGTCCACTCTAGGTCACCTAACCATATGTCATGACTGTCTTAACTCACCTCCTCATCAATAGCCTGACTACTTCCACCTCTAGTGGGTTTTCCTAGGAGTGACTTGCTGAATTTGAGAAATTTGATCCCATCTTGGATTAATGAGAGTTTTAGCTCTGACACCCATGAGGCAGGGTTGAGCTTTGATGATGTGTGAGAAACAGCAACCCAGCTGTATTGTCCACCTTTTTGGAATGATCACCTAGAGAGGGCGTGGGAGCTCTTGACACAGAGAGCAGGTACACAACGTGAAAAGGTTCTGCTTCTTTGCATCTTCTTTTCTGAGAACACTCCTTTAGTGATTTCAGATTTAGAAACAATGTGTTTACCAACAGCAGAAATAATTCCAAACCTTTAATAGATGCTCAGATTTTAGACTGAGTGTTTGGGAATCTCCGAAGTCTCTACAAGTGTTTTCTGTGTCTATCTGGCATAAGAAGCAAGTAGTATTCTACCATTAATACTGTTACTGTAATCCTGTATTATTTGTCCATGTTTTACACAGCATCGTTCTGCTCCCTAAGGACTAGACATTGGCCAGTGTTGCATTCTCATCAGTGAGGGATGGCTTGTGCATCTGGGTTTTACATCAGAAACATGCTGTCTCGTTTGTGTGGAGCTCATTCGGAAAAGTGACTGAACTGTTTTTCAAAAGTGGGATGCTGTAGTTTTATACCAATGGAGCGCCAAAGGACTTAAGTTTATGTGTCCTAATTTCTGGTTGCAGGAAAAGACATCAATACAGAGCACATATGAAATTCTGCCTCTGTAATGAAGAATATTCTTTGACTACACTGTTTCCAGTGTAAACTACTGAACATGCAAACACAAGTTGCATGGGAGATGAGCCAAGGTGATGAAGTCCAAGCAAGATGAGGAAGCACAGAGACTGTAAACACATTATCTTCTAGTAAAGGAAACATGTGTTGTAAAGATATAGGGTCTTGTCTTTTATTTTGGGAAGAATAAGTTGTTTTTTTTCTGATACAGGTGGCAAATTCACCAAGGAAAACATCCGCCAGAGAGCAGAGGTAGGCCAGAACATTTCACAAAAGCCTCATTATCTGTTGTTCTGTAAAGCAGGAGACCAAATGCTGGTCTCCTGAAGTTACTGGCAAAACTAGCTTTTTCAATGGCCTAGGAGTTTATCCCAGGTGTTTTGCTACCATAGTGACAGTCTTATCCACATGTGTAGAGAGCAGTTGGTTTAAATTAAGAACTGCTCTTACCAGGGTGCAATTTTTGGAACTAAATGACAGTTACAGTTTAATGAATTAAATGTAAGTATTATCAAAACTATTTCTCAGTACCCCTTTTAGATGTAGACTAATACTTGACAGAATACTACAGGCATCATTGCAGTGCTAACAGATCACAGTAAATACAGCAGAAGTATGTATGATACAAATAAATTTTACCTTCAGAAACTTATGCCATCTAAACCCACAGAGCTCAGTGGGCACACTAAGAGGAGCCAAAATGGATGTATAAACTCACATACCTATACCAACTGGGCATAGGGCAAATGCAGAGTAAATACACTGTCAGAACAGTCCATTTGTTATAAAACTGTGCCAGATATCATCCACAGCAAATATCCCTGTAATTTCCTTCATGAAGAGACTGCATACAGAAGAAAACTCTTTTGACTTCATATTGTGGGGGAATAGCGTAAGTTCTTATTTCTTTGTGTGCTGATTCAACAAGTACTAGTGATATGTGTTGATCTTTTTCTTTACTGCTTTTCAGAACAAGGATATTCTGAACTTATTTATGCTCTTTATTTGAAACATTGATGCCTGATATTGAGAGTAAAGCAAGAAAGCTGGGAAAATTTGTGGGCTACTGGTATCTTTGATATATTTCTAGCAATGCCTTTCATAAGAATTTTAGATCTTTGTGATTTGAAAATAGAGGTTTAGATAAACCTCTATCTAAATGATAAATAAGTATATAAAAATGAAAAATTTAATTTAGATATGATCATTTAGACTAATATATTTTAAGTTCTTGTATTAATTCAGATTTATTGTCATGTCTAGCTCTTATTAATTATACATAATACTGAGATCCTACAGGATCACCATCAACTTGTAAAGCCTATGGAAAGTGAAATTTGCACTGATGCTGTTCAGTTCAACACATGCAAGCTACAGACATATCCTAGGATCACAGAATATTCTGACTTGGAAGGGACCTACAAGGATCATAGAGTCCAGCTCTTAACTGAATGGTCCATATGGGGATTGAACTCAAAACCTTGGTGTTATTAGCACCATGCTCCCACCAACTGAGCTAATCATGTTTGCATCACCTTTTTTTATTATTATGGTCATAGGTATAAGCCGGGCAATTATTTTTTGGAGGTGGAGATTTTTGAAGCAAATGAGTCTTATTGACAGATCTGGTTCAGATGATGATCGGACAGATGATTTTGATTCACAGTGAATTTGCACATGCCACTTGTGGTGTTCCATTGCGGTTACTGGCAACTGATTTTTAATTCTTTGTTGCTTTTTGAGGCAGATAGTTTTATTTTTTTCAATTTTTAAATAAAACTGAGGTATTTATGTGTTTGAGTATGTTTACTGCATCAGTTATGAAGTCATTGAAATGGCAGCAGTGCTTGGGAGCATACTAGAGTACCAAAAACAAAAAAATATTTTAACAGATAGATCAGTAGAGTTTTTTAAGCTCAAAAGCATCTTTAGATTCAAATCAAACAATGTGTGACTGTGATATCATTAAAACAAATATCCCAAATGAGCCATCTCTCACCCTTAATACCAAAGGGATGACATCATTTCTGCATATTGTATTGTATTTTTTGTCATTCAGTACAGAGGTCAGACAAGTAAGCTGGGAAAGCAAGTTGTGTTCCAAAAGGCCACACCAAGTCCCAGCACGAGCTTTTTATTTTCTTTGAATGTAAGATCATAAGAAATTAACTTTTATTCTGTTTTTCCCACCTGTGTTTACTGTAGCTAGGGGACCTATTGCTTTTCTATTTGTATTCTATTTATTTAAAAGTAAAAAGAGAACAGAAGAGTATGTGGGAAAACTAATAAGGCAGATTTAGCAAAAGGGGTCTGTACATTGCCACCCCACACTGTGGTAGCTTCAGAGCAGACTGCTGATGGTTTGCCTGGCTAATTTTATACTGTGCTTCCCACTTTAGGGTATGGCTCCTACAGCATCACTCTCATACTTTAGATGTTATGGAAAATGGTATTTGCACTGAAGTCAGTGGTAATTGAGTGCATACACTGAAGAAAATAAACACAAACATTGCTTTCATTGTCTCTTCCTTCCTCTATTATGTATGCTAAACTTTTGCTATTGTTGTTTGTTTGCTTACAGAGATACCAGGAATACCACTGGAAATTCTGTCTTCCAATTCCTTCCTTGAAGGAAGGACAAGGAATCAGTTTTTTTATTTTTATGTTTTTAATAGTGGAAGAGTACCAAGTCACAACTCTGAAACTTGTTCTACTATGAAAATAGCCTTGCTGAGAACATAGCATGGCTTTGATTTGCTATTCCTTAGAAAAAAAAATCAAGAAGTTGATAAGTAAATGGAAAAATATGTTGAAAAAAAAGGATTTTTTCTTATAAAAACTTGCACATGTTTATGCTTAAAAACATTTGCACAAGGTAGATGTTTTATGTTAAGATAGGTCCTAAAACAACCTATTCACCAAACAACACATAACAGTTGAGCTCAATGCTATTTGCTTTTATCATAGTAGCAGCAGAATGGATGTGACAGTGCCTGTAGTACTGTTTGCAAAGAAATGTATGCAAATTCAGGCTCATACTGCTTGCCAGACACAAAATGCTCTCTTTATGGTGAGATAAATTAGTTTCAATTTTTATGCAAATTTTCCTGCATATTGGCTATAGAGCTCTTATGTCATATTTGGAGGTACTGCATGTCAAGCACTGGAGAGGCTTTGCATTTTTTACAGAAGTCCTGCTGAGATATGTGGGGATATGTAAAGCAGTCAGAGAGAGAAATTAATGCCATTTCTTTCTGCCTTCTCTGTATTTCATCATCGATTGGAGATACGATGTGGGAAAAGAGATTTTGGCATCTCTAGTTGAAATAGTGTTATTCATACAGCTTTGTATGTAAATGTGTTCATTGTTGTGTCTAGAAGACACAGAAACCCCAGCAGAGCCATCTCAGATTGCACTGTTTGGTACAGACTGTGAGGGAATGATGAACCAAAGTTGCCGTGTTCAACACAGAGCGAGTTCTTTGCTGTTGGAACATTTCATTTTTGGAAGTGATAGAAGAGAGACGAGGAAAGTAGGGGAGGAGTAGAAAGTGTGGCTTTGAAAAGTCTATCAGAAGGATTTTCTGTTCCTCTTACAGTTCATCTCTTGGAATACTGTCCTGGGATGTGAATTCCTGTTTTCCCTCCTACTGAAGGGATTCTCCTCAGAGATGCCATTCCCTCCTAATGTTTCAGAAATTAGAGTCCTTCTCAGCCTGTGGCAGATTCCTGAGTCCTGCCTACAGGAACTGCTCCATCAGCACTGAGCAAGTGTGACCTCAGCTTTTGCCTGCTCCCCTGGGAAGCAGGACTGTCAGGTTCCATGTTGCACATCCTACTTTCAGTGGAGTATTGTCCAAAAAGTCAGATAACTGGGCTATGTACACCTGTGGTCTGAGCCCTCTCTTGAAATTTAGAAATACATGTTCAAGTTGTCTCAAGCAGAGGGTGGAACTAAACTGAGGTTTCCAGTACCTGGGAGACATCCTCAAGTCAATGGGGAGAAAGAAGCTATGTGCAGTAATATGGTCCTGTGATACTCCCTGGCTACTCTGCAGCCACAGAAGCATTAAGTGGGAGACCTGGAGTGGGAATCTAGAACAGTTTTCTGCTGCATGACTTTACCACGTGAAAGCTATTATTGAGTATCATACTTCTAATTTAATAAAGCTTTTGGGTTTGTAATTATCTTGGAGACTTTTAGCCTATGTTTATCTTTGACTGAAGTATTTCTATAGCCCCCCAAATATTTGGGAGTGGGAAATATTCCCAGCTTTCTGAAAAAAACAAGAATCCTTGTTTCTACCTCTTCTACTTTTGTTGCTGTAACTCTCTTGTTATTTTTAACAAGCCTTGAGCACATTTGGGGTGAGGTGGGCATGGGGAAACTTGGCTCTCTACATTTGGCTCTACTGTCCATAGAATTTTTTAAAAAGCTTCTTTCTTATTTTTAGAAAATATTTATAAATTGCCCATAGAGTATGTGAACTCATGAATAGTATCACAAGATGATTATTTCAGTGCAACACAGAATTCCTCAGCGTTATTTGCATCTTCTTTTTTTGGCAGGCTTCCAACAAATGCATTATATTTAGGTATGTAATTCGTGAAATTTATATCCTCGCTGTATTTTGGTAGAGAGACTTTTTTTCCTTGCCCATTATTATTCAATAAACAAATTTTGATTTCTTAAACAAGATCTACAGTACAATTCTAAGATAATTTCTATTGATGAAAACTCCCCAGGTGATTGGCAGACTATACCAGAAACTACTCATCAATGCTATCTCTTTGTTAAATGTTTTTGGATTTCAATAGAGGTGCTTTATGGAGACTGCTTCAATGGAATCTGGCATTTTCATTTCTAAAAAATTTGAATGCTGGAAGACCTATAATATGTATAACATTAATTCTAAATGACATAACACTTATACAATGTAATTAAAATGTTACTGGATAGCTTATCATTCTGTGCACTATGTTTTTGTTCTTACAATCTTTCTTAATTAAGAAGTCTGTTTGGTAGGTGAATTTTTAATCCCTTCACAATTTCATATTGTTGTTTTTCTAAATTTGTTCTGAATGTAAACCTAGATATAGGCAACATCCATCAGGTAGTTACTTTATATAAAGCTAGATTTTTAAAAAATCTTGGGTTTCGGCAAAAAGTGTGGTCCACTTCACTCCTTATCACCCTTCTTCTTATTGACATAATTACAATGAATTACATTCTCCTGCAATTTCAGCTGATGATTTCCCCCAGGCCATATTGACTGGGGAGGTTTTGTTGGGTTTTTTTCAGTTGGTTGGTTGTGGGGTTTTCTGATAGGTTGAACTTTGCATGCTTGAGTAGAGATGGCAGACAGTCCACCATTCCACAGAAACTGGCTCAGCATATGTGGGAGATCTTAGGGTTCATGTCCTCATTACATGTTCCCTCTTCTGAATTCTTTTCTATTTTTCACTGCAATTTATTTTTCATTGGCTTTTCTCTCATTAATACCAGAAAAAGGTCAAACTGAACTTCTCATCTCATCCGGTTTTAGTTTGGTTTTTTGTTTGTGTTTGGTTTTTTTTTTTTTTTTTGTGAGGTTGAAATTAGGCAAAAAGAATTTTTCTATCCTTAACTGAAAACCTCTTTTTAATACCTACACTAATAGTACTGGGACAAAAAAATGGGAGAGAGTTTTAATCCTTAAAATGCATTATCAAGTAAAACAAGCACAGTGAAATGTGGCAATAAACAGAAAAGCAAGAGGAGTTTCTTGTCATTTGTTTCTGGTAACTGGAAAATTGTTAGAGCCCAGAAAGGCCATAAAGACTTCATTGTGTCTTTCAATCAAGTTTTAGAGCCAGATAGTTACAAGGCAGATTCATTCTCAATATATAGCCTCTGGAACGATGACCATAGCATTCAATTAATTAGATGTGACCAAAATGTCAAGATCCTCATAAAGAAGTCTTTCACTCATCT
>VYXC01007874.1:107421-235276 GCA_013397175.1 Platysteira castanea
TCTGTTTGTGTTTATGAAAGGATTTTTTTTTTTTTGGGGGGGGGGGGTCTGATAAATATAGGGCTTGGGAGGAATTGACTTATTTATAGTTTCTTCTTATTTCATAGTGATAGTGCTTGCCATCCCTCCCATATAGCTGCAGAGCTCCTTAGCTAGGAAAAACATAGACTGAGTCATCATAATTGCTACTAAAAAGGAGAAACACAAAAGGGTTGGATCCAAAACAACAGCCAAACCCAGCTCTGGTGCACCGCACTCTCTGTGTAATATGTTACCATTACTTCTTTTAAATGTAATGTTGAAACCCATTTAAGCACAGATATTGTCACTGGAAACTCATAAAAACACCAGTTTAAGCAGTCCCATGCTGGTTGAGCATCCCATTAGCCTGTCTCGGACAATGGCCAGCACCAACAGCTCAGGGGAAAGGGCTTAAGAAACACAGCAGTGATCCATCCCTCTTTCCTTTCTTCTGGTGATCAGTGCTGCAGGCATTTCCTCCTCTTGATATCATATTAGGGCCATTGTTTAGTTATCCTCAATGGACCTTTCTCCAATTGACTTGCCTAATCCCATTTTGAACCTGCTAATATTTTTCACATCCAAACTTAATTTAGCAGTGAGTCACTATTTTGTTGTGTGGAAAATTGTTCCCTTTGGTTGTAATTGTTTTTAAACCTGTCATTAGATAAATTTTGTTTATATGGTAAAGGAATAATGAACAATTGTTCCTTATTCATCTTCTCTGTCCTAGTTATGACTTTATAAACCTCTCCCCCCACACAAGCCATCCTGAGCTGAAGAAAGCTTGCCTGCTTTACTTGAGCAGGTGCTGAGCCATACTTGCAGCCACTTTTGTCCCTCTTCAAAATACTCCAGGTTGTACTGTATCCTTTCAGAGGGAGCATCATCAGAGTTATACGAACACACTTACCAGATGCGAAAAATGTGTAATGATGGAAGGACTCCAGGACATAAAATAATAGGATTTGTGGCTTGTCTATAGATTTAATGAGTAACTGTTTGGGAGTTTAGTTGGTTTTATCTTGAATAGAAGGGTGATTTTTTCATCTCTCTTTCTAAATGAGTTCAAGCTGCTTTGCATTTGGACTAAGCAAGCTAGAACGTGCTCCAGAATAGGAATGTTCACTCATAGAGACAATCTGAAGCAGCTATCCATTCAAAAAATTCTCCCTATCCTCTTAATGCATCAATTTTCATCCATCAACAAACCCTCAGTCCCAGAACTTTCTGCATTTCTTTCACAGGAGCACTGTATGGATTAATTAATGCACACTGTTAGTTGAAATTAATTAGTGACAAAATCTAATTACCTTCCACACCAGTTGACTCTTATCCACACATTGTGGAAACTATAATTTCCCATTCCTTTGGGATACATTTCTCATATGGGCTGCACATGTTTCATAAATTAAAATGTGTTGGAGGTTCTCCTTATTCTGGGAAATTTTTGTGGTCTGCAAACCACAAGCACAAGCAAGAGTTCAAAAGGCTTCAGTAGAATACAGTCTGCTCTAGCACAGTAGATACATAGGTCAATAAACATCTAAGTAGTGCACCTAAATTGATACTTACTACTGTGTGTGCTATTTAGACAGACCTGAGAGACGAATTGCTTTCTAGTCTCACTCTGTTGAAGCATGAATATTGTCCATAGTTTTAACTCATTAGCAGATAACTATTGTCCATTCAGTCCTGCACAAATCTGTAATGAAACAGTTAAATGGAAAACCCCACAGGTATTTCTAGCAACTGACATTTATGACAAAACACTCTATTGTTGGAATCAAAATTGTCATCAAAACAAACCTTTTTCTCAGGCCCAGTGTCTAGTGTGCATTTTAAGTTCACTTGAACTTTTTTTTCTGCAGGTTGGTGGAGTTGACTCTTGACCAATAACAGTTAAAGACTTTACAATATAAGAGAGTGGAGCTCTTACTAGGTTCAAGGCATTGAGAAAATAGGAGAGATCTACTGGACAGTGAGCCAGGATGGCCTCATGGGACCTGGATTTGAGTTCTGATATTGCTGATGACCTGTATTACAGACATGGTAATTTTTCACTTCTGTGTTTATCTGGTTTGCTCAGATGTAATGTATTTGCAGAAGACAATTTTTGCTACATATTTGCAGTCAAACACAATGCAGTTCTCCTTTTCTTTTGGGTGTCTGCTAGTCAGATTCCCTGCTGCAAACTTAACACAGGGATTTCTTAAACTTTCCTGCAGAATATCTTTACACACTTTGTAATTTCATGAAATTAATAAGAATTAGTTAGCTGAAGTCAGCAGGAAATGTCTTTTTTAGCAGAGGAGGTGAGTCCTTACTCTTTGAGTCTTGCCATACTGTTACTTACTGAGCAGTGGTTCCTTGCACAGCT
Source organism: Platysteira castanea (assembly GCA_013397175.1). Taxonomy (NCBI): domain Eukaryota; kingdom Metazoa; phylum Chordata; class Aves; order Passeriformes; genus Platysteira; species Platysteira castanea. Next base: position 109,823 of record VYXC01007874.1, read on the forward strand.
GCTCAACCCGTGCTCACATGCCACCCTGTCCATTCCTACTGATTCATTTCCAGGCTGAGAACAGTCTAAGTGACTGGCCCAGCAGGATAAATTACTCAGCAGAAGAGCTGGGCAGTCTTCTGCTAGGTTAGGGGAGCATCCAGAAAACTCCAGACGTCAAGTGGGTAGTGTGGGAGCAGGGCAGGGGAAAAGAGGGGCCAGGCAAGGAGTCACACTTCCTCTTTGTTAGCCACCATAGGACACCAGGTTTGCTCAGTCGTCCATGGCGCTGCAGCTTAATCAACCATCAAATTGTCTCCAGCTGTGTCCTGTGAGCCTAGAAGATTTTAAAACTCTAGGCTGGCCCAATTTCTTTCTGAATTCATGCAGTATGATCACGTCCTTCATTTACTAGAGGCTTTAATTCAAATGCTGTGTTCCCAGTATATCTTTGTTAATAATGACACAGATTAGTAAACATACTTCACTGTTGGAGCGATGACTGTCTTCCATAGGGAGGGAGCAGTCTGTTTTAGTATTCTAGAAAACTTCATTTCATCAACAGACTTTGTTTTGCATAGCTGCATAACATGAGACAAAGTTGAACTAATGGTCAGGTTTAAGGTTACTACCGAGGATTTCAACTTCTCAGCTACAGGGGAAAAGGTCTTACATTTTTTTCATCACAATCTCTGTCGAAAATGCTTGAATCTGCCTAGAAATAATTACTGTTTCCTAACTCAATAAGATCTCCCAACAAATACAAAGAGCTGCCTGCAGTTCTGACACCATGCAGATCTGTCCTGTTGTTTGTTAATCTTGGTAAACCAGGAGTTCTGTTACAATCGGATGCATATTTTGGCTTTTGAAATGCAGCAAGGAGCACAGGAAATTATATGTGCTGACAAATGGATTCTGAACTTTTGTTAGGAGGAAACAATTTCAGAGCCTCTGCGAGGAGAACTCCACCCATCTTGTTACATGGTGTTTTAATCACTATCTGTTAAATGACTTACATGTTATGAAGGACATGCATGTTTTCTCTTAGAATAGATTCTTATACTCAACCCTGCTTATACACAAAATTTCATGGATTTCACTAAATAAAAATCATTTCTGTAAATGTTTCAGGAAAAAAAAACCCTACTGTATTTAACTCCACTGTCTAGTTCTGTGTTCTTTCAACATAAAAAAACTCTTCTCCCCCTATGTAACAGAAACACTGCTATTAACTGAAACATCAAAGCAATGATGAATATTTCCATAATATATAAAATGTGGGTCTCTCCCTGTAATAAGGAGAGGGTCTTTCTCAAACAGGCTTAACATACATTCTTACTAATCTGTTTTTCTTGAGGTGATTTAAAGATGAAGAACAAGGCACTGCCAAGTACAGTGGAACAGAAGATTTGCTCTCGTGGGTGAGGGACAGTCAGGAATGTCAGTGTCTCAGGGCTGGGATTTCCCATCCATGCTGCATACACTTGGCTGGGCCACTGACCATTGTTTCAACTGATATGCTGTGCTGGCTCCCATGCAAGGTGATTTTTTTCTATGTCTCATTTACAGAACAAGCTCTTCTCACAGTATCTGGGATATGGCTCATTGTGGCTTCCATGAACACAGGGGAAATTCCTGGCATATTCCAGGACCAAGAAATTTGAAGGCCCCTCAGTGACTGAAAATGGGACTGAACCTTTCTTGAAGGTTCATGAACTGTGAATCTGACAGTAAAATTTACCCTACTTTGAACTGATGCCTCAAGTGGCTACCTAGAAACAGAGACTAGACAGGAGTAAGGGAATAAAGGTAGGCATTTATTTGAAAGGCCTTCAAACGTACACCGTGAGGGGCCAAAGGCTACATCCAAAAAATGGACCCCAAGATAGACAACAAGTCACGAGTTCTTCACACTTTTATAGGTTTGGTCCATTTGCATATCAGCATAAATTCACCAATTAAAACTTTAGCTAATGATGTAATTTCTTCAATTTCTCCAGCTCTCTCGCAGCCCTAGTTTACACCTTTGGGCCTAGGACAGTCTGAATGTCCTTGAACAGCAAGCTCAGAGAAGCTTTGTTGTGTCTATCTGGGCTAAGAGAGCAGCTAACAAGCTAGAAGAATCTTCAGAGTTACACACTAGGCAATACAGGATTTGAAAAATATAGAAGTTAAAACCTAAAGCATCCCCCCTCTGGGAAAAAAATAGTGCTGTCTTGGTTTTCTGCATGGTCTTTTCTTCAGGGCAATGTATATCTCATGCATTTTTTGTCATTATACAGTAGAAGTATGGAGTGACAGTGTCTGACATGGAGCTGTTGTTTCTGCAAGTTTTCCTTATTCTTGATTTATTAAGGAAGCTGTACCAATCAGAGCACCCCCTTCTAACATTAGACTGTGAAAAAGAATGAAAAAGGAATGCATCAATTGATTTGGGACTGAGGCTTCTAGGGAAGAAGTATTAACTTCATTTAGCCAATCTTCTTCTATTACAGCATTGGCTTAGTCTCTTTAATTTTGGTAGTCTTTGCTATACTGCAAGGAGAGAAACCTGTGTGACAGAAATGAAGAAAACAGTAGAATAATGGATGAACAATCTAAAACTTTTGGCTTTAGAACATCATTGCTTATTTAATCTCACCCCTATCTGCTCTCTCTCACTCCTCACATGACAAGATAAACTTCTCAGGGGTCGCATCTGTCATCTGGTTTTGGGGTATTAATCTCCTAGATCAAGGAGGTTAAATATATAAACTATAATATATTGATCAATATAAGGGTTGGCTGGTGAAGTTCAATTAATTAATAAAAATTATTAAAACTAGAATCACTCTCCTCATTTTAAGAATGACACTTCCATGGAACATAGACATCGTCTTATACAAAGGTGGGGCTGCCTCTTGACTTGTTTCCTACTTCCAGATTTCCTTTTTAACCATGGCAGGAAGACTGGAATTGTGACAAGAGGAAGGGGAAACACAGAAGAACATTTAGTAGCAGTAAGTTTTCTCATGTTTAGAAATAGCCTCTGTGTGCAAAAACAATTTTCAGCAGCTTTCAACAATTTTAGTGATAGGTTTTGTTTTCTCAGACCTGATCACCCCCTGTTCATCAGTCTTTTCACATGCATCAGTCGTGAGTCTGAGTCTCTCAACATCCCCATGCTGAGCTGTCATGAATCAGTCTGCACTTTGGAAACTGCTTATGACTCTGCTTATGGCAGAGCTTAGGCAGCAGGGACCAACTCTATTTCAGCTCATTATAAGTTCAGGAAAGCTTTTCACTGGCCTGTATGAGAGGAAAGATAGAAATGTAAGTTCTCCCAGACCACTGGAGAACCAATGGCAAGGTGTTGTCAGCCATTCCAGAGAGATAAGTAACAGAGGGTCCAGTCTGAAGTACACTCTCCAGGAGTGGTATGTATACTCTTATCTGGTGTCTGAAGCCAGATGCAACCTTTTAACTAGTTTCATGCCTTGTAACATCAATAGAAGCTATGCAAGCTCACCAGTGGGGAACAGTGTAGTTCTGATGTTAAAACTCATAACTAAGATTCGACACCAGTGCTCAAATTCCATCCTCATTACACCATTCTAAGCTACAATTTTCTGTCTTTAAACCTCTTCTGTGGGTGGTGAAAGCTGAACAGCAGTGAAGACTCAAACCATTGTGTCACATAGTGAACCATGCTACACCAGGATAAAGTCAAACAATGGAATAGTAAACACATCCAAATCCCATCTGTGTTACAGTGTCCACCAGTGGGACTGCAACTGCACCATGGAATCCTGAATTGCAAGTCCTTTTATTTAAGGACAAGGGACACACATCCTAAAGAGTAGTATAGTTTTATCCCTTAATTTATTATATCAATCCAAATTGCTGGCATGAGTGTCCAGATCAGTTATGCTTTTTCATAACTGCCATCTTTTATAGGGTAGTGCTAAAAAATCTAGTACTTTGGTTTATTACATTCACATCAGAATGACCAACACCCTTCTCTGTTTGGGTGCATAAATGTAACTGTTGGTGTTTGTTCATATTTTTTATTTATTTATTTAAGCTGCTTGCATGCAACTGCTTTTGTTTTTGAAGTGAGTGCCTCCTCCTGTCTCCCTTTTCTGCTGGGGACTGGGGGGAAGGTTTGCTCTATCTGCAGAGAATCTGTCTGCTTTCACCTGTAATCCAAAGACTGATGCACCACACCCTAGGCCCTGATGAGAGCTGTCTTTCTTCAGTGCAGCAGACCCCAGGGAGGTGTGGATGGAGTTCCTGAGTGTCAGGTGGGAGAGAGGTGAGAGAGATTATACCCAGCCTAACTTGGTCTGTTACAAAGTTTTGGGCATGCTCTAACTTTGATTAATGAACTGTTCTGCCCCAAATATTTCCTGGATGTCTACATTACCATTTTCAATTGTGCTAACTCAAACAAACCAGCAATCAATTAACTAGAATTACAAAACTCTAGGCTAAACAAAGCCATCGTGAAGAAACTGGCTTTCAGCCCAGTATCTGCTGATGATGGGATATGAAACAGCCTATTGATTTTGCAGCTCTCGAATTCTTGTATGAAAGTAAAAACAATGCTATTTGCCTTTTCAATAGGGGAAAAAAATCCCATTTTACTCAGTACCTCCACTTAGAAAAGGCAAACTACATTACTGAGCCAATTTTTAGGAGATTTTACAGAAAGAAGTAGTTCCAGCACAGTAAGAGAACTTCAGCTTAGAGTTATAAAAACTCTAGAAAAAAGGCAAGAACACTACATTTTAAACTAGATTTATATGTCCACCTGTCAAAAATTTTGTGCAAACTTTTTGAGGCATTTTTATCTTTCATGTAGAAAGCGATATGAGAAGAAAAAACAGCTCTGTCGAGTTTCTATGCTGGTGACTGTCAAGTTTATTGCTAGTACTATGATATTTAGTGCTTTTCACCTGGCTTTGGATGACAGAACCCTAAAACATATGAAGGTCTCAGCTTCTAGTAGTCATGCTTTGGGGGAAAAACTTGGAAACTTGAAACAAACACACACAAATGGCATAAATAAGTCAAGCAACAACAACTGAAAGCATCACTTTCCTAAACCTCTTCTTTTTAATTAATTCTCTGCTCTGGAGGAGCAGTTTTGTGGTTTTTCAATATGTGAGGGTTGCCAATACAAAAAGCATGCGGTAATTGTAAAAGCAGTAACCAGTCCAGCTGCATTCCCTGTGCAGAAACTGAGAGGGACAACAAGCCATAAATAGTGGTGTCACCGCCACTCTTTGCCTCAGTTAAGGAGTATTATTATTCTAAACACAAAACAAACTATTGCTTGGGCTCCAACTGAAAGTTTCAAAGCCTCATAAATCTGCCAGGTCAAAGGCAATTTTCATTGCAATTTTGGAAAGGAACGTTTTGAGAGGAATATCCAGTGCTAATTTTAATTTCCTTTTACTACTTGTTTTAACAGCCTTGTTCAAACCCAAAGTGTTCTTCAAATGGAAGAATACAAATTTTCCTCTGATTCACCTTATTCTATGTATGCATGTAGCTCAGCACTAGTCTACTATAACAAACACAAGCAGAACATCTACAATGAGTATATATTTTCCTTTAACCTGAAGCTGCTGAGAACTGTCTTTAGGCAGAGATTGATGTGATGAGTGACTGCATGTTAACTACTGATGGGCTTTAGGTAGAATATTGCTGCCTAAGCTGTTTTCTTCAAGGTCCCAGTCAAGGCAGGTGCTTTGTCTACAGTGTAAACCTTGTTTAGCCTCGTTCAATAAAAGGTCTGGAAACTGGTAGAACTGAGGAGAACTGCTGTCTCCAAAACATGAAGAGGAAGGTTTTGATTATTTTTTTTAACAAAAATGAAAAATCCTTCCCTGAGAGCTCAGCAGACATCTGAGGGAATTTTCAGAAAAGTCTACTCAAAGGGAAGGATGTTTGTATGTGCTCGCTTTTTGATTGCCCTTCCGAAACTAATTTTTTTTGCACTACTTTTTCTGCTTCAGAATATCTTCCCAGGTGGAGAGGCCAGCCTTCCCAGCCTTCCCAAATGGGAGAAGGGGCAGGTCAGAAATGATGGGGCTTTCCCTCCCTTCTCTCAACAAATTTCTCTTCTGTCACTACCCTCCTGCTATAACACTTAATTGTCTTCATGCATTGTGTTCTACACAGAAAACCTGCTTGCAGCACAGTGTTTTCTAGACTCAGTATTTTATCTTTATAATATATGGTGTTACATGTTTGCTACTATGCAAAAGAAACAAGATGAGTAATATAAGATAAAATCTGAGGTGTCTTTCTTTCTAGGGATATTTATTCCATTTTCATGGTTATGAAATTACAAAATTGTGTCCTCCTTCTATGCAAAAAAAATTGGCTCCAAGCGTCAATGAATGCAGTGATAGAACAGACTTGATTAGTCCAAGATCCCCACGAAGAACTTTAAAAATGAGAAAAGTGGAAAAAGGGTAGGCTGGAGAGTCAGAGAGGTTGATCAAGATATTTGGTATTGGTAGAAAATCCTCTTTTGTTTCCCAGTTGCTAAATCTTTTGCCCCAGACAGGAGCAACTGATTTTAACAAACATTTGGCCTAATTTTTTTTTTTTTTTTTTTTTTTTTTTTTTTTTTTTGCGGAAGCATACAATAGGCCTATAGACTCAGCCAGCCAAAACACATGGTCTTATGCTGCCTAAGGAAAGGCAGCATAAAAGTGTGGGATTTTTTTTAATGAAAAGAAAGAAGGTAGTAAAAGGACTACTTTACATAGTTCAAGTGATCAGGGTAGAACAGAAAAGTATTCTGCCTCTAACGTGGATTTATATAAAGGCGTTTCTTTGCTTGTTAACTGCTGTCAAAAGGGACCTCATTCTGGGAAACCTGCTGAAAAAAGTTTTTCTTTGTCTATCATGCACATCAGCTGCCTTGTAGACAAAGAAAGATTCATTGTGAGTCTCTTGTTTTTTATACACAAAAGCAAATAACAGTGTCTGCATCTATAGGTATTGCTTTCCAGTGAAACAGTTTTAGGTCATAGCAGTCCACAGGATTCAGAAAAATAATTGTAATGTCTGCTGGCCATAATAACATGTTATTATTAAAACAGATCTTCATTTTGCCGGTCAAAACCAAATATACAGTCTTGTGAGCATTTTTTAGCTTTTTGCTTCTTTACTCTTGCCTCTCTGTTTCACCCCAGATTGACCCTGCACTTTTGGACTTGTGCTCTACCAGGATATCTCTTAACCTTATTAACATAGGCTTTTATTAAAGGGAGCTCTGTGCAGCAGTGTGCAACGCTGACAGGGGTGTCTACGGAAAGCCCAGCTGTGAGGACTCTCCTCCAGGAATGGCAAACCAGATAGTTACTAACTATCAAAGCAAATTTAGGTGTCAAACACAAGTGCTTCCTGCTTTTCTAATGCCTCGATATTGTGCAAGCTATAGCAGTGTCTCGGAGGTGAAAAGTAATATGCAGCTGGAGGGTATCAGAGCTTTTTCCAGCAGTATCCATGTCAATAAAACAGCCTGAAACTTTGTTTATAGCCTTGGCAAGGCCATCATAGGCTGAATTAGTCACAGCAGCAAAGTTATCTGCTCACCAGTAGGGAATCTTCATATTACAAGTTTTTATATAAACCTCATGAAGTTTAATAGGAGTTGCTTTATATACTAGTAAAATCTATAGATTTTTACAGACCCTAGAGCTTGTTTTTACTCTTTCCAACACTTTGCAAAATCAAGGTGAGTTCTTCTGGCTCCTAGGCTCTTCTCTCTTAGCTTTCTCCCAGTTGCGGCTGCAAACTGTTCAGCATGCACAGATGAGTCTGGAGCCTTGGCTGGAAGGCAACAGAAGTCTGCGGCTCAGGAGTATTGCCCCCTTTCAGTGTCTCAGAGAAATTCTCAGAGCGATTGCTCCTCTTCTTTAGCCACTAGTGTAGCTATGATCCCATCAAATAATTGAGCAAGAATGCAATTCCGTGGCATAGTTTACAAATCTTTAAGAAGATGGGTATTTTCAGTCCATTTCAAATTTGTAGACCCCTGAAAAGTGAATCCAAGTCTACTGAAGCAAACTTTCTATTCTCAGTTATCTTTCCAGGTCTCTTAGTAGTAGACCAGATGTTAAAGACCACTCATCTAGAAAAAAAGACCTCCCTTCCAGCTGAAATTTAAGCTATGCTTACTCAAAGGTTCAGAACACTCTCCACATCACTTAGATTGTAAATTCCCTATTTATAGGGACCTTTTCCTTTTTTTTTTTTTTTTTACAAATGGTGCATTCAGCTCATTGGTCACTGTGCGCTGTAAGCATTATTGCAGTATAAATAATAAGTGGCAGTTTAATCTGAGGCTCCTCAAAAATATAATTCTGTAACAAAGTTTCTCATCACTAGATTTGGAATATTTGGAATCTGTTACTGTCTCATTCTCAGAACCAGGATGTGTTTCATGATGGTTGGTAGACTAAAGGTATGAGGTAAACATTGTCATAGCTGACTGAGTTTTTGTGGTTGCATCCTAACTTGTACAGCTTTCATGAGAGAAGCCAAGACTGAAAGGAAACATGGGAGTTTCATGGAGCACAATTACAGTTGCTTATTCAGTTATTATCCAGTCCTGAAATGACTCACAACACAGCTGCTTAGATTTACAGGCAGTTAACAGACTTAAGTGTTTGTTGGCTTTTTTGTTCAAAGTGATGTAGTGGGACACTGTCCTGGGTCAGAGGTACCATAAAGTTGAGGGCTTGAGGAAACAGAACAGACTTTTGTCTCTTTCTTACATCAGCTGCTTTGTCAATGGCTGTGAGAAAGATACTATGAAAGTGATTTTATCTGTTTAATCTTGACATAGCAGAGCAATCTAGTAACAGTATTCAATGAAAGCTGGGCACTATTGTCTCTGAGACGCTCTGAAAACTCTGGGATTCTCTGATCTGCTATTTCCAAATGCTCCAGTTTTGATGTGACTTTATTTGGTAACTCTTGCATCTGTAATAACAATAATATAGTGTGCTGGTTGCTTGATTGGTGGAATTTTTTCAAAACACTGATAATTGACACTCAGTCATGCCTTAATAATTTGGAACTGTTTTTGTTACAGTAACAATCAAATTTCATACTTTTTATATGAAGATTTGCTTTGTGAACAGAGATAGAATAACCAGTAAGTATAGGCCATACATGTCATATAAACAAGTATTTACAAGATGCCGCAACATATTTCCTTTTCTAAATGATGTTTCTGATTTTAATTTGGGGTTGTTCTCCTGTACTAGACTCCTGTGCTAACCTTCTACATTAAATAAAAGGAATCAATAGCACTGACAATAACACCTTCGGATTTTTAGGTTTTCTTTTTTCTTTTCTTTTTCACTTTCTTCTGTTTTTCTTCCTTATTTCATTGGTTCACTGAGGTATGTCTTTTACTCTTAATCCCCTTTGTCTGAGGTTAAGGTACCGTCTTTTTTGTCTCTTCTGTTTGAAGTATTTTGTATTTTTATGCTGCTATATACAACTTATCAAAATCAGAAGCATCTATCCATCCTGTAGGCGGCAGGATTTGTAAAATCTGTAAGAGATTCTCTGCCTTTTTGTCAATAAAAGATCTTCATTTTAAGGCTTACATCCTTCTTCTGGACAGGCACTGACCAAGGTCAATGCAAGTTCCCCTTTGGGGGTTAACAGCCTTCATTGTTACAAGTCCTGATAAAGCTTTAGACTTCCTTTTCCACTGCCCTGTCTGCACTCGTGTAGATACGTGCAGAATGAAACCACAGTGAGTTTATTAAATCTTTTTTCTGTCTTGACAGGATCTGAAATCTCACTTTCCTTCACAAGTCTGCAGTGGCTGAGAGTGAGTTTTTGAGCGTTACTCAAACTTCCTGAGGGTTGTGATGAATTATGCCCGCTGCCCATGATCTGGTTGGCTTTTGCCACTCATAGAATTTACTAAGAGTGATGAAAATCTTTCCTCAAGACAGCGTTTTGCTATGGCAGTAGCTCAGGACAGCATGGGATGCAGCTTTGATGAGGATTGGGATGGCTGAACAGTGGCCAAGGATATCTGATAGGTGGTTTGGACTGCGCGTTGCATTAGACAGCAATACAGCAAAGGAGATTACAATCCTCTTAGCTCCTTCTTGGAAATTTGCCCCTTGGGATCCTCTCTGATCCATGCCCAAAGAACTGCCCTTGCAATCTGCCTGCTCTGGGGTCATCACTCTCTGATGGGCAGCAAACCAGACTAAATGCAAGGAAGAATCCAGGGCCACTTGTGCTTGAGAAAAATACTCCAGGCACTAGATGGTGATCTTGGAGAAGTTAGGGGCTGTTTATTGCTTATAAAAAAAGCATGTTTATTACTTATTACTCAGAGGGTAGTTTAAAACAATTAGTCTAATTATTGTGGAGCATTGTGCTTTAAAAGATACAGCTGAAAGTAAGGAACCACAAGATTTTCATGTAAGTAGTAAAAGTTTTTTTAAAATAACCTAGTTGAGTCAGAAGAAACCAGTGGTTATATGTTTGGAGGAGTTTCCTTGAAGTTGGAGTTCTGTAATCAGATGAGCTCATCTGCCATCTGAGCAACCTGTATTAGCAGTGTTGAAAAGTAACTCTTAGCTGCTGCTTAAAGCAAGTCTAGTATCCTCCTTGTTGTGCTCTGAAGACCTTGGATTTGATCCTGCTTTTTTGTACATGTAGACTAACCACAAAGCACGCAGCAAGAAAAAACCCTTTTAAAGAGCATGATCTTGCAGCCCGTAAATAAAACATGCAAGACGAAGGCCTCCTTGTGATGTCTTAACACTCTTTTTGTGAATAATCAATTTAAACCAAAAAGAGGCAGCTGAATTCTGAGAAACAAGCACCTCCTGTGTGTCCAGTAAGGCTGTTTGCTGTTCAAGCAACTAAACAGAGGAAGTGGCTAGAATACTGCTCCAGCTTTATTTTGAGTGCTTTTGACTGTCCTGTCCAGAGGAAAGGGGTAAACATCCATCCTAGAGGGGTTGCAATGGTTCATCCTTAACTGGTGACTTTGTTATGAGGAGTGTGGAAGTAGTTGTGACTTTCTTCCAGAGCAAGATGGCTAAAGGCCAAAGTTTGAAATGAACTACTTAGTTCCAGCCTTATAACCTAAAATACTCCAAATAAAATTTAACTGGGGAGAAGATGAGCCCTTGTAAGACTGAAACATGGTTTTTGTTTGCAAGGGTGTAGATGTGAATTTTTTCAGGAATAAGACACAAGAAAAGCTTTCTGGAGAAGAACAGATGGCAAATGTAGACAGCTATTATTTATCACAATGAAAAAAGCACCATGGTGGAGGCTGTGCTTAAGACCCAAGACTTGTAAAGAATTTGAGACCAGAGCTGACAACATAATTGCACTAGCTTTTGAATTTACCAAAGCCTATTTAATGAAAACTGCAGCTGGTCTGCGTGCTTTTTTTATGAAACACAGTTGCATTTGTGGAGGATCCAAGCAGTGCTGCTATGTGGAAAAGCAAATCATCTCAAAGATGTTTATTTCTGCATGGAAATATTCCCAGACAAAAGAGTCAAACCCTCTCCCTAGAAAGATTAAGTTCAGTCAATTCCTTCTGCACAGTATTTTGTTCTTACGTTGGCAGTCTTCATACTTGTAACCACTAGACTTCATCTTTTTACTCCCATTCTTTATGCACACAATTTGTTTCCCAAGGCAAGTGGCATGCAAAGTCATCTTGTATTTAAAGTACTTCCACTTAGACTTTACAGTAAGATTGAGAGTAAGATACTTTGAACTTCGTGATTAAATGTGTTAGCACCTGTTGCTGTAAAGACTTAAATATGCTTCCAATTTTTTTCCATCAACCTGGAGGTAATTGAATACCTACAGGACACAGGCATAAAGTAAGTATGATAGTACTTTATTTGATATTAATGATTTTACTGGAACATACAATTACTGGAATGGTTGTGTACTCCTTGGCATTCGTGTACATGAAAGAGTATGCTCTATTAACAGGAGCATAGCTCTAAAAACCCTCTACACTTAATAATATTGCTTTGCAAAGTGAATGAGTGTACCTATGCCTGTCAAGTAAATTGTGTAGTGGGTGGAATGATTAATTTGGACACAAGGCAAGGAGCACATTGAATTTTTTTTTTTTTAAGCTGCCTGAGGAGTGTCCAGGTTAATATTATATCCATTTTCCCTGCTTTACACCCTTGTGCATGGCATGGATGCAGCAGTTTGCTTATACAGATCCTGCCCCTCACCAAACAATCAATTCTGGGATGTGTCTTTGCCTTTAAGTGTGTGTGGGAGGTGTCTTTACAAGTAGCTTTTTTCTGTTATTTTAGGGACAGGCTTTTTCCCCCTGAGATTCTAACTCAGAACAGATAAACTTGTGCTTCTCTTCAAGTAAATGCTGAAATTCATCATCAGTCAGCAAAACTGGAGCGACAGTGATATCTGTACATTTAAAGGCATTGGTTACAGTTTTGCTGAGTCACAGCCAGAATGAGGAAAACATTAACACAATGACTGGTGCAATTCAGAGCTCGTGATGTAAAGAAATGCTGTGATGTTTGAGAACATATGTATATGTACAAACTTATTGGTAGAGCAGTTGATATAAGCAGACCTCCTAGAAGGAAAATAATGTTAGGTTACAGATGCCCAACATAGTAAGCAAATCAGTTTCAAGTAGTACATGAAGGTAAGTCCTGGCCACAATTGTGAAAGACACCAACTCAGTGGTGCAAGCTTCTGACTGCCAGGGCAGCAGGAGGGATAGAGGTGAAGAGCTGGCAGATGGAGCTGGATCCCACCTATGTATGGGGTAAGGCAGGGATCCTGCTGTGTGAGAGGATGAGAGATGCAGTGAGAGTGAGTAGAAAAAGATGTGTGTCAAAAAAGGTGGGGCTTGGGGGAACAGAGGCTTGCTTCTTGAGCAAGCTGTTTGGAAACCTCCACAACAACTGGTGCTCCCTCCTGTGCCACTGTTATTCTGGTGCAGAGGAAAACCCAGGAGAAAGGTTCACCTGCCTGCAGCTTCCTTGTCACTTGTGCCCTTTTACCAACAGTCAGGTGAATTACCCTCAAAGACAGGCATTCCCACTATTTGTCCATGTATCTAATTCCTAAAAAAAAGGAATACACTATTTTTTTCAGATACACTATTTTGTGTTACAGTGTTGTAAAGCTTGAGCTTTAAACCTCTCTCATTCTTTCTGCAACAATGATCCTACATTATCAGTCAGTCGCCTTAAAACTGAGGGTATTTTGTCAGTCCACTGTAATGCTATTTTTAGCACAAGCAAACAGAAACCAGACAGACTCACGATCAGTCCTTTGGGGAAACAGAGGTAGAAGGATGAAGAGAGAGGAAGAGACCTCCTCTTGAAGATTTTTCCTGTTAGTCACAGCACTGAGGAAAAACAAACTCCATATGGAACAGATCATGTAAGGCCTTTAAAACATATTTGGAGAGACTGCACAGTTTCTTAAAGGAACTTGGAATACTCTGTGATTTTGGGGTTTTGCTGTATTTCCCATTTGGGGACTTGTGTGCACTTTCATTTGTTTTAATTTGGATCGAGTTAAATGCATCAAGCAGTAGTTTGTTTTATTACCTCTTTCAAAGATATATTAATAAAGGAAGAACATTCCCTGATTCCCCAAATGGGAAAGAGTTACAAATGCTTCTCTCCCAGTAGTTTCATCAGAGAAGTCTTGCTGCTTTAGTGTTCTTCTTTTTTATTTCCTTTTTTAAAATAGACTTGCAAATGAGGGCTAATTTTTTGTTTCCAGCACAAGGCCAGAGTGTAGTGTGCTGAGGTAAGGATGTGTGCTCAGCTGGATGCTGAATTCAGACATGGAGTAGCTGTGTGGTGCAGGAGGTCACAACCAGTGGGCTGGTGTTAGTGGACCTACTAGTGTCATCCCAAATTGCCCTTCTTCCGTTTGCCCCCCTCTCAAGCAACTTTGTAGAACACCATTCCAGAATATTAACTGTGGAGTCCAGCCTTCTGTGATCTGCCTTTCCTGCCTCATTGGACAATGATGGCTCATGAGGAAATAGGAGTGGAGTGAGATTTACCCCTTGGTGATAAGGTTTTTCACCCAGAGGGTGGTTGAGCACTGAAATAGGCTTCCTAGAGCCATGGTCTCAGCACCAGCCTGACAGAGTTCAAGGAGCATTTGAACAATGCTCTCAGGCATAGTGTGTGATTTTTGGGGCTCTGGTCTGCAAGAGCAGGACTTGAACTCGATGATCCTTGAGAGTCCCTTCCAACTCAGAATATTCTGCAATTCTATGATAACTATGCTGTAATTCTGCAATGTCAATAAATGATATGTGCAAGAATGGCTGTCATTAAAATATTTGAGGTATTTTTTTTTCTTGAAAAGCTAATATAGTCCCATTTATTAAACACAAACTTTTGTTTTGAAATGCGGACAAAATGAATTCATAAATGTGGTAATCTTTTAAAATTCAGCACTGGTCTGAGGAATATTCAGTATGCATGTTGGGCAAGAGCTCTGGGCTTCTGAATCAATGACAGAGAAACAGACCCCGACCAAGGTGCTTTGGTGGTTTTTTGGTTTGTTTTTTTAGGATTCCAGTGAGAACAGGTAAAATGAGGACAAACACTGAAACTTCCTGCTTTTCTGAATTACTGCTGTTAATTACTTGTTTTGACATCTGAAAAGTATGAGCTGTTCTAACCTCCCAATTTTCCTTGCATTCCACATGCTGCATATTAGCATGAGTAGAGGGGAGAAACTGTTATAGAACAAAAGCAATACAGCTTTACTAAATGTGAAATACGGAACAAGGTTTTACAGGAAACCAAGGATTTTGTTAGGGCTCAGAGGAATAAGGAACACTGAACATGTATTAAGAATTCAGTCTTTATTTAAGCTATTTTTTTCTCTTTTGTGTTTGTCTTTTTAATTTACTCTTTTTTAATGCTGTGTGACTTTAAGCTCACCTTTTCAAAGAAGATGACCCAGCAGCCTGATACGAGGCAGGTGTAGTCTCTATCTACAACCTCTTGGAATTTGCTTTTTACGGGTCTGTATTTCGGGGTGAACTTGCCCCCTTGGCATTTTGGCAGTTTGGCAACTCATTTACAGAAGCTCTCTCAGACCTGTGAATTGAATTTCAGACCTGTGGTGGCGGAGAGGAGCCAATGGGCAGCTCGGCGAGGTGGGGATGAGGCTCGTAGCCGGGCGGAGAGGCTGTGAGCTGATACACGGGGAAGGGCAGGAGAGCCCAGCGCTTTTCCCTGCGTGAAAACAGTAGCGGTTTTAATTTTTTTTCCTTTTCCTTTCATTTTTTTTCTCCCCCATTCCCTTTTCCTCCCTTCTTCTTCCCGGGGCTGTAATCCGACTGCTCTCTTTGGCTCCACTCCAGAGACAAATCCGAGTGGTTAATCTCTCCTCTCCCCCTTTCCCAGCCTCGAGGGCTGGGGGGCGGCGGAGGAGGGCGGAGAAGGAGAGCAGAGCGAGCACCAGCCCAGAGCCGGGCCAGGCCGCCCCGGGGAGGGGCTGAGGCAGCGGCTGGGCTGCGGGAGCTGCATGGAGGAGGGGAGTTTCACAGCCTCCTCTGCCCGGCCGGGAGGAGGAGGAAGTTTGGAGATTAAGCTGTTGCCCGGAGCTCGAGCGCACGGAGCGAGCCGGGGCGCGGCCACGGGCGCTGCGAGGGGGACACCCGGCCGGCGCCGCTGAATGGGCTGCGGGGCGGGGTAACCCACCGCACTCCCGGCCCGCACCCCTGCGCCTGGATTTTCAGCGGGAGGAGGAGCGGTGGGCGAGGGCAGAACGCGGCGAGAGGCTGCCGGTGAGCGCTGCCGGGGGCTTTGTTCGGTGGGGCGCGCCGGGGAGGGGGCGGCGGCTCCCAGAGCGGCTGGGCTCGGTGCGGGGCGGGCGGTGAGGTACCCGGGGTCTCGCAGCCCCCCGAAACCGCGCTGGGGGCTCCGCAGGGGAGCGGGCGTTCCGTGAGCGCAGCCTTTGTGCGAGCCCCGCCGCTGTCCCCGGAGGCACCGTGCGCCGGGCTCCCATCGCGGTTGCCGCGGCCACCGCGCCGCTTTGTGCTCCGTCGCTCCGCCGGGGGTAGCCTGGCCGAGCCAGGGGGTTCCATCGAGTTTCTTTGGCGAGGGAGGAGGTACTTCTTTTATAATATGATAAAATTGCATAGGGCCTCGGCTTTTGTGGGGATGCTTTAGCAAACCTGTGTCTTCTGGAAAACTCAAAAAACCCCCCCAAACCTATCCTTTTTAAAAAATGTTTTAAAGTTAATGGGATTGTGATAAGTATGGCCTAAAGAGGTTTAAAAATATGACTGATCTATTGTTAAGTAGCGGGAACTTTGATTCTGTGGAGAGGCAGTGGGGCAGACCTGTGTCCTGCTGCCCTATACGATCTTGGATGCATTTCCCCATATCCTGCACTCGTCTTTTCCCCGCTTTGCACGTCGGGTGTCCCAGTGCCTCTTGTTGAAGGAAAAGCCCTTCACAGCTTATACTTCAGTTAGCACTGACAGACCTGAGGCACTCGTTTCCTTCATTTTTCACAAGCCACACTGCTCCAAGTATATGGGGAAAGGACCTGAAACAAACTTAGCTGAACGTTCAGCCAGCTTCCAATACAGTCTCTCTTTAGTTGGCTTTTTTCCTCCTTTGATTATTAATTGGCAGACACAGAAATAGCTGTGGCCTTGGTTTTTTCTTTTAATGTTTGCTGGTACTTCAGCAGTTTAATAACTCTGCCTAGAGAACCTGATGACTTATAGGTGTTTTGAAAGCTGTGTAATAAGAGCCTACTAATAGTCATCTTTTGCTACTGTTTCATTCTTGGAGGGAGCAGTTTTGCTGCTGGAGAGTTGCGGTTCAAATTTCCACAAGTGTTTGTTGCCTGTGCCTCTAGCTAAATTTATAAAGGAATCCTGTTAGCTTGTATGAAGCTAAATCTGGCTGTAGCAACTCCTGGCTGTACAATTCACTGTGGTTGGCAAGGCACAATATATAGCTTCCTTGAGATTTATTTTTAGGTTTTTTTTTTTTTGCCTGGTGTGTGTGGGGCACGTAGTTGTCATAATTTTGGGAACTCTTCACCAATATGTGTGGGGGTGCTTTGGGATGAAAACATAAGAGTTATGCTAAGGTTAAGAAATGTATTAATGGAGACCTTGTCTTGAAAATATGAGAACGCAGTTTGAGATGGGCCTCTTAATGAATATTGGTATTGTTCTCGGGTCCATGCAGATGCTTAGCTATTAAACTTTGCTTCTGCTCTGTGTTCTCAGTTGGCAAACTAGAAATGGTGCAAAACACTGATAAAAGGTTCAGTTTTAAATGCGTTCATTTACGGGAATGCTGGCTGTTTCTCACAGACCTAGAGAGCCCTAAGCAAACAACGTCGACCTGTGGCCACACAACTGAGTGCATCTCTGCAAAGGCATGTTATGATTCTAACACTTGGTGTTAAGGTGTCGTTTTTCTTGTTGTTTTACTTTTGATTTTCCAAAAAAAAAAAAAAAAAAGAAAGGAAAAAAAAAAGATGTGTAGCCAAATCAGTTTTTAATTTATAATCTTACTTGATAACATCTTGCAAAGACAGCATTGACTTGATTTTTAAGTGGAAATCTTCAAGTAGTGAACTTGGTTTGTTGGCAGCTCTCATCCTTTCAGGGCATCTGCTAATGTGTTCTTCTTCCTTGGGCAGGATGTGAGACTACAAATTACCTGTCTAAAGGCATACTTTGAGACTCAAGTGTTTGATTGTGAAGCGATGGAAAAAGGTAGAAAGGGTTTGGAGCTAACTAACTGAACACTTGGTACCTTCCTGTGTGGAAGTGGAGTGTTTTTGTCTAGGTAGGTTTTTTAAGGGGGTTGTGTTTTGGGTTTCTTTGTAGTTTTGTTTCGTTATTTTATTTTAAACCTTTGTTGTGACCTAAAAAGTTCAAGCTAGAAGGGAAGTGAAAATATCTGCTTACTTTCCTAGTAAGTGGCAAATAGTGAGTTTGCATACTTTTTGCTACTGTTATTTGTGTAGGTTGGTGTGTTTGAACCTTTCACTGATGCAGTCTTTCATGTGGCACCAGTGATAGTATTTTTGTGAAGTCATTTGGAGCAGTATGTGTGTTTGAAAGCCTCCTTGTGTGCATTTATTTGGATTGGGTTGTTGTATACCTGTCGTCCTCTGCCTTTCATACTCTCGTGATTTCTTGGCTCCCATTCAGGAAAGGCTTTTTAAGCTCTGCTAACCAGATAGGGCTGTAGCAGCTGACAAAAGCATTTACTTGAAGTAGTGCTTTATTATCTTTGAATGCAAAGTCAGCAGTGCAAAGCTGGTCTGTTTCTCTAACCATAGAACACTAACAGAACTGTAATTTGGCACTGGCTTCTGTCATTTTATCTTGCTCTGTGGTAGCATCACCCATACAACTTGTAGGCTCCGGTGAGTACTTTTGAGATCTACTCAAAAATGAGGAAATCAAGAACACAGTTACAAAATCTGCTGTTACTAATTTTGAAGAGTAGATCCACAGATTAGTCTGAGATACTGCTACTGAAAAAAAAAGTTTCTGTACAGAGGTGTCATCTCTAAAATTGTTACTAAAAAAGACCAATCCTAAACCAAAACAATTCTTAGGGAAGGATACTACAGAATGGATGGACCTTTTTTATTTTATCTCTTAATTTTTTAAGACCTCCTAAATAACAGTATTTTAATAGATACTTAGCACAGTTATAAAAGTATGCCAAGGACTCATTCAATTGTTGATTTTAATTTATTTATTAATTTTCTTTATGCTTGGTTGCCATTCCAGCAATTGCTGGGCTCCACTAAGTCTCTACTGGCCAAACCAGAGCTGCAACTCTTGGTCTTGGGAGCATGGGGTCAGGAAGAAGAGGGACCACATTTCTGGGTGACAGCGTGGCCCTGTCATGTACCCCAGTTCCATAGGGTTAGATGTGCTAAATCAGGAAATAATGGAAACATCCAAGCTGATGATAAAGGGGGCCATTTGCAGGCTCCATTTAGAAGTGTTTCTCAGATTAGACATGAATAAAGCTGTGGCAGTTATAAATTAGAACAAAGGAATTAATCTAATGTGCATTCGCTTTTGTATTCAGTTGTGTTGAGAAGGAAGGTTGCTGTGTTAAAGAAACGTGTTTTATTGACATGTTAAAATAGTTATGGTTTTAAGTTACTTTGCTATAAATTTCTTAATCGCCATATGTAGTACATAGATATTAGCTAGAATATACAATAGAAGATAGAATAATGAAATTTTAAAAGTGCAAGTTAATAATGTAATGTCTACTGAAGACATTTGGAGTGATAGTGATCCTCTTATAATAATCGGGAATTTTTGCTGGTGGGGACAATGAGGATGTCTTACCACTACTTACTCTAAATGACATCCTGCTTCTGTAGAGTTAAGAGGAGGAGGTGGGGGGGAGAGAATTTTTGTAGCCCCCAGCGAAGTCTGGAGTGGCCAAAAGGCTTGCAGCACTGTTTCTGAATGGTTAATTCTGAGAACCTGCATTACTGTCACTGCACATAAAAAGTTTTAGCTAGTAGGACTGTCAATGAGAAAAAAAGTGGAAGAAAGTGTTATTCTTGTAAACTTAGAATGCAAAGGATGTGGAGCTTAGATTTCCCCTCCACTTTAGAAAAGCCTCACACACCACAGTGAGTTGTGGAAGCACAAAACCGACCTGGGAGCAGGAGTAAAGGCAGTGAAGAGTAAAGTGAGTCTTAGTGCAGTGGCAACAGTTACAATTGTAAGTACAGGAGTCTTTTATGTAGGTGGCTAAGAATACAAAAGATGAATGTGAACAGATTGACTAATAACTAAATAATATTGAATAATAACTATCATTAAAGCCTGTTTCTATTAATTAGTTTTCAGAAAAAGTGTGTGACAGACTATCTCTTAGTGTTTAAAGTTTCCCAAATAACTTCAAGGATATAAACTTTTTTTTAAGTTATGGTTGTTGTATCAAATAAGTTAGTCTAGCCTGATCCAAAAGTTGAGTTTATATGAACTTGGCCTAAAATAGGTTTAAGCATGAACTTGATTACAAATGCAGGAAAAGAACGGGGCCTACTCAGGCAGAACTGGGGAAAGAAATAGAGGGGAAAACTACTTATACTTATCAAGGAGGCCTGAAAGAAGCAGTTGTCCAAGCCAAGTTACAAACTCTTAAACTCACTGTCAGCTGTTGACTGAGGTGCCTTCTGAAGTACCTGCGTGTGGGGGTGGTCACTACCTGTGTTTTCACTAATCACAATGCAGAGCATTACTTTGAAAGTACAAAGCAAGGTAACAGTTTAAAAATTTATCTGTAACAGTGACTTCATGCATTTGACTTGATTATTTCCTTCCTTCCTTCCTTCCTTCCTTCCCTCCTCAGCATGACCTCCACTAGTCCTGCTTCCTAATGTTCTTTGGGACCATGATGATTATGCTAGTGGAGGTTGCATGTGTGTTTTGTAAGTGTAGTGAACAGGTATATTCGGCTGGCAGCAGTTTCCCGTGTAAACTTGTGACTGAAGCAGTGCTAATTAACTTTGAATCCTGTAAGTCTCACTTGCCTGCTCTGTCATTGAGTTTCAGACTGCAAGTTGTGCCAAGCCTCTTCCTGTAAGCATACATTCTGTAGGAACTCGCACGTGAGCCCTGCCCAGATGTTTTAAAGCCTAACTTAATGAATGTTAGCATTGAAATATTTGAACCTTTGTATCCATTCAGACATTTCAGGATCACGCTCCAAGCATTAGTATTATTCAGCTACTGTTTTCTGCTGATAAGATGCGTGCTTCCTTTCACTGGAAGTATGGAGCAGAGATAAAGTGTGTCATGGGTACGGTGATTAAATCACCTGCTCAGCTGCTTACTCACAGTCATTGTAGATAAAACCTTGGTACCTAGCCTGGGAAGCTGATGGCTGTTTGGGTTGTCCTAAGGAGCAGTGTCGGGGACAGTGTAACAGCCAGTTCCTTTTCATGGTCATGGCTGACATCTTCCAGCATTGTCCTCTGGCTGTGGGCTTCAAGGTCGGCTTCTGCCTTTTAGTTAGCCCACATAAGGAGTCCCTATCTTCTAGATTTAGTGCATAGGCTTTAGTGCTTGTACTTTCTCCCATGCTTCCCCTTGTGTTATGCAAAGTTACCTGTAAACACGGGTAAGTTTTCCTCCCTAAACCCCCTGTAAACTCTGGTTTGTTAAAGTATTTACCAATGTTTATCCTCATGTATGTCCCCTAAGATTAGATACACTGTCTGCTGCAGCTTCGTTGTGTTTTCTACATACGAGAATCAATGTGCTCTTTGGGGGTTTTCTTTTTGTTTTTTTTTCTTCTTCTGTGTTTGCATTGCCTATCCCAGTGAGTCCAGATCATAGCTGAGGTCTCAACACATTTCAGAAAGGCGGTGACAGAACCACTTGCTTCCTGCTGCTGCCACTGACCTGTGGTACTTCAGTATAAAGTAACATAGTGCTTTGTGTCCTTGATGTCTGATACGGAGGAAGAATGATAGTTCCAGTAAATAATTCAGATAATAAGTGACATGAAGAACTACTTATTCTGCATGTCAGTAATCTTTATCACAATAGTATGTACAGAGCTTTCTACTTAACTGTTTTAAACTGAAACCAAGTTAATAGCAGAAACCTGGGTTTGGCTTACAAGCAGTATTGGTGCTGCCAACATGAGCATGCTTCATACTCAAGTTCTTATTAAGCTTTCTCACTGTTTACTTTCCAATTCCTTCTCACTATCCTGATAACATACCTCGTGAGGTTGCTCAGAGAGCTGTCACACCTTAGTGTCTGAGTGATGTCATCACAAACTTCAGTCGGTTATGGAAACACTAGTTTCTCTGAAGACTCAGCAGTCTTAACCTATTTGAATGGTAGACAAAGATGTATTTAACAATAAATCATTATTGAATTTGGAGAGATAGCTTGCCTTCCCTTATACTCTACCAGCATATGGTTTGTAACATCTCCTTTCTGTCTGTCTTCTCTGATAATTGTCAGTCTCTCTCATGCTGGATGAATCTGAAGTCTTAAATATGTGATTCACTTTATCTTGGTCATTTTGTGCTCCTGCTGCCTTGAAGAGGTTGCTGTCTGTCCTGCAGGCAGACAGGACCACTTAGCCCACTCCTCACTGGATACAGCCTCTGAGAATCCTTGCCATATTGGGTTGGTTGTACTGTGAAGGCTCTTCTGCCTTGTCGTATGAGGAGATCATCTCCAGCATCTCCTTCTCCTGAGCTTGAACTCTTTTAATCTTCTGAGTTTTTTCCAGATTTTTGGGGCAAAGCTGCTAATTTACTTTCTTAACCTCTACCTGTGGTACCAAGCATCGCACACAGTGTAGATGTTTTGGTAAGCCACTATAGAATACTGCAATCTGTTATTAAGTGAAAGTGAGTAATTTCTAAAGGCATTAATGACCACTTAATCTCCAAGGTTTTTTTCTGATATATAGGGCAGTAGCTTGGCATGTTTGTGTTCCTCCATTGCTTTAGATGATGTGGTTCCTAAACTGGTTTCAGAGATGTCTGTGCTAGGAGAGTTAGTGCTAGGCAAATTGCTCAGAAGAAAAGGTTTTCTGCAGAACTTCCCTTCAGGAATTGTTTTCTACTTTCTTAGAGCCTGCCATCAGGGAAGTGAAGACCAGAGCATTAAGAAAACTCCACTTTTCTCTTGGTGTGAAGGACAGAGTGGTTTGCCAAGGCACAAGCCGTGCTGGGCAGATTTTAGAGCTGATCTTCTGTGTGCTGATTCATCCTGGTGATCCCAGTTACTGCAGTTTGCCCTTTGCCTCTTCACCTGCAGCAGCGCTCTCCTTGGCAGCATGGCCTGTTACCAGCACAGGTGTGCTTCCTCACTCATGGCTGTGCATGCTGCCAGTGTCACTTGTGCTCTTCAGTCTTAGAGCTAGCCTGTCCTGCTGCTGCCATGCACAGTGCGGATCCAAAAGGAACCACAGTGAAGAGGTTCATTCTGCAGCCCTGCAGCAGAGGATCCTGCTGATAACAACCTCCATTATCAAACGCAAATTTGGCTCTTGCACTCCTCAGGCCCCTTCAAAGGAGTTTGTTCATCCAAAACACAGAATAGGCACTGACTCAGACTCCCATAAGGTCAAAGCAAGAAGAATAGGTGATTTCTTTCTTTCTGCTCTGGTTTCATGAAGCATTGATGTGATTGGGACTTGTGATATGCACAGGTGGGGTATGGAGGAGGAAGGTTTTCTTCCACGCACCACTGCATGCTGTTTGGATAGGATAGGAGCCATGTCTGCTTCTCAAGGAAGAATTCTGAAAACCATGATGATCTCATTTCCTCTCTTCAGAAGAAGAGCTGGTCATCAGCCTTTGTCACTGAAGATCTGTTGCTTGCAAGTCTCTTTCATCTCAAGGGGACAGTACTGACATACACACCTGACAGATGCACCTGTCCACCCTGGCTGTGTGCACCACGCAGCTGTTTGAGCTTCCGGAGGGGTCTCATTGCTAGGGCCATCTGAATGCTTCTTCATTTCTACTGTCTTGTAGTGATGAGGAGTCTGCCCACTGAACCTTATGAGGTTTTCTCCTTTTGCTCTTTAAATCAATGTCAGTGGTGCACAAAGGGTTCTTTCAATATTTAATAGAGGATCAGCGATGCCCATCTTCTGATGATTTCAGGAAAATGTACTGGGTTGGTTCCTTTTATTTGTTAACTATAAATATTGAGTCATATCAGGGGGTGATTGGTTCTGGTACCTGGATCACAGTTACTTGTCTATGCCCATACTTGCCCTACACTGACTTCTTTCCTGGGGGCAGTCCGAGGTCATACCAGATCTGGAGGAGTTCTGGCAAAGACTCACTCAGATGCTGACCTTGTCATGCAACTCACCTTTGTGCTGTTCACTGTTGTGAATGGATAGAGTGAAAGCAACTCCAGGAGTGCTGCATGAACTTAGTCCATGAAATTAGCTTAATATGTCTGGGAAAGCTCTCAGCTGATTGTATGTGGAATAAATCCGTTTGCTTGGGATGTGGCACGTTTTCCATCTGTTAGTTGGTTATGTTGTGCAATGAGAAGGTGCTACAGTATGGGGTCTTCCTGTAAGAGCAAGCTGCATTCCTCAGCCAGAAAAGCTGGGCTTTAGGAGCTGGAACATAGCTCAGTAAAATTCTTGTCAAATAAATTTTTACTGTAGTCCTCCTCACTGGTGATTAAACATGCACAGTGGTTTGCTATCTAGCACATGTGAACTTCTCCAAAGAATT
The DNA here is from genome assembly GCA_013397175.1 of Platysteira castanea. Classification (NCBI taxonomy): domain Eukaryota; kingdom Metazoa; phylum Chordata; class Aves; order Passeriformes; genus Platysteira; species Platysteira castanea. The sequence continues at coordinate 134,099 of VYXC01007874.1, forward strand.
TTATTCTGAGCATTTCTTAGAGGGTCAGTATGTGGAACTGTTTGACAAGAGTATTTGTTTTAAAATGCCATGTGTATGTTGATGCATATAATCCAAGGTGTAAGGATGGAGTTGTATGGATGTGAGGTGTGGTTGGGGACTAGGTGAGAGCAGGGCTGACAGTGAATGGAATGAGTGTCTTGATATCCTACTTGGAATTGAAGCAAATTCCCACCTGTAAGTTTGTGGAACACAATTACATCTGGTTGAGTGGCTCTGGCTTACTTTGGTCTTTTACCCTAGCTGAAACAGCATAGGGAAATTCTTTAAAAGCAGAGATTTCAAAACTCAGACCCCATGGTTTGAGAGAACCAGTTTATTGGACTAAAGTGATAATGTTAGCTTTCCCCACACTGGGGGAGTGTGTAGAACAGAAGGGTTGTGTGTTATTTACATGTTTTAGGAAAACTGAGGTGAAGATGACCTCAATGACTCCTAAGAAATAAAACACCCATCCTCTTACTGAAAATTATTTTGGTTGCGTCCCATGCAGAGTATACCTGAAAGGAGCACCTTAATTTTACTGCATTTTTAAAGATAGTTTTCAAGTTTCTGGGCTTTTAATTTAACATTATAGAGTGAACTCCAAGTTCCAGAGTGTTTTTCACAGGACAGCCAGACATTATGGTTCAAGTCAGTTTACATATCTGAATGCAGGTTTCTTTGGTGTTTTTGCTTCTTAAGCTGCTACTTGCTTGATGCTTTAACCCTATATATTTTCTAAAAACGATTAGGAAGTAAAGCCTTTGATTAATAGCTGTGATATATTTCTAGACTAAGAGTATTTTAAATCATGCAAACTTCTTAATGATGAAATAGAAATTATAGAACAAAAGACAGTATATTTGTTAATCACTTTCTCGAAAGAAACATGAAACATCTTTTCTTCATTATAGTCTTTCTAGCACAAAAGTATTCCGTTTTCTTACACTGACAGTTGAGAAATAAACCACTGAATTGATAAAAAAAATTCACAGGATGAAAAATTCATTTTCGTTACAGATTGTCCTTTTATATAGTATGATGATAGCAAAATCTGTAGAAAATCTTCTTGGAAAAGTTAAAGAAGGTTGATAGAACATTCTGTAGCATCCAAGAGCTTGTATTTTAGTCTGTTTGGATGTGACTATAAGACCCTGTCTCAGATCATCAGCTGAAAGGTTTTGAAAGGCCAGTGTGTCCTTTGGCAGGTAGAGAATAACTCAGCTTCTGGCAAATAATTTTACCCTAGAACTAAGAAACTGTCATTGATGAAACTACTGGCAAACAAGAGAGCCCCAGTAAAAAGTTCAGGCTTCTTCAGGGTTATCTAGGTTCCTGATTTTCATTTATTTATATATCACATATACTTACGTGGTTGTGGTTGTATTGCCAGTCTGCCTTTTTCTAGAGCTCTTGAAGAAATTGGGTTCTCAAGCAGTTGAAATTGAGTCCTTTGACTCTGGAGGATTTGAGGCTAGGGAAACTTGCATGATAAATGGAAAGTAGGATGGTAATTATAGGTCACTTTGCATTTCTGTTTTGCTTAATTTACAATCTGGAGTAAAGTCAGGTGGTTGGGCATTTGAATGTTACAGCTGTTACAGTCTGATCACAGGAACCTGGTGAGACTACTCATGTATTTCCTTCTTCAGATTCCTATAAATGTTAGTGGAGACTACTCTGTGTCTTCAGTTATGAACAGGAAAAACTAAATGAAGTAAATAAAATTGTTGCTGTAGTTGTCACTTAGTAATACCAAAAGAAAAAAATACCCTCTTTTAGTCTGTGAAATTGCTTATAGTGTTAATTTAATGCTGTAAAGATGGCATGGAGAGGGCAAATATATTGATATTTCATTACAAGAAGATTTCAGATGGAGTAGTTTTTGTGTTTAAAAAACATCTGTAGATGAACATTATGCCCCATTAACAAGATTGAATTGATGGTATTACTATTGAAGTTGAAAGTAGACCAATATTTTTTAAATGGATTTTTGAAATATAAAATTTTGCCTGTTTATGATTTGGTTCACCTAGACTGAATTAACTTGGACACTTAGCAGGGACTCTCATTTATTCTGGCATAAGAACAAGCGTTGGGCAGAGCTTCCTGGTCTCAAGAAACTGGTGATGGTAAGAGGCCTCCGTAGTGTTCCCAGCCAGCTGAATGCCTGAGGTATTTTGCCATACAGGAAATCAGTTGCAGCTGAATGTGCACTGTTTCCACTCCAAGTATATAAACAGGCCTTATGATGATATAAAAAAAAAAGAAGAAAGAAATTAAATAGTTTCTTGAAAGTTCAGAAGAGGAACATTTGATGTTCAGTTTCTGTGGATTCTTCACTGTCACCTTTGGCTCAGTCCATGGCACAGAAATAGCAAAGAAGGAGACGTGAATTAATCTTGGGTCCTCTAGAAAAGGGAAACATAAAGCAATGTCTTAGAAAAATGAAAATAATAAAAAAGAGGTATCCTTGTTCAGTTCCAGTTGATATTCTGTTGGGGCTGGGAGGAGTTACAAGCTTAGCAGAGGAAATGAGTTCTTTCCCTTGTTAAATCAAAAATCCTCCATTTTTAGGCTTCAAGGCAGGCTAATAAATTTTGCGAGAAGGAGTTGCACCACAGTTCTACCTACATTGCTGGTTTTTGTGAAGTGGTAGGAGAAACATTATTTTTGTTCAGATATTTATCATGCTTTGTTGACCTAGTGAAAATACCTACATGTGATGGAGGTACCAGGCAGATGTCAGTGACCCGTGTCTCTGATGTACTTTATAGGCCAGTGATATTGCTTACCAGGAAAATGAGGGCTCATTTGGATAGAGGTTTCCAGGCATTAAAGATAATTAAGTTGAAAGTCATCTCTAACAATTTCCAGAAGGAGTGTGGCCTGAAGCCCTTGGGGTTTAGAGCTTGGGAACCCAGCAGTACTTCCTTGCTTCAGCACAGATGTACAGCGCGACCATAGGCAAGCTGTCTGATCTAGATTTTTGAAGATGTGGAGGTAAGCAGAGGTGGTAAAGGCTCTTAATGGGATTTTCAGAATCACATGAGTGTCTCATTCCTATTCAAAATCTGACTCCCTAGCTTGTCTGAACTGGATTCAGCCCGTGCTATGTTTTATTCAGCTACTCTTTAGGACAGAACGGGCAGGCATACGTGCGGCGAGCGTGACTTAGGGGGTATAAACTGAGGTGTGCCCAGATCCCTGCTGAGCTGCACAGCTGAGCTCCCTTTTAACCTTTCTCTAATTCTGTAATTTCTACCCTCCTTTCTGCAGAATGACAGACTTGCAACGGAGGAGAGGAAAAGTGACTCCATTTTGCCCAACCTAACAGTGATATATTGGGTGAGTGCTCTACCAGGTAAACTTTTTTACTATTATTTTAATTTTTGGGTTTTTCACTTTATTTTAAATGTGAGGTGATGTTTGCTGTGCCTCTGACTGAGAGGATTACCATCGGTGTGCAGTGAACGTGCCCCAGATTAACCATGAGGCTGCTTAGTATGCAAATCCACGGTAGGTCACTGTGCTGAACAGGCCTGGCATGTGGGTTAGCCAAGAGAGAGGGTGTTCCTCATGTGCACACTAGTGGGGTTTTATGCTAATTAAATCAAATTTTGGGGGGGAACCTAAGCAGTTAGGGGAGGTTAAGTCTTCAGTTATAGCCCTTGTTTCTGAAACTGGAGTTTTGCTAAAGATCTGTAGCTGAAATTTTGTTTGGTTGCTTGATTCTTTGCCTTTGGATGTAAAAGTGCCACTTTCATGGAGAAACAATGGTCTTCCTATGGGGATGGGGTGATCCAGGATGACTTTGTTCTCCTCAGATTTCCTGTGTTACTCTATGTGATTTTAGTTTATTTTTTAGGGATTTAATTTTGTTTCTATAATCTCACTATCTGGGAGTCATGAGGCATCTAGGGAACTTGGAAACATAGGAAAAGCAGGTTTGCATGCCATGGAAATGTAACCTGATTGTAATAACTGATTTCGCTCATTTGATTATCTGAAACAAATTGACATTCCAGAAAATTTCACAATAGGGCTGGTGGGAGACTCTACAGAAAACACTAAATAAGAGAGCTCTGGGCAACATCCCTTTTTCCTTCTTTCCTCCTCAAGGAAAAACCTTCAGGCTGGCACCAGGAATCTATCTTTTCTCTGAGAAACGCAGACATTCAGTGGCTAACAGCTCAGACACTGCTATTTGGAAAAACTTGATGCCTTATAAATAACCTAATTCACTCCTTCCAGTGCTAATGTTGAAACCAATGTAGCATGGATTACTTTATACTTAAAAAAAATGGTTGCATTATGTTAACTGCCAGTACGGCTTCTGTGACCTGCAGAGGGAATACGAATATGCTATAATAGACCACTAACAAATAATACTTATTCTTTTACCCTACTGATAGTGGGGCTTGTATTTATGATCCAATTGTGTTCGAATGTTTATGAAATTTTAGAAGAATGGCAACTTTGTTTTGACTTGAGTGCTTTGAGATTGCCTAACTTACAGAGACACACTTGCAGGACTGCATGGCATTAGATTGAAGCTTACATCTGACAAACATTAGTGAGATCTTACTTTTCTTTGGATCCAAGGGAGAACAGTCTCTGTAAGCAGAAAAACATTTTGTGGAGGCTGCAAGAGGAAAGACCAGAAATTCCTCTTCAGTGTTTTCCAAAAATAGCAAGATTTGAATAAGGTTGCATGTTTTAACATGCATCAGAGAAAAATAATTGGCATGACCTAAATTCAGTACACTAGTTCTCTGTGTTATTTGCTAATAGTTAATTACTATCATATTTTTTCATCCACAAGTGCGGAGGGGCTGTACATTCCCAGCTTCCACACAGGAAATAATTTTATTTATTTAGCTTGAAGTTTGTGCATATCGAAATGCACACAAAGTATTTGCCTAGTGACCTTAGAGTGAATTATTTGCACAAACTCTCCCCCTTCCCTGATTTCCATTTAATTTCAAGTGTGCTGCTTGGCCTTGCTTTTGAGTTGCAGTGGTTTTATTGTGTTTTCATGATGAACAGAAAAGCTAAACCAGACCATCAGACTCAAATAACCTCTTTTCTGAAAGCGGAGATAACATGGATTGTGCCTGTGGCCTAAGATGCAGAGGATTTCCTAAGATTCTTTGGATCCCTGGCAGACAAGCATTCACTGTGAAGTGCTTCAAAAAACTGTTGCGTCAACAAAACTGGAGTGTGTGGGAATGTATCAGCTAAGGGGATAAGGCCTTCAAGGACTAGATGAAGTGCATATAGTAAGGAATTAATTCCGTGGGAAAAAGGAAGAAACACAAAATATGAGGACTGGTGTTTCATAAAAAAAATAGCTTAATGGTTTAGGCAGATAGTGCTTTAAGGGATGGATGTTGAATCTTACCAAATAACCACCAGTAATTTTGCCAAATTTGCTTTACATGTCAGGCTTCAATCTGGAACTTCTAAGAATATTTTCATTCTGAAAAATTTTTGGAGATGGTCGGGGAAACATTTTATGAAATGTGTTTCTATTTTGCTATTATTCATTTGACAAACAAACAATATTGTTTGTTTTTAATTGTTTCAATAAGTTGGTGGTTAGAATATCTTTATAAGGATTAAAATGGACTTCAGCATCTATTACATCATAACATATAGCAGAGAGGGAAACATTAGCTCTATATACTTTGTTCTGACAATTCTGCGTTTTAATGTGCAGTGTGTTTATGCTAAAAGTCAACACATTAAAAAAATTCCTCGAGCATCTGTGCATCACTGAATGCTTTGTTTGGGTCATGCCTTTAGTGGTATGAGGGCTTACAAATCTGTGTGGGGGTGTAGAGGAATGACTCTATGCCCACGTGGGACCTTTTCTGTAAGTCGGGTCTATTTTTGGTATGCAATGAAGCAGAGGTACAGAGTGAAAATTGGGGTTCAGTCGCAATGTGAAGGCCTTTAAAGTTTTCCTATTGTGAGAAGTGCCTACCAAGCTCTTAGAGCAGTTGCATTAGTGTCCATGGGAATATTTGGAGTTTAATTTAGCATGCTAGATTAGGGCCTAATACCTTAATTAAGGCTAACATTTTTAATAAGTTTCCTGCAAATCCTTTGTGGCTGACTACAGTCATGGAACAGACATAATATAAAGCCCATCTCTAGGGTTTTCTGTTGTTGGCAGCTTTATGAAAGCTGTCATTCTATTTCAGAGTGATGAAGCTCACCAGTGAACGTAATCTTTAACGGAAGGATCCACAGATCTGACGAGACTTCTTAAAAATATTAATCCAAATAATTTATGCCAGTGATGTATTGAAATTCTATACACCTAGTACATTTAGACCAACGTTTTTATAAAAATTGTGGTAACTGTTTCAGAACTTTGTTAATTGATAAAACAGCTTTTCTAGATAGATGCTTAATTCTGTTGTCAGTTCACATGCTTGGGATTTTCTGCTGTGAAAAAGAGTCAATGAATTGTCTGGATAAATTCAGGAATAATATAATTAGGATTTTGTGTAATTTCTAGACAAAGTGACTTATTTTTAAACATTTGTATATTAAAGTGTTGAATAAAAAATCTTTTATTAATTTTTTAAAAAAAATCAGAAGATCCAAGCTCACTCAACCCTATCAGCTTTCCCCCCTGCCACACTTGCTCAGAGCAGTCTGTCCTTTCCCGCTGCCATCTCCTATTGTTGCAGTCAAATGACCAAGGAAAAGTGTATACTTCCTTTTGTGTCCTGTAGATAGGGGTTCCTAATTGATGACTGCTGCTTTCTTTCTGACAGAAAGGAAATGAATGGCCAGTAGTGATTATAGGACATCTGTTGTTTTCTGGTGAGCATCCTGTACAGCAGTGAAACTGTCTTGAAGACTTTTTTTTTGTTTTGGTTTTTTTTGGTTGGTTTTTCGTCCTCTTCAGGACTGGTTAATAGAAGGGGTACAGGTGACAGTATTGTTCCTTTGTCACAGGTGTAGCCACAGCAGAAAACAAATTGCACACTGAAAGAAAATAACTTGCTTTTCAAAAAAGTGTATTTTACACACACACAAACACACACAGTCTTACAAAATCTTCAGGGATGTGCTATGTATTGGTTGCATGAGAGTCCTGTCTTTGTAGCTGAGTCACTGCATTGTGGATTTAACACTCCAAAATCAAGCTGGAAATGGCTTCCTTTGGGGAAGGGGAGAAATAAGATAGCATTCACACCAAGGACCCAAAAGCTGAAACATTCACATAGCTTTCACTACAGTTTCTAAGATGCTGTTTCTAAGTCTGTGATATCATTGTCCAACTCCTGCTTGAGCATCTACTGCTTGATGTGTTGCAGCACAGCTCTCAGAAAAGCTGAGGAACAAACTGGGGAGCTCTGTGGTGTGCTCCCGCAGAGAGGAGGTTGGGCGTATATGGAGCTACTTACCTGGCTTTACAGATGTCAGGGAAAGAAGTTTTGGGGACAGATGAATGGTGAACTGTTGGTAAGTGTCTGGCCTGAGAGAAGAATAGGACTTGATGCTGGGGAAGAGAAATGTCTGGAGAAATGATTGAGGGAGGCCAGTAAAGCAGCTGAGTGAAGTAGGTTATGGTAGCAGAATGTAGTACCGCTTGTCCCTTCCATCGCACCAGCCACAATTTTTCCACAACTTTTTCTTTTTAACTCTTGTATTATAAAGATGTGAAAGTGGTATGCACTCTATATAAACCCTGAGTGTGTCTTGACCTTTTCGTTCTCTGTTGCCATGCAAAATGCTTGAAAAACCATTAACTGGAAGAGCTCTGTAAGTCTGAATTCTCAACACTTATTTAGTCGTTATTTGTTCCTTCCTTTTGCTTTCATCCTGTTAATTTGTACCATATCTTGTAAGCAAGGTGCCAATACTCTGCTTTTGCACAGACTAAATAAACTGGTACTTAAAGTAACAGAGTTTATGTTGGATGCAGCTGGTTAACCAAAGTCAGTGGACTGGGTAGTGCTGCACTCTTCCTTGGGGTTTTTTTTCAGCCCATTCTTGTCACTTGGAATCCCAAGAGCTTCTCTGTCCCTGTCCTCTTGGGAGAGGATCCCGTAACAAAGGGTATGTTGAGATGTACGACTTTCTATCCATAAGATGCTGCTGTTTAGCCGGAAGCTTACAGCCTTCCTTAAGCTAAACAGGATTTTCGAAGAGCAGATGCACCTGGCCACTAGAGATGAGAAAAGTGAGCAAGAACACTCTGTGCTGTAGGTGAACACCGACATGGCAGAATGCAAAATTCATGATACCATACGTGATTCATGCTGCAGTTGGTGTCCCAGGGCTACATATGCCCCCTTACATATGGTGCTGGTAGAATGGGCATCAGAGCTGTGACCCTTCCTTTGGCTTGACTTTCATCTGTACTCCAGAGTTGCAGACAATGTGGAATATTCAACTCTATAATTATCCAGAATATATACGGTTAACCTTTAGTCATTCCTTAATCATAACAAACTTCAGAAAATGAAAAAGCATGTGACATAGTCTCAAATTTAAATTTAAATTGGGTGGGGTTCTTTTCCTTCTACCTAGTGATAGAACTGGTTTTTTTTCCCCCAAAGACTTACCTAAGAGTACTTTAAGCAACTAAGTAATCCTTTTGCTTTTTGGGTGAGATACACAGAGACCCTGTTCGTGCCTCCAAAACCTTTTAAACATTTAGCCTGTCCCCATAGGATTTCAGAATTATCTTGCATCTCTTGGCAAGCATTATGTTGTAGCTAAATATTAGTTATGGCAAAAGCCAAATAATACAGGAAAAACCCACAGAATCGTTCAAAATTTATTTGTTCAAGTTTTTGTAAATTCCATTTTATGGATCTCTTAATACATTGAGCTTTATAAAGAGTGCATTGTAGTTTTTAAGAAACATAGTAAATTGTTAATTTGAGCTTTTTTGCAATTCTAGGCACGACATTGATAGATTATTCTGCACCACTTGAATTACTTGTGAGAAACTCTTGAATATTTGTGTGACTTGATGTATTCAAATTACTATATAGGAGTTTGCTAAGATGTTTTTCTTATGTAATCCTGGCTTTGGGAACAAATGTGACTTCTTTTATCGTGAGTTAAAGATGAGGTATGTGACTTAGAGCACAACTGTAAATGGTTTTACAAAATTTCAAAGACAGCTCTTTGAGTACATATGCATTGATGACTATACACACAAGCCAAAATCCTATTAAAAATTAAAAATACTTCTTCCATTGAGGCAGATACTCGTTAAAGCTTGATAAATAGCTCTTCAGTAAAAGAAACTTCAACAAGACCTTCAACCTCTAAAAGAAAGATTAGCTACTGCTTTTATCAGTACGGACATCGCTTTGAAGAAACTGAACATCTGGTTTCCTTCTGGGAGAATTATGTTCTGTCCACTTGACCCTTTGTAAAAGTAAATATTTTTATTAGTTATGTTATGTAGGAATTTGGAAAGATACTTAATACATGAAAAAACCCCCAACCTTTGCATATTTAGCTTCAATTACAGAAGTGCAATACATCAAATGATCGTATGTTCTTGATTCATGAGTTTCTATTGTATTAAAAATCATGCCAGTAAGAAATTTGATGAGAGACATAACTATGACTTTCCTTTTTCTTTGTTTTCCTTTTTATAAGAAAATATTTCTTTTTCTCCCTTGCTCCCTTGTCCCCTCCCAGAAGTATGTTTGTCAAACCACAGACATTTCAGCCTTCTCTCCTTCCTTCAGCTATGGCTGTAAACTGTACTTCCAGGGTAAATTCACGTGGATTATATTTTTTTACCACATAATTTAAATGTGCAAAGTTACTTAGTAAAGATAGTTGTATGTTTTGACTGTGATCAAATAGAGGTTAAGGTTTATGGAGATGTAGCTTCTAATCCTGTTTTCAAGGAAGAATAGAACAGACCTGAATATCACAGTTGTTATATTTGTTTCTTCTATGTGGAAATAGATTACTTAAGAAAAAATGCCCCATCACAGATTTAAACAAAAATGTTGCTTGTTTTGTTCCAGTATGAGAGTGAGTGGATATCTTTTAAAATACACAATGCAGCCTTTTAACTAAGGAAAGGCATTGGACTTAATGACATGTTACACTCGAGAAATGCTTTTACAAGTCAAGCCAGTTAGGAATTTTTCAGACAAAAATATTTTGTTGGAAAATAACAATTTATTGAAAACAGAACATTTCACACAAGCATTTTTCAACAAAACTATCAGCAAGAGAAATTTTTCAGATACAGGACTTTAAGAAAACCTGTGTCGGTTCCATGGAAAAATAACAATGTAAATTAAAACTCAAGTGAATACTATCTCTCTGGAAAGTTCTGTCTCTATTTTTAATGTTTTTGGTTTTTTTTAAATTACAGTCTTTCAATGATCTCTACCTCTTTCTCACAAGAAACACTGCTTTTTTCAAAATTCTACTTTTTATTTTTCCATAAGTGGGTAAGATAGCTTGCTAGTTGATTCTAGTCTACCAATGTTCATTTTTGCTAATTGTTCCTATGGAAAAGATTTTTCCATTGTTTTAATGCAAACTTGCTGACAAGTGGCAGACATGACATGACTCAAGTCATGACAAATGATTCCCTCTGTTCCTTTTCATTCCCCATTTGACATGTATCAGAAATCTGCTGGTGGCTTACCCGTGAAGTTAAGACCTACTCCAAATTCTTATAGATTTGATTTGCCCCATTTGTTATTATTATTATTATTATTGGTAGAAATTGTGTTGCTTATGTAATAGGCACCATAAGTGCCTGTCTCTTTATTGGATGTGCTGGTGTTGAGGGTTTAATAATCTTCAGGGTGAAGTGAAGGCTTTCAAAAGACTGCTATCAGAGTAGACTGCTTTTGATCAAGTGGGTTGCAGGATAATTGAGGGCGCTTGTGCCAAATCTGTGTAGGATCTAAACCAAAAATACAGAGTTTTTGTGTTTATTTTGGGAGTAGGTTCATAGCTGTATGCTTGCCTTGTACAGCAATATTTATGAGAAATGACATTGAAGTAGACTTTAAACAGCACATTAAAATATAAAATGTTACAGTGTCTCTGAAGCACATCTGGTAATGCAAGATGTAAAGCTATTAATTTGGTCTGGACAATGAGTTCTTTATGAATTGGGGCTAGTCCATTGAAATGAGTTTGCTCCTGAATTAATGATGATGGAAGGTGGGGAATTTGGAGTAATGACCATCTGCTGGGTTGTTGATGTCCAGCAGGATTTAAGAGACAGAGTGACGCCTGTGGTAACATGCTTGTGCAAATCTTACTATCTGTATTGTTACTGTGCGTAGAACAAGGAAACAAAAGATGGATGAAACTAAAAAATTTAGGTAATTTTTGTGTGCATGAGAGGACTGTCTACCAGGGGTTGAAGCTTACTGTGATTCTCCATTCCTGAGAACAGCTTGATTTGATTCCCCCACCCCCCAGGAGAGATGAGAGGCAAAAAAACGAAATGCTTTTTACTCTGGGGACTGGAGGGGCCCCCCACAAATGCTGTTGTGCTTCATCTCCTGTGGTGCAACAGTGCATATGTGATAAGCATATGAGTCCCCAGCTCTTCATCCCTGTTGCTACTCCTTCCATGTACCTAAATTGCATCCCAAGATGTAGTTTAACTGCCTGAAGCACTAATTCTCATAAAACTGTTCAACAGCTTTTCAGCATTGAGAGTGGTGTATGTTTCTTGGGATTGTCGAATCGTATTTTGTCTTACCCATACCTTTATGAGGCATAAGGATAAAGATACTTGAGTAAATTCTGTAGTGTAAATAACTGTATAATTGAAGGAGGCATGAAATTCCCCTGCACAAGTAATTTCCTTCCCTGCTTTCTTGGATATTAGTCTTCAAGGTGAGTGACATAAGCCGCTGCATGCTTGCTGGAAATGAGATTAGTAGCTAGGGGTTTTCCTTAAAATGAACTGGCAGTACTGGTAGAAAAATGCATGCTTCTCCCTGTGTATGTGGAATGCATAACATAAACACACATCTATTTATAAGTAGACATCATACAAATATCTTAATATCTCTATAGTATCGTGCTTCCTGCCATTGATCTTTATCACTAAAAGTACACAAATGATTTTTTCTTGATGATTCTTATGTGTTAATCTAAGATTGCAAATCTCTACTTCCAAAAATGCTGCTCATGGTAGGTTTCTTGAAGATTGCAGTGTCCATGGTGTTCTGATATGATTGGGTGGAATATTTTTGAAGTGTATTTCATACTCTGTATAAAGTGTTAGTTTGGATATAGGGTTTTCCCTGCAGTCTACAGCACCAGGCTCACACTTGGGAATAGGTGGAGTGCAGCCTTCCTGGGGGAGGCACCAGCATCCCAGAGGAAAAGTGGAATGTAAAACACTACCCAATAATCAGGCACTGGGGAACCCATCTGCTATCTCCTTCAGACTCTGAATCTGTAGAGCATTCAAGTTTTCTCCCTAATACATTTCTTTTTCTTTATTGCAGCTAAAAGATTGAAAATCTTTTCTTCATTTGGTATCTTCTTATAATCTTGCTAAGTAAGCACTGTGATGTAGTTAAAGTAGATCTTTGATGGAGTTCTTGAAGGCTGGAAAAAAGAACAAAACTGCAGTAAAAGTCCACAGAACATGTACGTGGTTGAAATGGGCTTTATAATCTATTTCAGTTTTAATACATGCTTGAATTGATAAAGGAAAAATATATTTTTGTAATTACATCTCTGAGAAGTGCATCAGTTCTCTTACTTCCTTAGAGAAATATGCTGAATCTTCAGCTTCAGAGATTTGAGCCTAGTAGTTACAGGTAATCTATTTTAACTAGTAACTTTTGTAACAAATTAATTAATCAAATAGTTGAGTTTCTGTGTGAATTTTGCTGACAGTTAACTTTGGAAAAAGACAAAATAATTCTAGACACACTGTAAAGGTTATGTTAATTCAAACCATCAGAGTTTACATGATTCAAACCTCATTACTTAGTTTTGTCGTTTTGTTTTTGCTTATTTTTTGCTTGTTTGTTAGTAAGAACAATTTGAAGGAAGTACCACATGGCTTAAATGTTTTAAAATAAATCAAACTTTTCTTACATTTAGGTGTAAAAAACTCAAAGATGTCAAATATAACAGGTAGTTTTGAAGTTTGGTAGTTGCCTTAACATTCACTGTAGTTGCTTTTGTTAGGTATCCTGTGCTCCTGTTTTCCACAAATTGGTGTAGATGCTAAAATGACTAAACAGGTTTTAAAAAGTTCGGCCTTTGTTTTATAACTGTGATTCATTGCAGCTTCTTCCCAAGCTTTAATACGTTTTGCTTAAACTGTATTATGCTTGGATTTAAAAAGAAAACCAGGAGCCCTCAAACCACAAAAAATTCCCTTCCATTTAGAATCTGCTTTACATTTCGTGCTGGCATTAGCCTGGTAGTGTCACAGGGATGCCCGGACTTAAGACTTGTGTGTGAACAGCCAAAGGAGGACTTTTCTTGCTATAGGAGAGCTGGGCGACTGCCTCTGACCTCTCCTTGTGGAAAAATCTCTTGCTCTGACACAGTGGAAGGAGGCATCCACCATTTGTTGGATACACAGGAGCTGAAAGTTGCAGAGAAAGATTTCTGGAGGTACAGAGACAGAAAGTTATGCTCCTTTTTGAAAGGTTTGTATCTGGTCTGTTTCAAAGGTCAGGACTGAAAGGTAGAAGCAAACCCTGACACTGCCTGTGGCAGAAGCGTAAGGGAAGAGTAGTTCAATTGCATGTAATTATACTTTCTCCTCTGCATAGAGTATGGTTGTCTTTTTTTTCTTCTCTCCCTGTTCTGCTTTTTATGCCAGTGTGTGTTTGTCTGTCTCTGTCTCTATTCAGAGTTCTTTAAATCTTTGAAGTGTGTAATGAAACTCAATTAGGGAAAAAATTGTTTGAAACTATGTGTCAGCCAAGGTTTACGACCATAGGTGGCCTGAGAGAAGAGATGAGTCCTGTAAGGTTACATCTGTGTAAAGTTCAGATGGGCCTAGGAATGTTCCCAGGCCTGGAAGAAGATGGTCTGTGATAGTCATGTTTGCTGGTGTGACATTGGGAAATGATAGTTAGCCTTCTCCACAGAGAGTTTCCAGGCATGAGATGACTTTTATGCACCCTGTTTTGGAGACTAGGATTATTCATTACCACAGATGTGTTATTCTGTCCCAGCTTGCTTTTGCACCCAGGAGCACTTTTTGGGCACATGTAATGCACTAATTTAAGAATAGCCTTCATTTTTCTGCTGATGAAACCCTGCAGTGTGACCTCAGCATTTATTCAGCATCAGAGAATCTGCAGGTTGGTCCAGAAATCCTGTGAGTGTTTTCACAGTGGTGGCCTGAGTCACTTTTTATTTGATGTGAGCACACCTTCTCCTCAGTCAGCATTTCTGCAGACTTTTTTAGCCCCTTGCTTGGGTAAGTTTGCTCTACAGAATTGCTGTGGTTAATTTCAAAGTGAATTTCTGGCCTGTTTGTTTTGTAGAGAGAAATCGAGGAGTTTGGAATTGGGAAAGAGGAAACAGAAAAGTTTGGAAGTGACTTGGCACTTTGTTAAATTGATATGCCCTGGTGGGTGAACACATAGCGATGGCCACTGGGGGAAAAGTGACAGTAGCTTGGTGATATCTCTGGGAATACTGCACAGGTTGTGGGAACAGTGACAGGATGAGAAGATGGAGTAACTGTCATCAAATTTAAAGGGAGCAAATGCTTCTTCCCCCTGGTTCTCTTGCCTAAATGCAGTAAGGCTCAGAGGGGTATAGAATGTCATTTGCTGATCAGATAGAGTGGTTTCCTGCTTTTTGTGGTAATATACATAGCTCTTTGTGTGTGTTTGAAATACAACAGGGACTTTTTTCCTGTTGCTCCACTGAATAGGCTGGCATAATCTCAGAATGAGGCAGGGCCAGGTGGTTTCCTTGCTCTGCTGTGCCTCATGCTGGGTTCAGTGGGAACCTGGTGTTGTTAGTATGCACTCTGTGTGCCTGTGTTCCTCAGAGGACAAAATGTGGGCTAGGCAGCAAGAATGGAGGAGCTGGGATTTTTATATACTAAGGATGGTATTACATAACTTGAACAGCATTATTGGAATACCTCTGTGTTGTTTCAGTACACCAGTACTTAATATTTGAATGAAACATTAAAGTTTATAAATGATTAGATGTGTGCCTTGGCAGTGCTTTAGGTTTGTTCCCCAATTACTAAACTCAGAAGGCTGTTTTGCAGAAAGTTCACATAAGTTATTTCTTCCCTTAAAAGTGGAAGAAAAGGAACTTTCATCTGAATTCACCGGGCTTAGCTCTGAAATTCAAAAGGCTTTGGAAACTGGCTGAAGCTCTTGGTACTGACTTGAGTAATATCCCTTTGAATATTTACTTTAATCAAGCCTGTTTAGAGATTCCCGCTCACACCCTGTCCTTATTTTTGTTGGTTTCCAGTACTAGATCAAATGATCAATGAAATAAAAAGCTGTTTTCTTAAAAATAGATTCTTTTGGAATTTTCAGTGATATTCCTGTGGCTGGATTTTATGTTATTTTAGTACAAAATAGGTATTTCTTTGTTTCTATGTTTGAAAGATAAGTCAAAGTTACTTATTTTTGTTATTTTTTGAGAAGGTGAATGAGGTATCAAAGTGCACAATGGCTCAGAGTCCATGTAGGTGTCGAGAATTACTTATAAACAACTGATTGATCAAATCATGTCCCTTAGACTCATGTAGAAAGAAGAAAAACACTCAGCTGAAGGAAATCACCTTTCCAGCTATAATATTTGTGAGTCATGTTATTTTTTCCCCATGTGTTTTTTCTGAATGGAAGTAGTATTTTGGTCAGGGGCACGTGAAGGTCTGCTTTTGGCAATTCAGTGTTTACTAAGAAATCCAGCTCTTTTGAGAAAGAATAGTGGCAATTAGAAGCTTTATCTGTTTATGTAGAAGGAGTTTCCATGTCTAGAGAATACTGCAGTTTAACCCAAAAGAAATGTTTATTCAACAACTTGTCACCTGCTTCCTTCAAAATGGTCATTCAAATTCCTTTGGAAATTCTGGCAGGTTAAAGATTGTTACCGTGAGTGATTTCCCTTTTACCAGTTTTAGTCTCCTAGACTCTATACTTGTGCTGATCATGGGTGAATGAAATAATGTCCTTTCCATTTCTAGTCCTATTTCATCTAATATTCCTTATTCTTTATAATGAATGTATTTAATGAATATATATATATATATGCATGTGTTCTGTCAGAGATTAAGCATGAATGTAATTTGAAACTGTAGTTTCTCTGTGCTCTGCATATGCAATTCAGTGCCACAAAAGCCAGTTGGACTATGCTTGCAGTTACAGAACTCTGAACTGGGGACACGCTTCTCAAAGCTAATACATAGCAAGAAGGCTCTGGCTTCTCCATCCCAACTAGTTAGAGTGTGCTGTAGATAAGTGCAAACTTTGGCTCTAGAAAGAGTGTTGTTTGCAAGCCATGCTTCAACAGTTGCACTCTGGAGTGGCTTGATAAATAGTGGAGTGTTTTTACAGGAAATGTCCCAATCTGAGTTATGAGGCCATTCATTTGGATAAATTGCAAGGGAATGTACACAGTGCTGTTAGCTTGTCTGTTATTAATTTCCTCTTTTTTAACGTGTGTGCACAGTGTGTATATAAATATATATACATATATACACACAGATATATGTCCTCTCAAAGTAGGGAGAAGGAAAAGCTGGAGGAACATAAAGGGGTCCTACAGTCAGCTGCCTGAGCCAGGGCTGAGGGGCTGCCAGGTTCTGCGGCATTTGGAGCCTGGAACATGTCAGGGCTCAGAAAGCTTTAACTGTTGACTCTTTTATGTGATTTGCTGTGTTGTTTCCTAATGTTATGTACTCTGTGATGAAAACAAAACCCCAAAATTTTCATTAATGATACTGTACTGTTGTCAGAAATTTAGATGGACTTTTTCTGATGGCTGCGGTTTAAAAAAACCCCAACAAACGTGTTGCAGAGGGCACGCGTAAGTAGCTTTGTTATGCATGGCTGTACTTTGGCTAGCCACTCAAATGGCGGGTTCTGGAAAAGCCAACTGAGTATTACTTGTCTAATAATTATAAAGTCCATGTCTAAACCTCTCGTTTCAGCAGTAATGCCGTGCTCAGGCAATTGCAGTTGAAGGAAACACACAAATGGGCTTTGAAGGAGCCCGTTCTCCTCACAGTGAATCTGTGTCTGAGTCTTTCTGTATAAATGTAATGGTGTCACTGTGTATTATGGAGACAAAACTAGTGAAGGATCTACATATAAAGCAATAATTATCCATTATTCTGGTTTTAAGTAGGCTTCCCCTTCTTGAACATTCCCCTTGTCAGCAATGCCAAACCAAACATTCCTCTGTATCTTCCCCCTCGCCCCTGCCCACCACCCCCTCTTTAGCTCTCCAAAAGAGTTTACAGTTGAGGGGGAAAATATCATTCTCTCTTCTTTACTTGGAATTAACATTGTTTAGGAAATATTTTTAAAAAGTAAATGGACTTTCTGGACAGTGCTGACATTTTTGTCTTTCATCAGTATGACCTTATTCTGAAAGTTCTGTGATTTTCTTCTACAATGAGGGCTAAGCTATTTCTTTGAAAATACACAGTGAATCCAAACATACTACAAGTATTTTACAGAAGAGGTGTATCAGCCTGATAGGAATTGATGCACACTAATTTCTCTGCTGTTAGCCAAATTGGAAGAAAAATAGCAGTGCTTTGAAAAACTATGCACACAAGATAATAAATTTGTGATTTTAATTTGGTGCAAAGCAGCATTTTGTGGTTCATTGTTTTTTGGCTGTTTTTTCTTTATTTAGGGAGCTTTCAGAAACATGTTTACATACAGAGAAGAAATACCCCTGAAACAGCTGACTTTGCATAGGACATTTCTGTATTTATACTCTTGAAAAGCGTTAGGCTGTTCTGTACTCTCTGAGTATTTGCTTTTGGATGCATGTTATCTCTGTCAAGTTGTCAGGATTTACGTTGCAGACTGGTGATGTGAGTTGAGGAAGATGTCATTGCCTCTCTCAGTGCCTTGACTTTGGCCCTACACAGAGTTAAAACACATACAAATTTCATTCTTCCCATAGATAATAGCTCTTTACTGACCTTAAATATCAAGAAGTTCTCTTTAAGAGGTCTATAAAGTTTTAATTTAAAATAAAACAAGCCCCAGAAAAACCTTCATTATTATCACAGTCCTGTGATTTCAAGAGGAACTACTCTGCGTAATAGATGCAGCCTGGTGTCCTTAGTAAGCGGATGGCAAGGTTGTTGCCTTTCTTCTGACAAGTAAGTGTGACAAAGTCAGTGAGCTTTAGCTACGTGTCAAGAAATTTCCTGAAACAGAAATGGGAGTACAAGAGGGAAGTGTCAGAGGGTGAAATGCCTGCAGACACGGTAAGATTGTTTCTACCATCGTTAGATCCAGTTCTTCAGATGTATTGGAATTCATTGGTATGTTATCCATCACTGTAATATTTATTCAGCACATAGGACTGGATTTGCATATTATAGTTTATTTTCACTGTTATTTTACTTGTTTGCTGCAATTAGATTCCTTGTGCTCCAACAACAGCTTTGCTTCCTCGCAGCCTGTTTTGATTTTATTTCTTCCACTACTTGAGCCTATGGTGAAATGATGAATTTGCACATCAGTGGTCTTTTCCAAGATGACATTTAATGATACCTCAAGCAAAGGCATCAAGCAAAAAGAGGAGTGTCTTTTTAAGTGCTACACAACCTCTCTAATAGACAAACAATTTGGAGGAGGCTTACAGCCTGTAAAAGCAGGTACCAGGGGCTCTTCACTATATATACCAGATGCAAGTCTAGAGGGTTTTTTGTTTGTTTGTTTTGCTTGTTTTTTCTTGTATAAGAGAGAAATGGGAATACAACTTGACTGTTAGGATGCTAGCTGAGTTATTGTTCTTGTTTGCTCGTTTGTTTTTTTAAAATATCTGTGAGCAGCGTGGAACAGCAGCAGCAGCCCTTGTCCTTAACCAGGAATCCTAAAACTGTAGCTCCTGAGCACCAGAGACTTGAATATGAAAAAGACTAAAGAGGGACTCTGTGTGTGTGCATCTCTCTGATTCTTTATTAGCCAAATCAGCATCTCTCCTAATTGTAGCAAAGTTCAGAGCTTTGAAAGGAATTTGAGTAATTCTGAGATAAACAATGCTGAAATTCTTTCTTCTTCAGTTTCCTTTTCTTAACCATGTGTACTATAAAGCAATCTCTGCTGTTGAAGAAGTTTGGGAGGTTCACATCCAGCTCTGGAATGTTTTGGAATTTTTTTTTCTTTGTTTATTAGGCCACAACGTTAGGCCCAGTAGTGAGGTTTAAGCTCTGCACCTCACTAGAAGGAAATCATAGAATGGCTTTGGTTGGAAGATATCTTAGAGATCATCTAGTTCCAAGCTCCCTGCCATGGGCAGAGATACCTTCCACAAGACCAGGTTGCTCAGAGCTCCATTTAACCTGGCCTTAAACACTTCCAGAGATGGGGCATTCGCCACTTCTCAGGTCAACTCCTTCCAGTGCCTCACCACCCACAGTAAAGAATTTTTTCCTCATATTTCATCTAAACCTATTCTCTTTCAGTTTGAAGCCCTTCTCTCTTGTTCTGTCACTACATGCTCTTGTAAAAAAATCTGCCTCCAGCTGTCTCAGAGGCTCCCACCAGGAGGCCACAATCAGGTCACCCTGAAGCCCTCTCTTCTCCAGGCTGAACAACCCCAATTGTCTCACCTGTTGTCTCTCATTCCTCCTAGGAGAGGTGCTCCATCCCTCTAATCAACTTGATGGCCCTCATCTGGACTTTGTTCAACAAAATACAAGACCTAATGCATCTGTAGTTGTATTTTCTCTTGAGAAAGATGCAAGAAGAGGGGATGCTAGTGACCAGTCTACCTAATGTAGATTTTTTTTAAAAAATACTTTAAACATTTTTCCCCCACGAAATCTGAGCACTTACCTGGAATGTGTAGTTGGAAGGGTGAATGGTGAGCAAGGCAGAAGTGCAGCTGTAAACCCAACGTTCAGAAACTGTATTTAGGGTGACATGGTTAAATGACTGTGTAAATTCTAAAAGTATCAGAGTAAAAAGTATCAGAGAATTTGTTGAGGGGAAAGTCATGTATTCTTTTTTTGGCAACTGTCAGGGGTTCTGGCCATGGGTTTGACTTATGACACTGTAAGGACTTGTATCCTAAAATCCTGTAGTCTCTTTAGTGCTGTAGCTGGTGTATGTGCATAGTGCTTTTTGTGCTTTTTCTGCACTTGGTACATGCATTATTGAAGAGTCACAAATTAATGGTATTGGAGATAAGCTATTGTAATAAAGAAAATGTTGAACTGTGCATTCTTGTCTGTGTTGAGGCATTTGATTTTATTTTTAAATGGGTTTGTTTCAAATTCAGTTTCCTTTGTGTGGCCCTTATTAGCACTTAACAGTAGAAGTAGTATCTAAAAAATGAAATCAGAAAACAATGTAAGGGTAGCTCAGTTAAAAGACTTTATCTTTCTAAATGTCAGTAAAGAAAACTATGTTGTTGGTTGATTTTTGCTGAGTAAATACATGTAATGCATTACGTGGGGCTCTTAATTTGCTCAGAAAATGCTTTGCGTAGAATACATCGTGCGCTTCACTGTATGCTTGTTGAGTAGCAGATTTCTTTGAGTAGATGACAACAGTATTTTGTGATAACGATAGCTGTTCTTGGCAGCTATGACTTGCTACTGCTGTACTCACAACAGACTGTGCTGAGACTTGCCTCTAAGTCCCTAAATATCGTGGTACTGACCTGCTTATCCTGCTTTTCCTTGGTTTTCATCAGTGTATATCAGGCGTGTCCTGTGCTGAGCCACTTTACCTAAGTCTGTCTGTTTTCTCAAGCTTAGATTGAAAGGAAAGTGTCTGAAGTGACAGACCTTCTGTATGTAAGTGAAACATGATCTTTTGATGGATTTTTTTTTCTTTGTTCATATGGTGTTTTTTAACTTCAGTGAAAACCTGGAAGAGCTGCTGAGATTAACTGCACTGTACAAAGGCATGAGGGAAGCAATATGTGTACATAATTTGAAAAATACCCAGTGTTTTCAAAATAATTTTGTTCGTTCTGGTTATAGGGAGTTTTGAGATAAGCAAAAGGTGGGATGGTAGCTTAGCTACCAGGCTACCCAACCCCAAATCCAGGCTCCAGTGATAAGCACGACAATTCGGAAGGATTTGTAGCCCTCGCCCGACACGCTGGCCAGGAGGGAGAGACAGATTCTGCTGCAAGCACTCATTTCTACTGCCAGTGGAGCGGCGTGTGGCACCGCGCGGAGCAGCAGCGAGTGCCACCTGCGGGAGCTCAGCTGGAAGCGGTGCCTTAGGGCTCCGAGGGGCAGCATCCTGGGAAAGCGCTGTCGCGATTTCCCAGCGCCACAGAGGGAGGCGTTGGGTTGTTCCTGTCGGCTTTCTCTAGCGCAGCGTGATTACATGCCGTCTTGAGCAAAGCTGCATGTACAAGTTAAGAAGTATTTACAAAAATAGTCATTAACAGTTCATTTTTACAGAAAGAGAAAGAGCAGTGGTTAATTATACTAAGGAAATTCCTATAAACTGCACTGAATTGACTTGAGTTTGAAAGACAGCACTTCTGCTGAGCTGAGAAACTGCTATGATCAGCACAGAGTTAATACATACATGCAGGAAATACATGCATTTCAACAATTAAAGCTGACGTCTTTCTGCTTAGGCTTTGAACATATGCTTCACAAGGGTATTTGGGGAGTGTCAGTCAAGGTTTTGATCCCTCTTCCTCCTCCCACAAGACCCTGTGGGGAGTTTTCCTCTTTGTTTCACTTGGCATAGAAGCAGCATATGCTGTTTTAAAAGAAAGGAGCCTTGCAACGTGGTTGGACACAGACCAAAGGTTGAGTATGGCTCATCTTTTCAAGAAGTTCTATGCAAAGTTTTAAGGAGAAAATATTGTGTCACATTCTCCCTAGACCTCCTATCCGGTGTTACTTTGTTAAAAATACGCTGTCTTGCCTTGCAGGCTGAAGCGCGGTGATTAGCTGCCGAACTTGATCTTCTAGTGGGTTTGGAAAACCATGACCAAAACCTTGGAATAGCACTGGGAATGGATTCAGAACTATTGGAGAGACGGGAGGAGGGAGAAGACACACACATAGCAGTTAAACCACAGAGGAGCCAGACAGCTCATTGCTTACATTAGAACATTTGTGATGTTTTTCACATTCAAATGTGGTGAATTACAGTAAGCCAGAATGAAAGTGACAAAGGGATTCTGTGATTTGGTCTTTGCCTGCTGGCAAAAAGTTATGTATTTTGGATTGCAGCCGCAGTATGGATGATTAGCTCCAGAAACTAGGCAGAGGATGCTGTAGATTAAATATGTTTTGAAGAAGTAGGCAGCAGAGAGTGATGTTAATGTGACTTTCGTCAATGGGCAAATGTGTGAAGGGGGTTTTGCTCCTTCTTGCCAATATAGACCAGAGGGTCTTGTTTGGACCAGCTCATCTCTTGCTGCATTTGTCTTAAGTGCCACTGTTACTGCCTTTCTGTGGAAATGAAAGTGAAAGGATGACCTGGTTTGGTAAAATCAGCAAAATGTGTAACATATTACCGAAAAACCTCACAAAAACTAAACCCCAAATGCCAACAAAACCCCCAAAGCTGGGAACATTTTGGTATGTGTTGATGTGCAGGGGGGGAAAGACTGGAAGATTTTTGTAGGACTTTGAAGGAGAGGGTTTTTGGAGAAGGGAAGCTGTAACTCACACCCACATCCAGAGTGCTGCTGGCAGGGAATGAAAGGAGCCATTAGAATTCTGTGCAATTTTGAAGGAACAACTATTAACTTGAAATAACACTTGAATCTTAAGCAGGTACTGCCACATTACTTAGGAAGGCTGGGGGTTGGTGGCGAATAGGAGCAGAAATGAGGCTTGGTTTGTGTCCTCATAACTTCTATCCTTTAGGTCAGTGTTATTTAGGGTTACTTTCAGTGTCACTTCTTGGTTCATGTGAAAGAACTGTGCTAGTGTTAGCATATAAACTTGCTTTTATGGTTTATGTGACCTGGGATCAAAGCTATTCTCGTGGGGTTCAGGGCAGCAGTGCATCTGCTCCAGAAGGGATTTTGTAGGCAAGCAAATGGCAAAAGCTAGATCAGGGACAGATGTCCTTGTTCTCTAGCAAAGATAATAAGCAGTGTTTAGCAGCCAAATGTTGAAGTCTGAGTGTGTTGATGTGAGTATGAATTTTACCGTAGCCATCCTAGGAGTATAGAGTTCATCCTGAAACCTGAGAATGTGAGTGCTGGTTTTGGGGCTCTGTGAGTTGTTTTGCATTCAGAAATGCAGCGTCCAATATCATTTATCCAAGAAGGATGGCTGTCTGTGCAGGCTGTTTCTGGGCATCCAGTTGTCCTTATTTGTTTACAAAATATTTCATGTCAACAAACCCACTAATACCTATTTTCTTTCTACCTCTTGCACCTTTTTTTATTTTTTTTGATTGCAGCAAGATGAACTCATCCAAATACTCTTTAAAAATAAGCCAGCAGATAGCTTTTCTGTTAACAGCACAGTATGTAATGTAGAACCTCATGACTTCAGCTGTTTTACATGTATTGATCTGTGTGTATAAAGCACCAACTGTTTAATCTGTAAAAGGCTGCATTTAAAATGGTAATATAGTGTTGTAAGGGAACATGTATTTTGACCGTGAATAAAGTGGCCACAGCAGAATCTTAATATTAATGCTGATTGTGCCTGTGAAAGATGGGGGAGAAATGCAGTGTTTGTCATTGACAAGTGACTGTATTTGACAAGATTTTAAGAAATCCAAGCAGCTTTCTTAAATATAATCACTTCCAGCTATTTGGAACAGATGTAGACTAGGGGCCAGGGGTTTGACACAAAGAAGGAGGTTCGGGTTAGATTTTGGTTAGTGATGATCATTGTTCAATGTAAATACATAGTTGAACTCCATAGTTACAATTGCAAACAGTCCCATGATGAACAATAGTCTCTTTCAAGCTGCTTGATGCTTTTTTGAGAATACAGCAATAAATGGCTGAAAGAACAAAAGTGGAACAGAAGTCTTCTCTCCAATGAAAATATGTCCATGCAACTTTAAAAGTGAAAATCGTGATACTTCGATTAATAGTGATTTTGAATAATTGGAAACCCTTACTGATGGTTTTCTTTTATTTGGGTTTTTTTTGCAAAGTACTGTTAACTAAAGAGACAAGGAATATATTTTCTGTGAAACACAAGTAATCCATATTTTTTGTGTGCATGCTTTTTAAAAAGTATTTTTTAGCCACCCATGGGCTATAAATTTGAACGTTTTACTAATTCATGTACAATACACTATTTGTTTAGATGCTGTGTTTAAAGGATCTTATGTTTTTCATAACGTTAAAGATGATTTGCAGTTTTTAGTGGCTCAGAATTTTAAAGGCAAATCAATCTACGGGAAGGAACAAAAAATTTCTTGAACTAGGACCTCCCAGTATGCCTATTTGGGTGGCCCTAGCTGATTATGGCACATGAAAATGCGTGGTCATATATCTGACTGGTTTTGGTTGCTGTTAAAGAGTTTTGCTTAACTGAGAAATGTAAACAGTATAGCTGTGTTTATTCATAAATTATCAATGCATATGTATTTCAAGTTCTCTCACTAGGATGTTCTGTGAAAAAGTGCTCTGACTAAGCAATAGGTAGTAGTTTTGACTGATGACTTAAAAAATACAAGGTACCCCATGGACCACTAGAATAGCTGAGCCTGAGATTCAGAGACAATTAAAACTATTTCAATAATTATATTGCAAGAGTATTTGGAAGGTTCTAACAGGAATGTTTTTATAAGTGTTTAATCTGATTAATCTTGAAATTATTGCAAACTTTGGGATACTGCTACTAATAAGATTGTCTGGAGAAGTGGAAATTATCTGTATAGAAAGTGAGCAAGCATTATTTCCTTTTACATTTACTAGCAAGCTTGTACCCCAAATGCTGCTTTTCTGCTGGATTTTACATGAGTCCAGCTTGGCCTTACTGCAGAGAGACAGATTTAGTTTCCTAGTCGATGCACAGTATTTGTCAGAGATTTCCGTCCTAGATTAAAAGGAGGAACTTTATTTATAAATAAAGGATTGCTTAACATTAACTTCTATTTTTTGAATAATTCAAAATTTGATGTGTTACAGAAAACAACAGCAGAGTTCTGTATTTCTTTTTTTGAAGTTTTTAGTATATCCTGCAATTTCTAGCAATAGCATGGAACTGGTTTGCATTAATAAGACAGAAAGGGGGAAAACCTACTTTTTAGATTTTAAAATATATATATTTGTGTACTTCTAAAAGGAGTCATAAAATACTGTTCTGCGCCATGTTACTGGACCTCAGTTTTTAGATGTAATGTTTTAAATTGACAATTACTTGCAAAAATGTTGAAGACTGTGTCATGTTTGCACCTGGTTGTACTATTCTGCTACAACTAATCTCCTGTAAGATTTAGAAAAAAGCAGCAACAAATTTCAGACTGTTTCATTACTGAAAACCATTACAGGCAGTGACAAGAGTATCTGGGAAACATTTTTTCATGGAAAGGGTTTTTCAAGCATTAAAACAGGCTGCCCGGGGAAGAGGTGGAATCACCATCCATGGAGATATTTAAAAGACACGTAGACACGGCACTTAGGGACATGGTTTAGGGGTGGACTTCGCAGTGTCAGTTTAACAGCTGGACTCAAGGATCTTGGAGGTCTGAGAGTTTCTAGACCCTGTTCTGATGCACTTTTCTAGGCGCAGAGGCTGACTTTTTTCAGCCTTTTGTAACTATGTTAAGCCGCCCTTGCTATCACTTTTTGTAATGCAGAGCTGCTAAACGGGTAAGTCTGTAGAAAACCATTAGTGGGACTTTAGTTTTTAAAATTGCCGTGGATTATCCAAGTGAGCTCTTGAAACAGAGTTGTTTTAGCTGTGGCAGGTCTGAACCTGTTTAATAAATACCTTGGTTTGTGTGCAGTAATTCAATGATCCAGCTTTCAATTTACTGTTCCATTATTAAAAATGACAAGGTCATTCAACGCCCATTCGAATCCCGCTGGCTTTTGTGCTGGGAATGATAGGTCATGCTCCACAGCGAGGGATAAGCACAGGAACTCTATTAAATTTGGAGAAATGACTGTTGGGGTGTGTCTTACTTGCAGTAAAATTGCCTTCTGGTATTGAGTTTTGATAACAGAAAAGCAAGGCTATCACTTCCTTTGAAGACCAAATAGAAAAGGCTGGCCTTCTTTAGACAAGAAAAATTGTACTTATGTAAATAAAGATTAGGGCAGATGAGGCAAGAAAAATCAGTCTCTTTTTCTTACTTGTATTTAGCACCTCTACGGAAGTCAGTAAAGAAGCCCAAAATTATTTCTAAGACTACTAATTTTATTTTTTTCTTTGCCATTAACATGTCAGTGAGTGACTCTGTGAGCATTTTCATGGTGAAGTTTACTTACGTATTTATTTCAAGTCTCTGCAACTCCAACCAATCAAAACCAGAAAACAGATATGCAAATATCCGTGGTTTTCCATTTTAAATGTATTGTTTTCTGAATAAGTGATATGAAATGGTTTCTTTAAAATGTAAAGTTTACAGAAAACATTTATTGTATTTTAAAATTAATCACACACAAAAAAAATATAGTAGTTATTGATGAAATTTCTTGTTTCAAATACGTTGTGTGATTAACTAGTTCCTATCAATTTTACTAATAAATCACTGGATAACTGGAATTTGATTTATAAATTGTTGCAATATTCAGAGAATATGTAGTGCATCACTGAATGCAGAGGGTTAGACATGAGCTTGCCAAGTTTTAGAATTAGTTGGTGTATTTATTCTAGCCAACTGTTTAGTGATGATAAGCATAGATAATTAAATTTGAGTAATCTGTTTGAAGAACAGATTTACTTTTTAAATTGTCTTCTGGAGAGTGGGTTCTCTTTCACAGCAGATTTATAAAGGAGTTTGGAGGCCCTGTGGTGTTTATAGTTGTTTAAACCTCTGTTGTGGGCACACTTGTTTGTTCCAGCTGTGGTTTATAAACTCACAAACCCAGACCTTCAGGTGGATAAGTGTTATAGCTATTAATATAGAAGCTATAGCTTCTATAGCTATATAGAAGATGTTTAGCTAGCTCGTAGTCTTCAGTATATGTACTGTTTTGTGGATAAAACATCTGTGTTAAGGACAAAGTAATTCCTGAATATGATGTGGTGGATTTTACCTTGAGAAGAGATGAATTGGTTCATCCAGGAAATCATATGTAGTAGAATTTCCATCAGGTAAATAGAAATTTATTTCTACTCTGAGGTGTGCTAGTGGATTGTAGCCTCATGTCTAATGTTTCTAAGTATTTTAGATATTTGAGAGTTAAATATGATAAATATACTTGCCCTGGAAAACACACCTGAAATACTATCTTGTGACTTAAACTGCTTTAGAAATCCTACAAATTTTGTATAGTTTGGTTTTAATGGAAACCTAAGCTCTTGATTGGACACCAGGGCAGAAATGTTTTCCTTTTATGTCTGAGGGCAGGATTCAAAACAAGCTATATGAATCTGAAAGCAAAATAATTTAAGAAGGAAGGGGAAAAAGGCCATTTATTGGAGTTCAGTCTCAGTTCTGCTGCAGGGTTATCTGGGGAGGGCTCCCATAACTCTGGGTCTGATGGCTGCCTTGAAATCTGCAGGCCAAATGAGCTCTTTGCCTCAGTATTGATAGAAACTAGATGATTCCTTTGTTAGGAGCTAAGGCTGTACTGTGAATACTTCCAGTGCTGTGCACTCTGTACAGTGCTGTACACAGCACTGAGCTGTGTGAATTGTCAGCTGCGGTGAAGTCCCTGTCCCACTTGGCACAGAAATGCCTTCAGGCAGAGGATCTTCTTTGTTCTGAATTGTGTTTTCTTGGTGCATCCTGTCTGATCTTGAGGCTTTCAGTATGTAAAATGGAGTGTCAGCGTTGCTGGTGATGGGAAAATATTCAAAGGTGCTAAAATGAGGATACAAAATCCCAGTCAGTATGTGGTGGCCACATGTTGACCATCAGCCAGTACCACAGAGGGTACATAAGGTTGCTGTAAGAGGAGATGTGTTCAGTCCCTTTCTGAGAAGCCTTTCCTTCTCTGCCCACTGCTGTGCTGGAAGAAATATTGGTGCTCTACAGTGTAGTAAAGCTTCTAGTTAGTGGGATTTTCTGTTTGATGCAGGCTGATGGGACCCTCTGGATGGTCACTCCATTGTTAACTTCAGCAATACCCGAGTGTAAGCAGCTCTTCCATCCCAGTTCATAGACCTCTCACTAGAAGTTACCTGAGGGAGGAAAATGTATGAAATCAAAGACAGAAGTTTCCCAGATGTAATTAGTGCTTTCAGGTATGAGAGGATCCTTTTGTGCCTGCCTACCTGGCAGTACATCCAGTTGAGAGTCTACTGAATGGTACTGCAGTTAATCCATGCAGTTAATCCCCAGAGAGTTTTGCCTGTTTACACTTCTTACACACAAACACAGAAATGATGAAAGCTGAAAACCCATCCTTGACAGGGGCCATGGAGCAGGGGAGTGCCTTACTGAAACGTGCTGGTTTTGATGGAGAACTCTTTCTTTGCTTTGTGTCCATTAGGTTTTACTAAGCCTGTGTCTGCAGAAATGCCAGATAAAACACCGGGAGCTACAGAGCCTGTGCCCAGAAGTGAAGGTTAGTAGTTTTCTTCCATTTTTTTGACTGTTGGAAAAAAAAAAAGATGGGATTGGGATTCTGTGAAGAATCTTTTGAACCTAGAAACTGAGTTTCTCTTACTAGCTTTAAATTTAAGGGAGAGCTGAATTAGTATTATCTGTGCTTGTTTACCTAGATAGCAGGAAATTTTCACATATTTGTATGTAAGGTCTCCATCCCTCTTTAGCCCATCATCCGTGAGAGTACTAAAATATATAATAAGGGGGGAGGACCAATGCACTTCTAGGATTTCAGTGTTGGAGAAGATGTTTTGTCCCATTTGCTGAAGAGACCTTGTTAACTGAAGCCAGATTTTTGTATGAGATACTTGAGTCTCACAGAACCAAAGGTGACATTTAAGATGTGGGGTGATTGATACAAGGGGGAGTTGTCTGTGTGATTTTCACTAAATCAGTGGAATCTTGAAATGCTCAGTCAGACCATTTTGTTTCTTCTTAAGGTCTATTAATTTTAAATTCCCACATCTGAAGGTTTGGTACTTGGTTTCAGGGAAAATTCATTCTTTGAAAACAATTGTAATCCTGCTAATTTGATTCCTTCCTCAGAATCACTGCTGGATGTGTCATTAAAATATTTTATAAAAATTTGCTATTTCATGTGAAGATTGTGAGGTGTTTCTGATAGTACTGTGTAAAAACTTCAGTAGTTCTTGAATATCTTTGCTTTCTAGATTCTCACACAAGGGCTATATTAATTAAAATGTGTGTTTTAGTTTGACTAAAGCTTACAGCTCAGGCTGGTTTATTCTATGCCTCAAGACAGGCATCTCAAAATTTAAATATTTTTGTGGATTTTCATCTCAGTTTTGGCATTTGAAAGGCATGGAGAAAAATGCTGCAATAATAATTTCAAGAAGTTCATCCATAATAGTAGAGAAAGGCATTTCTCTTCATGTAAAAGATATTAAATTCTGCTTGACTGCAGAAGGCCTTTTTAAAATTTACTGTAAAGCTTAACACATGTGACTGGGAGAACTCTCAACACAAGAGGAGAGGCAATTACAGCTAGTCTTTTAAAGACCGAGCTCTCTCTGATTCACATGTTTTGTGTTACCTTTATAAATAAATACTTATGGTAGAAGCATTGGAGTGAGTCCACTTGAAGCAAAAGCCTACGATAAAATATAGTTAACTAAAATTATAAGATTATTCTGAATCTTCATTTTCAAATTGCAGTTATCATTGTATTTTGTTGTGATAAGAGCTCATGAAGTTGTTCCAGAGTCTGTATAAAATATCCTTCCTCAGCTGGTTAAAGCAGGATGCTGATAATGCCAAGATCACAGCTTTGATCCCTGTATGGGCCATTCACATAAGAGTTGGACTTGTGATCCTTGTGGGTCCCTTCCAACTCAGAATATTCTGAGTGATCCTGTGTGTACACTTTAACAAATGTATGTTTACTAAAACAAAACTTGGTTTAATCTGGATGCTTTGTTTTTAATTGCTCTTTCATAACTAATTTTTAGATGTTAAACAAAAAGATGAACTGGTGAATAATAATGAATCTTCACTTAATATACCTGGTTTTATGTCTTGATGAAAATACTCTGCTATAAATAAAACACTCTAATGATACAAAGTCATTAGTGCTGGAAGTTAATGAGAGTTTTTGTTGGTTTATTGAGATAAATACATTCAGAGATGTTATGATAATATTTACTGGAAAAAATTGTCAGACATATATGCCAGTGACTGCTGCAGCATGGATTTACAGGATAAACTTCCATAGTCAGTCTTTGACCATATACATCTCTATTTAGTTAGCATTTATACAGCTAACAAGTGTGTAGAAAAGTTTTACTGATATGACTGAGTCAGAATTGAGAAGTGGGTGTTTCATTTCTCATTATTAAAATACCAATGCTCCTTATGTGCATAAACATTTATGTGAACTTTTGTAATTATTTCCAGAAATCTTATCATCTTATTACTACTTGATTTTTTCCCAAAGAAATATTCTTGCAGTCTTTGGTTAAAAGAAAAGAAAAAGGTGTATTTGTTGTTACAAATTTCTAACAATTAACCTCTTATGTTTATCAGGGTCAAGTTGGGTTGAGCAAAATGTTGGCAAGTAACTGATTATCTGGAAACTTTGAAAAAGCCAGTGTTGTTTTAACCTAGCAGTGCCCCTCCCTGCCCCTGACCCACTGCTCCATATACTCCAGTTAAGCCATGAAGCACACAGGAGCAGACAACTGAGAAAGGAGTTTCCTGTAATTAAGTTACTGTAACTTAGTCCTTGACTCGAGGGTCCCCAGTGGGTGGGCAGGCTATTTGCTTTTCTGCCACCTCCTCTGTCAAACCTTTTAGAGTCAACAGTTATATTTATAAATGTCAATGCTTGCTTTGTGCTTTCGAGAGAAAAAACCCGGGACCTGGAGATTTGGTTGTTGCAAAGATAGAAGTGTGTGCATATCACACAGGGAAAAATATTTTTCAAGAAGCTTGTGTAGCTATCAAGGAGTGGTAGACAAACAAATTAAAACAAAAAACTCCTACCATGATCCACATAAAACTATTTCTTAACTGTTTTCCTTTGGCAAAGCTATTATATTCTATTTACAATGGATGCATTTAGAACAATGTACTATGTCAATACCAGGAAGTGGATTGAGTGTATTTCTGTTTTAGCTTGCAAAGGAATTAGCATTTGTTCTGCTTGTGTTTGCTGAAAAGTCACTCTCAAAATTCTAGTATAGTTTGGAAATAAGGCTGTGACAGGAGTACCCCACCCACTGCTCAAATTCCTCCTCTCACCTTTAGAGAGGCTGCTGTGATTCACGGTGGCTGCTCATGATGGTATCTGGAGCTGAGCAGTTACTTATTTGCAAAAATTTAGGGGAATAATTGTTGACTTTTTTCGTTACAAATTTTCTGTCTTACAGGATTCAAACTTTTTATAGCTTAACAAGACTTTGATGATACTGAATATTTTTCATGAAGCACAAGTGTTTCCATACTGTGGATAGTGGATTAATTTTTTTGTCATGATACCTGTGAACAGCTGTTCTTAACATAGCTAGGCTTGCTTCAAAGAAACCAGATGAGGTCTGCCTTAGTATCTGTTTGGAAGACTCGCAGACTCAAAGTTTTTGGGGGTATCAAAGTGCTACCTTAGCAGTAGCTTTATGCAAAACACTTAGAAAATATATATGGATGTGGGAACCTTTATTCAGTTTCTCCAGTCAGCTTGACTGGTTGTTTTTCTGTGCCTTAAAAGTAGACATATTTGAAGAAGATATGAGGAAGTTAAACTCCGACAAAATCTTCTTCCTTTCCCTCTTCCCACACCAACTTTTTCATTAAGTAAGAGGCATGACTTCCCACAGCTGGATCCTCTCTTGCTGACTTCATGGTTCACACTTGCATCCTGAAGGAAACGAATGTTACACCTGGACTTTATAAACAGCTACTGACAAATCCCTGTGGAAAACAAGTTTATGTCATCGTAAAATATCCTACAGCAACAAGCGGTGGTTTTCCTTGCATTGTGTACCTGATGGCACTAGTGGGGGCCTACCAGCTGTTTCTGTTGCTGCTTGTGATAAGACTCATTCCATTTTGTAACTCCTCTGACTTATGGTTGCGTGCTATTTCTGCTGTAATACACAACACTGCACAGGAAAAACGTGCAAGCACAGCCCAATGGATCATACCCTTCAAATGCAGTGAAGAAAATAGCATCAGTATTTCTACCTCCAAATTTTGCTAAAGCTGATTCTTTCACGGCAGGAATGCCAGGGTATGGTCACAACAGGTTAGTAGGTGCTGCGTGCTGCCTTTTGTCCCAGTGCTGTGTGGGATTTTAGCGCATCATGTTCATGGAAAAAGTTGTTATACTTTATTATTACTACACCCCTTTTAAAGAAACACTGAAGTAGATGGGAAAATGAAGTATCTTATCTAAAGCTTTTTCAGATCTTATGTGCATGTGAAGTTTTAGGTAACGATGGCAATAGTGCACTTGTAGGCTTAAGGGTACATCACTGGGCTGAGATAGGCACCAAAAAAATCTGTGTGCTGACGTTGGGTGGGTGAGATGGAACATAAAAGGCCTTGGCTATTTATACAGAAGGTGGTGGGTGTTGTGGACTTCCCTGCAAAAGGATATTGTGAATTTAAAAAAAATCACATGAGTTGAAGGGGAGACCAGGGAAGACAGCTAATAAATAAGCCACTGTGAACCAAAGGCCTTTAGCTGAAAATGGTTGGAAGCTAGAAAAATGGTGGGGAAAACATAGTACATGCCTTTTATATTCTCACTGTCCCCAGTAATTTAATCTTCCTTTGCCAGGTTTTTATTCCTTAGTTACTATTCATAGCTTCATTTTGCAGCAGCTTTTAATGCCCCCAAAATCATATCTTGATGGAGGAGGAAATGTCTGTATAAAGACAATATCTGAAATTCTTAACCCTAGTGTTTATAAAAGGAGGTGATGAAGCCTAAGTAGATTTGAAATCTGATTGGAAATGGGAGAAATACGAAGTGGAAGGGTGATGAAATTGGATATTCTGTTTCTGACTCCTCGCTAAATTGTTGGTCTCCCTGTGCACACTGCAAGAGGGTGGCACGTCTTGCTTTGAAAAATGGGTTGTAGGCTCTTGTCATAATGCATAATGACTCTTGTCATCAATCCTGACATCTGGGCAAGCCTCCGGTCTGCAGAAGTTGAGCACTAGGAACAGCCGAAGCAGGCTGCTCTGCTACAGTCCGTGTGCAGCCCCTGTGTGTGCAGCACAGCTCATGTTCTCTGGTAGTGCATGAGGCATGAAACCACAACCTTGAATCAACTGGCTGTTTTCCTGAAAGCGCTTTGATGAACTGCCTCAGTCACTGAGCCACGCTGGCTGGGTCCCACTTTCTTTCTCAGTCACCAACAGGCTGAAACTGGATGGACTTCCAAACTTCCTCAGCTCAGTGAAGAGGAGGAGGAGGTGGTGGCTCTCTTGATCTAGGGCAGTGAAGGGCAATGAGAGGTAGACTGTTCTGGACATTGTGAAATGTTTGGGTATAGTAAAGCCTGCTTCTCATCAGAAGTGAAGATGCAGTTGCTGTAATGTAATGGTGATGAAGTCACTGATTACAAAGGTTGGGCTGTTAACAAGTAGAATAACTTGTTCTTTAAATGCCAGGCACTTTCCCTGGTGTCCTGACTGGCTGGTATCCTGCCAAAGATCAGTGTTCCAGTCATCCACGAATTATAAAAAGTTTATGTGGCCTGAACTGCTTAAACTTGAGGTTTGGAAAACTATGGAGGTTTTTTTTATATCAATGATCCCATTTTCAAAGAAGTACTTTTGTTTTTCTGTTTCAGTGGTAACTAATTCTTAGTTCTCAAGCAATTAAGAAGTGTAGCACTTGAGTTTGATGCATTTTTTTTGCTTTCGTATCAATAAATTGCACATGATGTAAAATTATGTGTATCATGTTTTACACATAATATGCACATATTAAATAACCAATTTGGGGTAGTTCAAAATAGGGAGGCTAAATGTGTTTTGTGTGAAGCAGTCAAATGTGATGCATCTTGATGAAAACCAGCTAGTTTCTTTAAAGCCCTTCTGAATCCTAATGGTATTAGTTTCTTTCTAAATTGATCTTCCAAACTGAGAAAAATCTAAAGCAATTCAAGCACTTCTGGAGGAGCAAGGGTTCCTTGCTAAAGAAAAGAAAGACGTGGCATACTAATTTTCTGTGTACTGAAGTGTAAAAATTTCTTTTCCTATCAGGAATGATAAACAGTGTCTAATTATTGAATTTATTAATTATTTTGAACTTTGCTGTGTATATAAAATGCTTGAAAAAAATGACTGAACACTCCTTCTTAAATAGCGTTTTTTAATTTTTGTGTTATGTTTATCATCTGTCTTGCTTACCACCTCAGAAATGTGCTGCTGATCCTAAAAAAGCTGTTGCAGGTTTAAATTATCTTTTTCTGTTTAAAAATAATTTGACTATCGTAATAGATTTTCGGTGAAGGCCCCAACCAGAAGTTACACTCTGTAATACTGCAGTCTTAGTTGTGTGTTACCTGGAGTAAAAATATTAATGTACTCTTCTGTGATTACAGATGTTAGCAGTATGCTTTGCATCTGCTCTTTCTAGACTGGGAATGATAACCATGGCTTCTCTTGAGATTTCTTTATGGGAAGACTTTGTCACCAAACAGACCATTTATTGTTATCAAAGCAACTACTATGTGTTAAGTTGCTGTTCTGCAATAATTGAAACAGCCTAAAAAGACACAGTTATAATGACAGTTGTCCTGTTAGAAATGCTGATTTAAAGTAGTTTCCTTTGCCACTTTCATCATGGCTTGTTTTGGTTTTTTTTTTAGTGGTGGTTTGATGTGTTTTTCTTTACTATCATATATTCCATGTTATTGTGTGGAAACACAAACCAGCTTGCTGACAACTGCACAGGGTTAATATACAGAAAATAAGCAATAGTAACAGTTGATCTTTCAACAGTTTCTTAAATGTAAATCAGCTTTCATCCCAACAACTGGGCTTTTTTCCCCCGTGTTGGAATTTCTGCCATATTTTGTCTTGCTGCTTTATTCAAGTGACAAGCCAGAAATTGTTTTCAGATTCATTGATTTCACCTCCTCCCCAGCCATATTTCTTCCAAAGCAACTTAAAGGACATGGAAGGATAAGAGACAAAAATTAGTTACTTGCTACCAGTAAAAGTGAGCTGCAACTCTTAAGATAAATTTGAATGTCAAGGTTGCATTCTTTCATCATGTGCTGACCACGTCCTTAAAACCAAAAGATCCAAAGTAGTAAAAGTAAAGATACAAAGACATTTTGCTGTTTGAGTTGCAGCAGCATAGATACCTCTCTGTTACTGACCACTTGATTCTGAAGAACTTTGACAGGTGCTATATAGTTAGCAAACATAAGCCTGCTAGTAGTATCACTATTTTTTTGTTGTTTAATTACCCAGTTATATGTCTAGCAGTAGTTTCAAACTATGCCACTGACATTAGACGTGGACTGAGAGGCCTCGATATCCTAAATTTAAACTTGAGAGATTAATATATACAGAGGAAAGCTTAGTTGTTATGTTTTGCTTTTTTAATTGGCTCCCTGTAGTTTTATTTAGCTTAAAAAGGGGGGGAAATGCTGCTTGCTGGTAAACCAGAAGGGGAGGTAGCTTTGATGTTTTATGAGCAATAAAAAATTTGAAGCAATATGTCAAACTCCTGAAGTCA
Source organism: Platysteira castanea (assembly GCA_013397175.1). Taxonomy (NCBI): domain Eukaryota; kingdom Metazoa; phylum Chordata; class Aves; order Passeriformes; genus Platysteira; species Platysteira castanea. The sequence goes on from VYXC01007874.1 coordinate 170,210, forward strand.
ACTTCTTGAAGAGTCAGCAAGCTGAGGAGAGCAGGGAAGGGGAGAAAAGGTGGGAGGCTGCTTCTGTACTGTGTCCAGATCCATTAGTTGTGGAGGCAAAAGAGCACATCGGTTACCTTAATTCCTTAAATTATATCCACATTAGTTTCTGGTCATCTCTTTGGTCAGAATATGCTGCAAAACCAATTGTGCAGTTCAAGACATGAAAAGTTCCCAAATTCTTTGGGAAAAAAAATCTGTGGGTTTTGGATTTTGTGGAGTGGGTCTTAAAATAAATTCCATTACATCTTGGCAGTGGTTCCTGCAGCGTATATATTGTAGAATGGTTTAAAATGGACACAGCTTCCCAGTGCAGTTAACACTTGTTTTCCCATATGCGCACAATGTAGCCTGTGCTTCAAATGGTGGAATGACCAAAAAAGTGATTAAGGTAGTAAGAATTTGAGCTTAACCTCTGTCCTAGCAAATCTGGACTCTTGTGGTTCAGGAAAGCCAGGCAATCCAAATTATGTGGGTTCTGTTATGTCTACTTTCTGCTGAGATAGTTATAAACCACATGCTGCCTCTCAGTGTCTGTTTGTTAAGAAGGGTGGTTATCAGTTTATGTATTTGTACTTTTCACTGCATAAAAATTTCATGTTCATGGTTAAATCTTATCTCATGAGAGGGTATGTGTTTCGCAATGGAAAGCAATATTGGAAGAAACAAGTTATGTATGAGGTTAATTGTTAGGGAATTTTGCCGGATGTCTGGCCAGGAGATGCTTCTGTCTGCTCATATCCAAAGTAAGCTGGTGTTTCTAAAGATGGGGTGTCCTGCCTTCAATATTTTGTGGTTTTGCCATATGAATACAATTTGTAGGCAACAGGAAATCCTTTAGGAAGATAAGACTCTGCTGCAGCTCTCCCAAAAAAGCAAATGGCTGCATTCAAGGTTTGTCCCTGGTTAGGATCCCTGCCTGCCCTGTGGAGAGTCTTGGTGTTAGATCCCAGCCCTAGGAACTCTATAGTCACTCAAAGTGAGACACAGAGAGCCTTCTTCACACTCTAAGTATGATACATATAAATGGAATTTTTCTCATGTCTTTTTTTTTCACAACTGAGTAGTAGTAAAATACATTATTTTTGTTTAAAGGCTATCTAAAATTTTTGAGGTTTATAGGCTTTCCACCTTCAAAGAAGTGGCAGTATTAACTAGAGGCACTGGTCTAATCTTACAGTATTTGGCAAATTTCAAATAAGAAATTGAAGGAGCCTCAAATCTGCCCACCACACAAATATTTTGTGACCTACTGAAACAGGCAAAGTATTTAAAGGTCCTTTCCTTTGACAGCTGCTAGCTAGGAAATCCTTGAGACAGAAAGGAGGCATGTGGCAGAAAGATGACTTTCTCGAGTGTGAAGTCTATCATGAACTAGTTGCTTATTTCTCTCCTCAGAAATATTGATGAAGAATGTCCTAATTGTATATTCATCATTAAACTTCATTGGTTAGTTCTGCTGCTTGCCATCCCCTCTCATTTCAACCTCTTGAAGGAACAAACTCACACCTGCATCTTCCTATGTACCTGGACCCCACTTCTTGAGATTTTGGTCTTAGAAGAGCACTGTGCTACACTCCTGGAAGGCAGTGGGTTCTTGTAATTATGGAGTAATCGGTGGGTGCAAGGAGCTACATGGGTGAGTTGTGTTGCAGCACTGAGGTTTCAGGTTACATCCTGAAATGGTAATTCTAGGATCTACAAATAAAAATATTTGGCTTGTTGCGTATTTCCTGTCAATGTTGTGTATTTAATGAAGTGCTCAGAAATATTTTAAGTGTTTCATAGGAGAAATGCTGAAGAAAAATAATGCCTGCATTTCACATGGTGAAGAAGTCTAATACTGTTGAGAGCCTGAGTTCTTGTGTTTGTCACAGTTCTTCAGCTCTTACTGCAAGATATGGCTACAGCCAGGGTGACAGGGACTGATGGCTTTTGAACAGGTCTTATGTTTATGCCTAAGGTTTTCTAACAATAAGAGCTTATCTGCTCTACAAGGCTTCAGGTGTACAGAGTGTACTGGTTTTTTGGCCAACTTCCAAAGCTGAAGGGCTCATGATGACATGACAAGCTTCATTTGATTTGGAGAAGCAGCAATGGGAACTCACAGTGCTTTATGCTTCTGGGAAAGTTGCTCTGTACACTGCTTCCAGAAACTTGTATGTTGAGTCAGAAAGCTAGACTTTCTGATTTAGAATCAGAACAACTGATTCTATATACAGCTGGGCCTCTGCAATCTTTTGTTGTGACTTAAACTTTCCTATCATGTACGGATACTGTGCATTCATCACACACCACAACTTGCTCATCACTTCAGGCCTGGCTGGAATCTACATTATTAATACAGCAGCTCCAGTCCATTTTGCCACACATATTTCAGACAGATGGAGACATGTGGATATGATTCAGATCGTGCCTTTGGAGTAGTTTTGTGGTCTAAATCCAACCGTCCCAGCGTGTTCCTGTGCCCTGTGCTATGCTGATGTCTCCTGGCCACCAGGGAGGAATGGTACAACCCTATCAGAGCTAGCACTGGCCTCAGCTGGGGCTGTGTTTGTGTAATCAGGGTGCAGGAGAGTGAGCCAAAACCACCAGAATTGCAACACATTTTTAAGTACTGAGCCCTCCTTTTTGTGAACAGCCTGAAGATAGTGGTTTAGACTTTGTTTAGATAGAGGTAAATTTTTTTATGAGCCCTGATGGGCAGGATTTGACTCAGCTTCATACATTTCCTTGGTGTTTTAAGACTGTAGTGTTTTTAAATGAAGATTTTCTGGGGTTATTCTGGGGGTTTTGGTTTTTTATTTTTCACTTCTTTGTGGGTGCTGAGCCTGTATTTAGATTTTCACATTTTTGGAAGATAGCTGGGCTATCGGGATAGCTGGCTTTTGTGGACCCTTTCCTTGAGTGGTGGGGAAATCAGAGTTTTGCTAAGACTAAAAATTATTCCACAAGCTTTTTAAGTTCACAAATTCAAAAGTCGTGGAATTACTGCTGTGCCTGAAGTGTACGATACCCAAAACCAGGTTTGCACTTATCTATTGTGGGAAAATGTCACTGCATTGTTGTCACTTCTGAATTCAGACAAATAACTGCCTTTTATAAAATTGTCAGGGTTTATAGGCATATTTACTTTACAGCTACTTTTATAAGTTACCCACACCCTTTTCTGCATGTGAATAAAAGAGCTGGAAAGGCCACACTGATAATGTCATACCAGGAAATCTTTAATGTGAAATACAGAGAACATGGGGAGGAGGGAAGCTTGTGGGGCAGGAAAAATCACACTGAAGATAATGTATGGGGGAAAAAATTGCTGGTTTTATGTCTATTCCTTTTTTTTTTTACTTTTAAATTTAAGGAAGAGAAATATGGGTTACCTTTGACATAAGACAGCAAATGTGTTTGTAAGCACTAATATACAGGGAGGCTTCTCGGTTCCATGTTTAAGCCTTTAAAATTCTTCTAAAATTGAGTGCATATTAAAAAGGGGAAAAAAGAACCAGAAAACTAAGAAAACAAGCAACCAACCAAAAAAAACCCAGTCTTCTAGAGCTGAAAATACTGCCTGTTGACCAGACTTGATCCTGCTTAATCTTGTTCTGCCAAGTTAGACATTCTGGCAAGCTTCCTCAAAGTCTGGATGTATTCAAGTACTGTATTTGGCTGACTTAGTTTGTTACTTTGTAAAGATATTTGAAAATCCCAGTTCAAACATTTCAGCCTATAGTTGTTTTTACAATCTGTCAAGAAGCACAACTAATTGATATTTCATTTTATACATCAGATATAATTTTTCTACCAGTACATTATGTATTTGGAAGTACATTTTCCACTTAAGCAAGTTCTGCTACTATGTATTTTATCTGAAACACTTAGTAGATTTACAGAATATTTTCTCTTTCTACTGAACAAGGTATAGTAACACTTGGCAAGTCACTAACTTTTTTCCACCTTTTTTCAAATTAGCAATGTCTTCCAGGTCTTGGCTTCAAAGTGTTTCATCTGGCTTTAATGCACAGTCTGTCCCTGCAGAGACGACATCTTCGTTGTCGTAACTTTGGGTTTATGAAGAACTGCAAAACCATTACATATGAAACTTTATGTATTTGAATGCCTTTGAGAGTTCCATCCCTTGTATAAAGCTGAAATTCAAAATGATAAAAGTAGAACTAACCAAAACTGTATGGTTTGATTGTATATGTTAATTGGTCTTTTTTCCAAGTCCAGTTCTGATTTCAGCAGTAATTCTGCTTGTCAATACATGTATTACCTATTGGATTTCGTGTATGAAGAAAAGTGGGAATTTTTGTCTTCAAATAAGTTTTGTTTTAGCTGAGGAAAATATGTGGACTTCCTGATGAAAAGAATAAACACTAAATCTGCACCTGCTGGAGAGGTGTTTAGAAGTTTCTAAAGTCTGGAAGTACTGCAGGAGGCGAGTGAGCCCATCCCCTTAAAAATATGGTCTTTGGAAGCTGAAGACCTGAATTGCAAAGGTTTTATTTCTGCTACCTCGTACTGTTTAGAAAGAGATTTAGTCTTTTAAGCGAGAACTTCTATTGTAGAATCAACCATGACAAAAAGATTTTTATCCCTAATTATGCCATCAGTTCAATACTGTTTCAAGACTGAACATGTCTGTGTGTTTAGCTTACACCATTAAACTTTTGTTTGAAGAAATGGTTGTGACCCTCAGACAGGTACCTCTTGACTGCGTAAATTAAACAAATTGAGCTTCTTTTGCCTGTTGTTAAAATGTAGGATTTCTGAGAGCCTATGCTTCTCATGCTTTATTTTGCAGTCTTTACAATGCTTGGATGTTCTTTTCGAAATGTGAGAGCTAGAGCTTGACTGCATTGAAATCCTGAACATCATTTTATTTGCCTGGAAGTAGGCATTTTTTCCCCTATTCCCACTTGATTAAGATGCTTAGGATTATTTATAAATAGGGGAAAACTGGTCTCCCAGCCATTTGCAATTAGTGTACAGGCAGAAACTTGACGAGATGGAATATTGCTGTGTTCCTAAAATAACTTGAAAGACTTTATAAGAAAGGTACTGTCTCATTAGCAGACTACACAGGGTTAAACTTAGGCACAGAAACAAGCCAAAAGTTGATTTTCTTCATTTATTTCTCACAAGAAACCCACTTGGAACAGCAGTCTTTGTAATTGATGCAGATGTCAGGAATTCTTTTCTGCTGACATGGAATAAAGGCTAATCCAGGTCAGTCAGTACCTTGTAATTAATGCATATTCTTTTTCCTTTTTTTTTTTTTTTTTTTTTTAATCTCTGTTTTAATTTATTTCCTTCCCCCCCCCCTCAGTTTTTATTCTTTTTTTTTCCCCTTCGTACGGAAAAGGGAGCAATCCCTGGTTTAAATCTCTGAGCTGGTCCAAAATGATTATAAAAGTTTTGAATGGAATTGCAGGTTACAGAGTAAAACTGAGCTAAACTACTAAATAAGAGAGCCCTTTTTACAAGTAATTTTTAAATGCAGAGAGGTTTTTTTAAATGTTCTTCCCTGCCCACCCTGGTCTTGTCAGTTTGCAGAGAAGCAGTAACTTCCACTACCATATAATAGCTCAGGGTGTTGGAGGAGTTAAGCGGAAATGAACATAAAAGCTACTTTGAGCTCACTTTGTTGCCTTGAACTTTGGATGCTGTTGAATATAGCAGCCATCTGTGATCACAGGTATCTTAGCAGCTGTATAATCAAAAACTATAAATGTCCAGATAGGAAATGATCCAGTAATTAGAGGAAACAGTACTGAACTGGTGACTTAAAGTCACTTTCGTTCTTAAATCACACAGTTGTGGCTGTTAGACTTTATCCTGTGATCTTTTCTCAGTACCTTGGCAGAGTACTTGAAAACCTTGATAATCAGATTGGCTGAGAATTAGAAAGGAGAGAAGGATTGGGATTGTTTTTTGTAGCTCCTTGCCAAAGAAGCACCTCCTGATTGAGAGGTGTCGTTGCTTAAGTAGACTGGAAGGAAGCTAGGGGCTGGACTCTCTCTTGCCTGGATGCCCACCTTTCTTTCTTTGTGTGTATAGTATTGCAAATATTAACACAAATGCAAGGGAGGGCTCTAGGGTGGTTTTGTGTATGTGCCACTGAAATCTAAATGCTAATCAAAGCTTGAAAAAGAGCTCAGATTTTTAACTTGGACAGGTTTCAGAATTTAAAAAAAGAAATCTGTGGCCTACTTACCAAACAAATGGGAAATACGTGTTTAGTTCCTGTGTGTAATAAAACCCTGAATGATGGGGGTTTGTGGTTTTTATTCTTTCCTCCCCCCCCGCCAGTAGAAGAACATTATGAAACATTCAAAAGTGAAATGTATTTATTTAAAACTGTCTCGGTTTAGAGACAAATTGAGGAGAAAACACTAGTGAGATTTTGAAATTTAGGCTCAGAAGTCATCAGTGAAAGATTTCCTACAAGTCATATAAGAGAACTGTGTTTTCAGAAACACAAAAAACCTCTTCTGTGATGTTGAATAGTTGTTTAGTTATCTACATATGTGCACACTATCGTTTGCTTCTTCAAAGTACTCAAGCGTGTTTTTGCATACCATGTCTACTAACCTTGTGCATATGACTTGGAGATCAAAATAATGATTCACAAATTTGCTTGTTGGCTTGGTCCTAATTATGACTTATATTACTGAAAAATCCCTTGTCACCTCTTCAGATTCTCCCAAGAGATTACTTTTGCTAAAATGCCAAGAGTCCTCTTTATCGGTCTTGGATAATGAAAACAGTATAATGTCAAACAGCCTGTTGCAATAGAAATTGAAATATACAGTGATTCACTGGCTTTATTTACTACTGTGATAAATAAACTGATGCGCAGGTTATGGTTAAAAGTTCTAAGAATGCTGCATTTAATGCTAATTTTCTGCTTAAAATATGTCCCTTTTGAAACACTGGTATGTTCTGAGGAGGTGACTAATCTAGGCTGATTTGTGGGCTGCCAACTTTGAGAACAACAAGAAACATCCCTGAAGAAAATGTGTCCTGAAGCAAATACGCAGACACAGACAAAATCTATTTTGGTTTTCTATTTTGGGTCATACGTGGTTGGCTCACAGTCCAAGTTACTGTTCTGTGTCCTTGTAACTTCAGAGTAATTGTGATTAGTATCACAGAATGGTCTTCTGAAGTTTATTCACTGTGTTTAAGATACTCTGAGATGTTCCTGTCAAGATGTTATAGCAATATTTTGTGTTTAAATCAGGTGCAGGAATGGAATGTCCAGAAAGCTTACATGTACTTGGAATGCCATTCCTCTGCTTAAAAACCAAAGTAAGTTACTTTTGGAACGCCTCTTTTAAACTATGCTGCCAATAGCAGAAATTCTAATATTAGCATAGAAAAAACATAATTATAAAGAGCTAATTGAATCAGAAATCAGCATATTTGGACTCAGTACCACACAGTTCTCAGAACAAGACATTTAAGCAAATGAGTAACTTTAAATTAATGAAGGATTCATAAATATAGAGAGGTTGGCATGCTGATTGCTAAGTACTCAGGTTAAAATTTCCACCTTGCACGAAAAGAGCGATGATTTAATGATAAAGCTAAGCAGATTTATCAGTAGTACCCTAACAAGGAACAGTTCCATCCTATGTCTAGTTACATATTCACTTACCTCTGCTTGCTCTCACCCAGCATGCAAACCATAACGTTTCAGGAGCAAGACCAGCAGGAATGTAATTTTTTTTCATTTGAGGGTTTTTTTTTGCATGTGAGCTGATTAGCCATCCCTGAGCCTACTCACTGCTGGGCATTGCTGCTAAACATCCATGTTAGTATTAAATACTTTGCAGGGTAAATCATACTTTGTGCAGTGGATTTGCCCAACTTTATTAAATGTGAAGGCTTAATTCAAGACTATTCAGGCCTTAGTAAGATGTTCTGCTTCATGCACGCCGAAAAAGTGACTGTAACTCATTTTTCCTTCTCTCTGGTGTTAACTCTGTGCTAATGAAATAATGGAACTTCTGGACTCAAGTAATAAAAACATACTTTGCCTCTGAAGCAGATGAGGGGCTGTTTCTCATCCAGCCAGGGCAATTTGATACTTTTAATGCCAAGTTGGGAAAGGATGTAATTGATAGCTTTGCACAGAGCAACAGGCACAGCTTGCAGAGGGAAAGTGGCGTTTTTGTTGGCTCTGGGATGAGACTTTGAAATCTGGGTCTGTTTATTTCCTTGCCTGTAATACTTAAACAAGTCCCTGACTTGCCTAAGGAACCTGATAGGAACTTGACAGTGTTCTAGGCAACCCAAAGGGAAGAATTTACCCAGTCATCTTAGGGGAATTTTCTCTTTTCTTTCTCTCCTCCATGGTTAGTACTTAATGTTTCGCTCTGCCTACCACCCTTTTTTGTTCCTGTAGTCTCAGATCTTATCCTAAGGCAAAAAAGATGCTGCTGACAATCATATCTTTATAAAGTAGTAGCTATCCACTACTGTAAGGCTCTTTAATGCCTACTGCTTGTTTTGTTATAGGAGTTGTTTGCAGCTGGGAGGAGGTAAGTTCTGAGTAGGACAGAAAACTGAGGCGTAGTGGCTGGCTCTTGTTCAGATGAAGCTACACCCATACTGTAACACAATGAGCTTCTCAAAATGTTGTCAGATTTTGTTGATAGATTTAATGACAATGATAGTTACTCTTCGGTTATGGATTTACTGAAGATGGTCATGGTATACAAATACAATCTTAAAAATATTTTTACTGTGGTAGTTGGATACTACAGCTCTCAAGATCCCACAGGTCTCTTCCACTTGAATTAAAGGGAAAGAAGTATCATGGTTCTAGAATGTGGGAGGATCTCTGCTGAACTGCAGATTACAATCCAAAACAAAAAGCATGAAACATATGCTTTAAAATTTTTTTTTAAAATCTCAATATCTAGAGCAGGAGAAATACAAGTGTCATTTTACTGACAGATTAAACTGTCCCAGTTTGGAGGAGTCAATGTGCACATAAACACCAAGAATAATAAAAAAGTATCTAGGGGTTTCCTCTGAAGCTGCATCCCTTAAGAGTGGATGAAAGGAGACCCTATCCTTACTTGAAGGATTGGAAAATGACGTAGAAAAATGGATTTGCCTGTAAAATACACCACAAATGTCTGGGCTTTCGAAGAGTAAGTGCTAATTTGCAAAGTCCTGGGATTGTATTTACCAATGATTTGGTATAATTACTTGGTTGTATTTAGAATGCAGTGCCCAGACTAGCTTATTCTTTGTACAATGATATATAAATAAAGCCTGTGATTATGATCTGTGCTCTCCAAATCTCTAATCTGTCTGAAGGAGAGCAAACAGGAGCTCGGATTTTAAGGTGTGTTTTCGGTGGATTTTAATTTTTTTTACAGTATTTGCTCAGTGGTTGGTATAATCCTGTGTAAAAGGGTTTTTTTGCTTATTGAGCGTGTTCTGTCTGGCTACCATTGTTTCATCCCTCATTCATAACTGAGTAACTTAATACTGAAATCAAACAAATTGGAGTTTCAAACCCAGACAAGGTTGTTTTGTCATCCCATTTTCATTTTGTTTTGTGCAAACAGGTAGTACTTTTGTTGGCTCTTCTGCAGCTAGTGTCACACTGAAAACATTTGAAGCCAATTTTTGTACAGAGTAAACATTCTGTGGTTAGAAGGGCTTAATTAGCTCAGGTGCCTTTACTGCTGGCATATACCTCCTTATCTTGAAAGTAGTGTCCACCAACTAATCCTTTATTTATGTTGAGCTTTGGAATTTCCCTTGTAATACTTTTTTGTAACCTTTCCCAGTATACGTGGGAAGTGAATGGATTGTCAGGTAAACAGGGAGGTTTCTGGTAAGCAAATTAATAATCCACATGAATGTAAGTTCCTTCTCACTGGTGGCAGGTTGGATGCCTGTGATTTAGCCTTGGAAAGAGTGCCAGTGGTGTGCTTATGCCTGTGATATGGTTTGTTACCTTTTGTTGTACCATTTTAAAAAGGAATCTTTTGCTTGTGTTTATGCATGGGAGGATGGAATTTGTTAATCAAATGTCCAAGGCTATGTTTTCAGTGCTCAAAAGGAGGGAATTGTTCAATGACAATGGCTAATTTGCGATAGCGATCGCAATGTGAAATCCTAGTGGGCAGTTGGATCTCTTCGTCTAAAGCAAGCTGATATCACAGCGTATTCTAATTCAGGATGAACAAAACAGGAGCCTATTTCCATTTTACCATGATGGAACTAACTCAACTTTACTCCCTTGGCAAAAAAAGGTATCATTTTAGTTTGGTTTTGGTAAATTCTTAGCCCTATTGTGAAATGGTCTTTCTGATTACAGGATTAAAGGTAATCCTAGAGAATCCTGATAGTGGTGGCTGGAAAGAAAATCTGTAAAACCACTGTATTCCGTTTCTCAGGTTTCTGATTTTATAATAGTATATGATTGCACTGACAACTGAGAACTCTCAACACTGACAACTGGTTAATTGAGAGTATCCCATCAAAGGAGGAGAACAAGGAGTATGGCAGAAGTTAGTGCTTTTTCCTGTTCCATTTTGAGAGAAAGGTAGTAGCGTGGGGAAGTTGAATCAGACAGAAGTAAAGAAATCGTAATTTTGGCTTAGCTATACTCTGCATGGTAAAAGAAGCTTGTAGACATCATACCTGAGAAACCTGCCTTCGTATTCTTGTTTTTTTTTTTAAACCAAGAGCCAGGTAATTTGCCATTTCAGATTAGATTTCAGGTGCAGGCTTTCCCTACAAGAAGAAGATAAATTCTGATCTGTTTTGAGTTTGTTTTGTTACTCTTATGCAAGGTACTGCAGCAATAGCAATATTGCTATTAGTGAATAATGGAGTAAACTGGGCTAGACTAAGATGGTAAATCTCTCTGGTGCAGTGGAGGGTGTTTGCCTCTGTTTTTTCCCGAACAGTCCCTGCACTTAGGCTCAGAAGGAAGGGTTATGTGTGCCCATAGTTGAAGACTTCTTTGAGCTTCAGGGGGATTTAGTGGGAATGGACTCTCAAGCAGGTGCCATGGCCATGGGCACAGGTGTTTGAACTGAAAGTGATCACCCAGGCTCCAGCTGGCAGACAGCGCAAGAAAAATGCTGGTTTAGACCCAATAAAAGCAAGTGCTCATGAATGTTATTTCTGCTGCAGGTTTAACATGTAACGATAGTACAGAATATGCCTGCTCAGAGGCATTTAACTCAGAATTCAGGGTTGACTTGTTCAGATCAGAGGGGGAACTCAGCCAAAAGACTCATTCAGATTTTGAGTGATGAACTTTTGAAATTTCTTGATTGTTATTATTATTTTTACTTTTTTAAAGAATGTAACAATCTGCACATCTGAACGTAATGCTGATCCTGCTGGTAAGACTTAAGAGTGAACCAATTCCAGGGCAAAATCGAAAGCATAATAGCTTTTGGTATCCAGTCTCTTGTGGAATGGAGTCGGATCTTTGTTTTTTATCAGAGAAAGGGTCATAACCTCATCAAGCATTCCCTCCCTTCCTCATGACTCCCCAAAGGTGCAGTACTCTTAATTGCTTTTGGCAGATAAAACCTATGAGGAAGTCGGGGAATATGTTTTATTTTATGTTACTGTAATGAGTCTGAACTAGTTCTTAATCTAAGATTACAAAGACATTGTTTATAAGGGTATATCTACTGCAGTTTCTGTTTGTTTCTACTCCTCTGGGTTATATAAGGCAAACAGTAATAGATCCTTAACTTACTGCAAATTGAAACTGTTGGAAATGCTTAAAATTCAACATTTGCCTCTTTCTTTACAAAATCATTGAGCTTCTCTGCACATTAGCCTGATGTAATGACTGTATCTATAGTCCTTATACAGCACCTTTTTTTTTCGTATATTTATACTTGCTAGTCTATGTAAGAATGAATCGTGAGGTGACATGAGGTCATTCTAATCAATATAGCAAGTGAACTAAAATGCAAAGCCTTGCTTAGCATTCGATCCTACTGTTGTGAAAAGACTTCTAAATCATACTATCAAGGCAGCTAATAATCTGTATTATATGCTTATGTTCTATATCTAGACTACATTGACAGTATATGTTTTCTTCAGCATTAAATATAATCCAACAATGATGGTGGGGACTTGGTGGTCCCATGGCTGTTCCTCCTTTTAGCTGAGTAATGTTAAGAGAGCTGGTAGCCCTTCTGCTGCTACATTTGCACCAGGATGTTGTTGCTGCCTGCTCAGAAATCTATAGCTAAGATGGTCAAATGACTGTATCTGTCCTTTCCTTGGTATGTCTGTAAGTGCTGCCTTTAATGTATTGGCCTCTGGCCTTTCTATTTGTTTCAGGGAATCCCTTTTGTAATTTTACTCTAACATTACTCTGTAAAAATGCATACTTACAAAAATAATTAAAATTTCTCTGTAGGATAATACACTCCACAACAGAGCTGTGATATTCTCACAGTCTAGGCAGGTTGTGTAACTGTGATGGAAGAGCTTTAAATTAGAAAAAAAAAAAAAAGAGTAGAAATGCTTTGAGTGAACTCATGGACATGTATCTTGTGAGATATGTTTAATATTTAAGTGAGGAACTCTGCTTAAGAAGATGAGTGAGATTGCTCTGACCTTCATTCTTTGCTCAGAAGAATAAAGTTAAGCATATGTGATAAAGATAAAAGCGCACATTGCTGTTTGGTGAACTGGGGCCACTATTAATATTTGAATGTGTGGCCAAAGCCAAGCATGTAAAAATAGGGAAACTTGGAACTGGATGAAGTATTACCTGATTATTATTATCAGAGGTGGTTTCCTTTTTGATAGACGCAGCTGGAAATCAAACCCTGCTTTCTCCAAATTCTTCATGTGTTTTAGAAAGGTGCATGAAGTATGTCAAATAACTTCATTTGTGAACAAGTTCAAAAGTGTTATAAAAACTCCAAATTCTTAAATGTTGATTACAGTAATGAAAGGAACAAATCTGTTCCTGGTCATACAGAGAAGAGCTGAAAAGACAAACACTGTATTTACTTGTGAATTTTTGTTCAGGAAGATGTAGCTTAGTGGTGCCTGAGCAAGGGAGGTGGAAAATGATTAAATTAGTTTTCTGTTTGTTTGTTCAGAGGCTTCAAGTTTTATCATTGGGCTAAGTTTATTTTTCTTTTTTGATCAAAGTTAGGTGCAGAACTGCAAAGTTAAAAATTGCTATGCTGGTGGTGAAAAACAAGCTGCTTCCTTTGCTCCTTCTTTTTTACTATCCCATCTCCTTTCTCCCCCATCCAGCCCTAAAACCTTCAATAATTACTTTGATGGTTGAAATTATGGAAATGTTCCCAGCGGTCCAGACCTGCCAGGACTAATTAAATCTCAGGATTTGTCAGTCTTTTCAATTTAAAATTGAGCTTTTAGAAAAAAGCCTATCTAAAGGCATGATTTTCTTATCTCTAGGGGCCCTGACTCACTTAATACTTTAATATGGCTTCTAGGGAGTAAACATTATGAAACATTATCTTTAATTCACACAGCTGAAGTTTAAAAAGAATTAATGAAAAACCTTCATTAATTAGTCTGTTTCCATTTTCAGCTTCCTTGTTGCAAAATTTGGTCAGAACACACGAAAGAAGGGACAGGTAGTTTCCCTGAAGCTTAAATGAACAGGATGCTGGCCCCCACCCATGAAGTATTTTACTTAGGTTTGTGGAGTGTGTTTTAATAAATGCTGGAAGCATGTAGGTGCTGATGTTGATAACTGCTGAAGTTACCTTCTGGAAAATACAGTGAACTTTCTTTTAAATTTACTGCTTGGCATGCACAAGCTGTTTGACAAACACTGATGGAGCATTCAATAGTACTTCTTATTCAGCTCAGCACTCTTTCAGTGTATGTATACCTGTACCTCCAGTACAGCTAGAATTTATCTCTTAATGCTAGGATAATTTCAAGTAATGTTTTGACTCTTTATAACACTTTACTGAGGTATGCATTGTACTACTGATAATATAAGCCATAGTGAACACAGCCAGTGATAGTGAGCAATAATAGGTGTTTTAGAATATGTGGTAATTGCACATTTGGTGTGGCCTGCCCTTTGAACAGCTAATTGATTCTTTTAGGACCTAAACTCTTGTACTCTTTAAGGGCTGGCGTTGACTGGTAAATGTCAGTGGTGGTTCCTTATTATGCACAGTGCTCTACCCTTTGCTTATCTACTAACATTATATATGTGTGAAACTGACCTCATGCGATTAGCGTGAGCGTGGCTTTGCTAGCCAGTGGTACCATATACCATTGGGACCTCCTCAGTTAATTTAGATCTCACTCTTGTTACAGTTTTAACTCTTGATTCAAGGTTTAAGCTCATGTTTAAGTGTTTTTGTTCAAAATAGTCTTAGAAAAGAGAAAATACTCTTTCTTGCTTACATAGCTGCACGACAGTAGTGTTTTTTCTCTTTTCCTGTTGTTTCCGCTCTTTCTAAAGATTTGCAAGCTTTCAGTTTTGGATTAGGAAAAGAGAGTACTTAAAAAAATTAATAGTTAAAGCCCCCAAAACAAACAAAATGGACAACAACTCTCTGTCTCTCCATAACTGTGTTTGAAGAGAAGAAAAATTTAGTGTTCATGCACACCATGAAAAAGAAGTTAGGCTGGTACATTTTACTCTGTTATCAGTAAAGAGATGTCCACTGTGGCTTTGGTGCTACTTGGTAGCTTCAGTAATTTAACCATGTGTCTAGAAGAGAGAATAAAGAAAGACGGGTTGTATATGTAAATATGTGCATTTCAGAAGTTTGAGAAGGTTTTGGGTTTGTCCTTAAGCTACTGTAATTAATTTAATATACAATTAATTTATTTTCTTTTGGCACAAAATGGAATTTTTCTTCCCATTTCTCTTGCCAGATTATGTGGGTCTAGGTTGGTGATGTGGTACGTGTGTGTGGTGAGGATGTTACTGTTTTAAGAAAGTCTTTTCTGTCAGTCTTTTCTGCAGTCTGTACAAGGAGTTTGAGTCCTAACATAGTGCGAATTTATCAAGCAGCATTTCCCAGACAGCTTATGGAAAGCAGTCCTGGAGGACTCCCAAACTTAAATAACTGAAAGATACTGCTTGCTGTGCCTGCGCTCTCTGGAATTGGAATGTAAAACTGGCAGTGGAATAAACGCACTCCCCGAGGAGGCTGAAGATGCTGCAGAGCAGCAGACAGGGAGAAAGAACTTTCCTGAAAGACCGAAAGACGCTTTTTTGTTTGTTTTTTTTTTTTTAGCCCTATTCCTCTTTGAGGCCCGCAGTGATGGCAGGTGTCCAGCTCGGTATCAAAACTGCGGTTTTAAAATTGGAATGAAGGGATGGCTCTTAGCCACTCGTTAATCCTGTGCTGAAGGTCTCCAGGAGAGTAACCAGTTACACGGCTCCACAAGTGCACAACTAACCACGGCGGGGTGGGGCGGGGGGCTCACTCAGCAAGTATGTTTCTGGACAATAACATTTCTAGGATATCTGAGAACCACAGTACCTAATTATCTGCTATTTGTTGGCTAAATTGGGTAATATGGTGTATATAGAGTTATGCTTCCAGAGAAAATGAATCTGCATTTGCTGTAGGAAGAGTTTTTTGGGGTAAGCTTTTCCTAATTTTTTTTCACCTTTTCCATCTTTCTCTCTTTTGCCTGCTTCCTCTAAAAGTTTTCACCAATATTTAGAGTTCTTATAAGATCTTAAAAACAGAATCTTTTCAAAAAATTCTGATAATGCTGGTCTGTAAAACTATGTATGGCATTTTTTTGTTATTCTTTTCTTTCATGTACCAGCTATGTAATGCCATGCAGTAAGCACTGAGTGTTGACTCATTTAAAATAGAAAATTTATTATGCTATTTCATTTCATTTCTACCGTAACTTAATTTCCAGGAATAAAGTAGCAAGAAAAATGACAAATAGTGACACCTTGTATTACACACACACAATTTTCAGAGGAGAGTCTTTCCTGAATTGGTCATTGAGTCGAGCATCACTGGGGTGACCAGTCACTGTGGCCGTTGAAGCTTGTCCATCTCTGTATGCACGTGTTCTGTCGTCTCAGTCAAGTACCTGAGTGTCTTTAATTCACTAGTTTATTGTCTTTAATTCACTTCCTTGAGGTTAATGACAAATGTTAAATGTGTGGGGTGATTTGATCATCTTGGTAATGGCATTTTGTATGGGTTGACATTGCTGTATAAGAATGAAAAGCTGTGTTAAAACACTAAATATGTAATTTCTGGATATTTCATTTGCCATTTCTCTTTGAGGTGGGGGGAAGGAAGCAGAAGATATATAGAGAAACTGCAGAGTTTGAGTATTTTAGAGATGCTTCATGGTATGTTTATACATAAACCATGAAAGTGCAAAGTCTTTTTTATTTTGGGTGTCAGCATAATATCCTCTTCCTGTCACTGCTTTTATAAAAGAGTGTTTTATCTCTAGAGACTGATTTGCAAAAATGTGATGCACAGACATGTCAAAGTACAAGTAGCTGTTGTCATTAGTTAAAAGTCAAGCAGATCATGGTCCCACATATCATTCTAGTTTCCTTTTGTGACTGGAAGATTTTCTCTCTCTAAAAGTTATAGCTTTAGAAAAAAAGTTATTGATTAGTTTTACTAAATCCTTTCAGAAGCATTTTTCCCTTTAGCTTGCTGACTTTCAGGGAAAATCAAGTTCAACACTACCTTTCTACGGTTCAAAATAAGTCACTTGTATGTCTTGGCCTCCATGTAAGTGCTCTACAGAGGATGGATTGAAGTGAAGCTATACTTGTGGGAGAATGTGGGAAGAAAGGAAAAGGATACATTTAACACTGCCCAAAGGAACTAGCCCAAAGGAGATAGGAAATACCAAAATGTACATCTGAAGTCTCTGAGGCGTACTGCAGCTCAGTTTTGTTTGAATCAGCGGACGTGATGTCGATCCAGAAACTAACGTGCCATGTGCACTCACACACACACACACACACACAGTGTTGTTCAATTTCTTAGTTCCAGTTTAATCAATGAGACTGCGTTCCTGATACTGAAGTCTATATTTAAATGAGGATATGAAGAGGATATGGCCTGTCAGTCTGCCTGTCTTAAAGGTTCTTATGCTTTTTAATAATCCGCAACACCTCCCCAGAGATCCTTTGATAGGTAAGAACATGGGCATGTTTTCTAGTCGAACCTGCAAGAACCATCTGTCCAGTCTTTGGGACAGCTCAGCCTGGTGTTTTTTGTGCTGCTCCAGAGTGCAGGTACCTTTGTTCTCCCAGAGGTCTCCAAACACTGGTGCAGTGACAGAGGGGATGACCCTCCTCCCGCTGTAGCCCCTGGGCCATGTACACTGACCAGTCCCTCCCTATGGCAGGAACAGCTGTGCAGCTGCCCAGCTTGAGCAGAAGCCTGAGCCAGGTGGAAAGGGAGCTGGGTGCCCACAGGACCACTACTGCTGGAGCGAACTCTTAGTGGGCTTGAGGGTATGGGATCCAGAGTGAGAGGAGGGAGAAAGGCCCACCAGTGGGCTTAAAGTGACTCCCTCAGAGTGCTCTGAGACTGAACTTGTCTGAAAATTAAGATCATAATTGTATTTTTCTTACTGTCTGTTATATCCTTATGTTAGCATTTAATCCTCTTGCAAGAATTTTAATTAGCATATAAACTAGATAACTGTTTTATTACAGCCTGTCAAAAGGAGTAAGAAAATATTTAAAGACTATTTATTAAGAAAATATTTTTTAAAGATACGTTTTTTCCTGTGCCTTTACAGTACAGACAGAAAAACAGCAGATGGAAAATGCATTATATTATTGTTTCCTTCAGGGATGAATGTCTTGAATGACAAGAGCAAAAATTTGGGGAGGTATGTTTTTCCTGTGTATGGTGTGGATTTTTTTGCAATGCATGTAAATACACTTTAATCATGCTTGCTAACAGTGTCAGGGTACTTAGTGCATTTCCACAACGGTGTCTGGATTTTGGGAATAGTCTAGAGAATACATGTCCAGTTACTGTAATCTTGGATAGGATTTTGTAATTCATTTATTTTTGTAACCTGGGGCTTTCCACTGCACTGAATACTTGCTGACCTTTTAATTTCATTTACTGGAGGGTGGGGAGGAAAGAGGAGAAAAGAAAGGCTTTAGGAAATCCCTTTCCCCACCCTGCAAAAGAAGGTAACTTTCTGTTTATGTCTCGTTTGGGTTTAAAGGCTGTAAGCAGAGGAAAAAATAGAGATCATTTTGCATCCTTCATAGAAGCCGAATGTTGAAAACAAACTATAAAATATTTAGGAGCATTATGAATTTGACACAACCTCTGTAGCAGATGAGTATGTGAGATTTATAAAATGCTTGTAGTCCCTGCTGAGCAACCTTTATGCTGATACATGATTATTACTAATATGCTCTAGTTAATATTTTAGTAATGCTCACTTTAACTGGGTATTTTTTTATAATGGATTTTGCTTTGGATTAATAATGTACACACCAGATCATGAATCTCTTAAGATGCTTTTCTTCCTATATAGAGATCATTTAGTTTTCCCAAACTGAAAATATTTATTCACGCAGTTGCTTACTTTTTTGCTAGATTAATTTAATCCACTTCTTTATTTCCATTTTAAATCAATACCAGACATTTGGTATAATAACACTTTTCTCTTGTGATCCAGAAGGTTGAGTTTGTCAGCTACTTTCCTACAGCTGGAGAAAATCTGTTTGTTCATTTCTTAACCTTTTGACATGTCTGTTTTTACAAGCCTGGCTGTTTGTGATGGGGGATTGAAGTATAGAGTAACAACTACAGAGGGAAACATCTCTTGTTATGATCAGAGTGTAAACTGAGCCTAATGCAACGAGGTAGGCTTACACAGGATTTTTGTACACAAGAAAAAAAAACAGGAGACCTTCTTCTTCCTTCACATGTTTGTGTGTTGAATTTTCATGCAATGTAATAAAAGGTGTATTTTTAAAAGTTTTATTCGCATCTCTTAGACAATATGATTGTCAAATTGACTTGCAAATAGGTTAGACCTATTTCTCCACTGTAAGAGCAGGCTCAGCAAAGTTGCATCTGTATTTTCCTGTTGTTCATGTGGTGAGACAGGTCTGAAAAGTCAAGACCACGGAGCCCTGTGTGAAGTTGCTAAGATGCCCTTGCCATCGTAACAACCAGGGAAATGCAGGAGTTTAAAGCGCTGGGAGAGGAATTGTTTTACAGGATCTGCACACTAAGTATTTTCTGATGGCTGACCCCAGGCTCAGGAGTGTCCCAAGTCACTGGTGCGTGTAGCTCCCAAAGAAAGAAGTAGATCTATCTGTCTATCTGATCTATTCTGTCTCAGGGTATTATATCTATCAAACCTTCAGGCTTCAGCAACTCAATGCCAGTCCTACTTTTATCACACTTGGAAAGCATAACCATTATATCAAAACTACTTAACCTTGCTTGTATTTTTCCAGTAAGAGTGAAGGGTTGTAATAGTGACAACTGATCAAGCTTTGTCCTTATTTCTCAAAATAAGTTGTATCATCTGGCAACAGATTATTATTATGCCTTATATATATAGTATAAGGTTGAGAGGTTTTTTCCTCTCCTTATGTCATAAAAAAATATATCTGAATGTGTTGCAGTGCCAAAGGACACCACAGTGATTACATGTGCTGTGAGCACGTGTGAGATGGCTTCTGCACTAAACGTAGGAACAGTTAAGGTCTGTCTACAGCAGCAAATTATCAGAATGGGCGTAATTCTGTTCTGGACCCTACAGATGCACTAGCTGAGGCTTCTGTTGCTGGTGGGACTGGGCATCTGTAGCAGAGAGCCAGCTGTGCCCTAGCTCAGGGCTGATGGCAGACACTGCAGCATCACCTCTGGGTTAAGCAGACGAAAACAGCTTGTCTTTTAAGTGCATAAAACATTATTCTTGTTGGGCTACTTATAAGTAATTACTAATGAAAAGTATGGGGGGTTTTCCCTATTTTAGTAGGGTGACTCTTTTAGCTTCTGATTTAAATAAAGTAAATGTTTCCTTAAAACTCACATGGAAAAAGTCCATGGCTAAGCGCTTTGGAAATTTGAAAACCTTGAGTTGCTGCATGGACATCCCTTCTTGTACTGCTTCGGCAAGTCTGAAGGTTTTTCTTTCCTTTTTTTTTTTTTTTTTTGTCCTTAAAATGAATCTATTTCAGATGAGAATGTGGAGTTGCCTAGTGAATTACCTTTATTTGTACAAAGTATAAGCTGTCACTGCCCACACCCATTCATCTCTGTAACAAAGGGGATAAATGAAAGGGGCAAGTGGGAGTGCTAAGGAGGGATTCCTAGCTACATCACTATGTGCAGAGTAATATTACAGGCTCAAAGCAGAACCACCGATATCAGCAATATGTTCCTAAACCAACTGTGTTAGTCTGAAAAGAGAAAAGCAAACATAAGAGAAAGGAATGTCAATACAGGGGGTAAATGGTGGGCTCCAGTACAACACACTCACTGCATACTGCATAATTGTTTTCCTGTTTGCTAATGGGGATTATCAGGTCTTTTATCTTAAATATGCTTCTTGCCACCTCTGGATGTGAGAGATAGTGCTGGCACAGTGAGGCTTGGAGTTTGAACTGTCCTTTTCATAGTAAATAGAACTTGATAATGAGAAAACCCCATGGTCCCTCCACTGACAAATCTGGCAGACCCCTATGATACTTATTTTGCTCCCATCCCTGTATGTCAGTATTAGTGTGACTGGTAAGAAAATCGATAAAATGGAAGACGACAACTCAGAATCTTACAAATTGGCAATGGTGACTCATTAAGAGTATTGAGTGGCTAGGCATTCTGTTCTTGCTTTCCTAGGCTTTCATCCTCTCACATTTCTCCCTGTGCAGTATTCTTCTATTGTAGAGTTATTGGCAGATGCAAAATAATCAATAAATTATCAGCTGTATCAGGATTTTTTCATGAGTATTCTTGTAATGGAAAATCCTTTTTCCCCTGGGCATGAGTGAGTTCTAAATAAATCACATATATCACATATCTCAATATATGTTAAATGTAGTGATCAAACTGGGTCAGATTTTGTACAATCTTCTGGCAGATACTTCGAGAAACAGTTTGTGTTTAGTTAGAATCCTAAAAATGACCCTAAATTATTACACCTTAAAGGGCAAAGGACATTACGGATATTGAAGGCTCTTCTTGATAATTTCAGTGAATCTGTGCTGTGCTTGTTGGGAGATGCTTTTTACCAGTCTCTGGTAATTTTGCCATTGAAGATCTCTTACCCATGGTGATCCACTGGCAGCTTCTTCCCATCAATGTGCCACATTCATGTCACAGTTTAGCTGTGGCACTTTTCAGTTTTTGATGTTGCATTTTTCTGAGTCAAATTAGCTGTGACAATTGCCATGCAAAAAGCAGCAATATGACCACAGTCAGTTTGACTGTTCTTGCTATGAAGTGTTCAGGCCTTCAGTGCAAGATGCCTTTGTCATTATTTTCAAAGAACTTTGCTGTAATTTTATCAGGAAGGGAATGTTTCTCCCAGATTGTTTTTCTAACCTTCAAAGTATTTTGCAATGAATTTCTTATTGGCAGGGTCTGTGCATAGTTTAAAGGTTTGAAATTAGTTTTACATTATAAAGAACATGTATTAACTGAAAAATCATTGGAGTGGAAATTTTAGTATCTTTTGGTGCTCTGTTAAGTGATGCTGATCAATTGTAAAAGGGACTTCTTTTACTCTCATGCTGCTTGGTCTGGCAGATATAGCCATTCTTATGACTTGCGGTATTGAGATAAATGCCTTTGGATACAGAAATAAGTATAGCTGATTTCATCCATGGCTGTATATAGAAATTAATGCAAAAGAAGAAAAAATTAAGTAAACCCACCATCCTACTCTTTTGGTTGAATAAAGTTTCTTGAACTGAATCGACTTGCAAATAATTTCATCATCTTACTAAATTGTTACGGCTGGTCATCTGTTTGCATTCTCTTACTGATTTAATGACAAAAACGTCACAAATCTTTTGTCACAATCTTTGTTAAGGAAACACTTCAAAAGTAACAGAATTCCTATATAAGTGCAAAAGTGAATACTTCTTAATGAAATTTTGTCTACGTGAGTCATACATTATAGGTAATGCCAAAGGGGGAAGAGTAAGGAATTGCCCAGCTAAACTTCTTTTAACCTGTGCCTCTTTGTAATAAAATAATGGTAGTCAGGGTTTCCAAAGAGATGAGGATTTGAAAAGTGAGCACGCCAGCTAATAGCTGTGGTAACAGGCTGAACGCCCTGGAATAATACCGACGCAGTGGCCTCTCGGTGCGTCTCTGCGCTTCGGAGCTCAATAGTGAATGCGCAGCATTGTTCAGCTGTGAAAAGTCTCGGGGCGCTTGGGATGTCAGGGCAGACCGAGGGAAACTGATTTTCAGCTTGTAGCCTCCTTGTCAGAGGTCTGGGAGAAGCCTGGGGCCAGTTGGCCATTCCTCACGGCTACTCGGCTCCACCAGCTCCGTGCTTGTCTGTGGCGAGTCCCCCACAGGGATCGACTGCTCAGCAGTGGGCCTGTGGGAGAGGACGAGAGACAGGGGAAGGATTTTTTTCCCTCGTGATGGGTTTCATGGTTGAATGTTAAGTGAAAGCTTTCCCTGAGGGAAGTTAGAAGGTGACATTTGAATGTAAACGACTTTAAAACATTTGAATTTTAAGAAAAGCACGGGCATAACAGAAGTTATTTCCTTGAGGATTTACAGCTTAATGGTCTAAATTTGATCACAGGTTTTGGAAGAAAATAAATGTTTAACTGTGTGGGAATTTGGGTGTTTTTTAAATAAAATGAGACTCTAGGTAAGTCATGAGAATGTCTCTTAAGTGAATTACTTTGTAAGTTCCCATGTGTATAAGGTACGGAGTTGAGAAAGCTTTGATGTTCTCTCTATAAACAGGAACAACAAAAGGAATTGTATTTTAGTATGGCTTGTTGGGAAAACACTGCAGTTCCACCACAGAGTGGAGACATCCTCCCCTCCACAGCCCCACCCTCACTTGTTTTAGACCACAAAATTGGCCTTTGTGGCCAAGTTTCTCCAAGTCCAGGCTGTGTGTTTTGGGTTTGAGAATTTGATTTGGATTCTAGCTCTAATATTTTTAAAAGGAAGGATTTGCTACTTCTTTCTCATATAAAACAAGCAAGTGGAAAACACAAACAAGGAAAATTGTGGGACTGAATGTCCCTATCTGGAAGAAAGATAAAGTGCAAAGGGAAAATCTGAGAAAAATAACTGCTTTAGCTGTAGTAACTGGATTTAAATGGAAGTCTAAGTTTCTGTCTTCCCTGTTTCTGATCTAAACACTGAGAAGATTCATCTGAGTTATTTACTGAATACCAACGGGTTTAGATGTTGTTTATTGTAGTTAACAAGAACTCTGAAAACTGGCCAATATAGAAGTGCTTGAAGGCTGCAAAGGAGAAGTAAAATGGTACTGACTATAAAAGTCAGAAAAACAGAAGGATGGTAGCAGGCAGTTTTTATCTGATGTCTTTTCATGAATGTTTTAAATTTCAGCTACCTTGCTGTGAACCACAAGGTGGTACATTTCTAAGCAGTTTCATGCCCCTCTCTTGTTTGCATTTGTCAGGGGTTTTTTCCCTCCAGATTGACAAAAAATTGCATAATAAATCTAATGGTCAGAAGAAATCTGAAGATCCCTTTTTTTACTAACTTTCTTTGTATGGTGTTAGATGTGTATAAAATTCAATTAATATACCTCTGAATAGGAATGTTAGAGAATTTTAAAGCTTTTAAGTCTATAGGATTATTTTTCTGAAGCTGTTGGTAAAGAAGGCACAGGGACTCTGCAATATATATAGCTTTAATAAAATGGCTGTCTTGTTCAAATTAAGCTTTTTATTGCTCTGATAAGCAAGTACAGGGAAAGGCTTATGACTCAGGAAGTCAGTTGCTGTGAATTATGCACCAAATGTTCTCTGTAACCAAGTCTAGGCCTCTAATCTGTTTGCTTCTTGCCCTGTGGCTTCTGAAGTGTGATTGTTGTCACTGTTAATCTTGAATTCTGATATGTCAATAAGTGTTGCAGGCATTAACACCATCTGCATATGGGAGCAGAGGCTCCACTGCTCTCTACACTGACGTTGCAGAGATCTCAATCTCAATTCATGCTTTGCTTTGTGCATACAAAAACTCCAAGGAAAGTATTGCTTGTTGGGATAGGAATTTTGTTCTCAATGGTTTGTCTTCATGAAATAACAGCAAACAAGTAGAAGGAAGTATTGTAGATGCTGCAGAAGGGCCTTAAAGCTACTCTGAAAGCTTTATGAAGACACTTCTGCATCACAAACATGGATCTATTGGAGTAGTTTTCTCAGACATGCCTGAAAAGCTGACAAGGCAGGGAAGGGAAGAGAATGACAAGGAAGAGAAGTTTCATTTTCATGTGGCACTGTATTTTCTGTGTACTGCAACAGGCTAAGGACATTGAGAGGAAAGGTGTAAAACATGATGCCCATACTTTAAAAGTACAGAAGTTCTCTCCCATAGGAACATGGGACTCCAGGGGGCAATTTGGAAAGACCAAATCAAGGTTAACAGTAGTCCTGATGTGATAGGGTCATCAGTAGAAAATAAAAAATGAAGATTTGGGATGACTGCATTTTTAAGGATATGTTGTTTGTGGCAGCAACAAGACACCTTTGATTTTTCTGCTGTGACCATTTATTTTGCTGCCATTTGGCAGTCAGTCTTCTTGACCTTATTTATGTAAAATTCCATACTTAGCTGTAGAAGCAATACAGTGAGAAGACATTGTGTATGTTAAACTCCTTTGAATTTGAACATCTGCTTGGTTTCTTTTTATTTATTTTCATTTAGAGGTTTGTGAGATGTCAAAATACTGATTATTGTATTTTGTAAAAATCTGTCACAGTCGTTTATTAAATCCGGAGTCCTTTAACTGTCATTGCATATGTTCCTGTTGAACTGGGATTTCGAAAGAGCTGTTAGCTTACTGTTGTAATGCCACCTTAAAAATAAGACCTAATGTTCCCTTTTAGGAGGGTGAGTGTAAGAAAACAACTGACTTGACATGCCAGAGCCAGTCTGTGGTGCAGCCAGACCACCAATGTCTTAGTTCCAACCTGTGTAGAATTTAAGGATTCTTCTCCCCAAGATGTAAACATGAATACTGCTTTCTGCAACTTATATTTTTCTTCAAGAGAGGAAACACAGAAGAAAGTTTTCATTTTATTGTAAATGTGAACATCTGTTAGGAGGAGCTTGCTGTTACTATTTCAGTTCTGTTTGAAAATTCAGGTTGCTAAACTTCCTGAGGTGCAGAGGAGGTTCCAGTAAGTGTCTTTTGTTCAAAACCAAATGAGAGACATCATTTAGCTATATTTAAAGAAAAGCATCAATTATTTAAAGCTTCTGAAACTCACTTCTATTTGGCATCTAACAGCGTCAGCTATTTCAGAGAACTGGCTTTTACAAAATGTGTTTTGTTTCATGCAGGATTTTCACTGGAAAGATTTGTAAGTCATCAGGAAATTCAGTGGCAGAAACAAACAACAGACTGTCAAAATGAGTTTAAAAGAACTAATCTGTTGGTGCTAGATACTGTAGTTACAAGTTCTTGTGAAACTGAAAGAGGTGAGTTGTAAAAGGATATCTTCTTTATGGTCACACAATTAAGTTTTTCATTGGAACTAGCAAGAATGATTCACAGATGCTACGTTTACTTCTTCTGAAACTGTCTCACTCTCTAAAGTTTATTTTGCCTATTTTACAGTGGGAGAAAATTAACATTTTTTAGTCTTAATGTTCTTGGTAAAGCAGCAAATGTTGTGTGCTATATTGGCTGCCCAACCAAGACCTCCCACATGCTCGTGCTGCAGTGGGCCTTGAAAAGTTGTGAACTTCAGCAGCAACTTTAGGTTGCTTAGATGAAGTTGAAAAGAATAGTGTGTTACATGTTAGACTGGCAGGACATTTGCTCGGAGCAGTAGATTAGTCCAGGAAGAAGTAGAAACCAGACCTGGCATCCAAGCACTGTTACAGTGATAGAGTGTAGCATGGAAAGTCGCTAGTAATGTGCCAGAAGCAAGGCCTGATCCTGTCTGGTGCTGAGTGGAAGGAAGATTACATGTGGATTTTCATTCTGGCATTAAAATCTGAGTGTAAAAGTACTAAAACATTCCAGCAGCATCGTGTTGAACACTAACTTTTTATGCTTCTTCACTAAATGCCAGTACGAGAAGAAAAGGATATAAAAGCTTTGATTGCTTGTCATCTAGGGTATTGCTCTTCCTTGTCATCTAGGGTATTATTCCTCCGTATGCATTCATATGCAAGTCTTCACTGGATTTTCATTGTCTCTGATTTAGAAAAGAATTGAACTGTGCCTTCTCAAAATTCTTTTTGAAGAGAAGAGAAGCAAACCCTCAAAATCCACAAGGAAATGGAAAACATTTTAAAAGGCTCATAAATGGAGGATTGGACCCATATGCTCTGTTTGTGTTGCAGTACACCAGCAGCATGCGATGCCTTGTTCCTTTTGTTAGGTGTCTCTGCAGTACTGTATACAGATTAAATAGCTACTGCATTGCAGAGAGTTATTAATACATTACATTGCACTTCCAGGGAAGATGTCAGTGTGTCCTTTAGCCTGAATGTACCTTGTGGTTGAATTATGGGTGATTTTTTAAAATATTGCTGAGAATAACTTACTTTTTCAGTAAATCCTTAGTCAGCTGGGAACTATAGGATAATATCATTCTTAACCTCTATAAACTTCACTATTTGTTCAAGTTTAGAAAAATCAAAGCCTTGCTCCAAAATAAAAACAGGTCACCCTTCTCAAATCTTAGTCCTGATACACTAAAAATGTGGTCTTATGCCACTGAGCATTCAGTAGAAGGAAGCAGGAGATGGGGCAGAGAAAGGTGTGCAACTCCTAAAATATAATGCAGATAAAAAAAATGCATGAAATACCAGAAAATGAGAAGTGGGGCCAACCCATTATTTTTCTGGCACATCTGTGTACTGTTTCATTTGTGATGCACATTAGTAAAACAGGAGGCTTTTTGGTTTCCAGTCTTCTGCCCTGACAGCTCTCAGTGCTGTGCATGTTTAAAGTGATGGAGGTTGAGGGGTTGATCTTGGGGAAATTCTTACGCGTGGGGGAAACTTCTGCTGACTTATACATGGGGATGGAAGGGAGAGCTAAGGTCAGGTGTGGGTGTGCAGAGATGAAAGAGCAAGACAGAGCCGAGTAAGGATCTCAGTTCTGTTTCCCTCTTCCCTCCACCCACAGGAATGTTTATGAGAGCTCACTGTGCCAGTTTGGACCAGTGGCTGAAGCTCACACTGCAGTGCTGCAGCCCCTGTTTATACCCAACCTGCTGAAACAGATGTGGGACACTCTCTGTCACTGAGTCTTCAGAGTCCAGGAGCTTTGTCATCACTAAATGATGAAGCTGCTGATATTATTTGTATGTCTTAGGACTTCACAGAATTGACCAAGCAGTGTCCTATTTCTGGTTGATGCTTTACAGAAGCATCAGTCTGTCTAGGAAGTAGTTAAAATCTGACTTGAAGGTGATAAAAGCTCTGTAGGCAAGGTGGGCACAAGGTGTGAGGAAGCAGAAGTCCAGAGGAGTGAATCATTAGTTCCTGGCAGAAATAAGTGTGCATGTGGAGCATAGAAAATGCCATATTCAAGTGTTTTGAGTAGCTGGGTGCTGCACTGTGTATGTACTGAGAACTTTTTGGGACCAGTGTTGGCCATTCTGTGCCTTTGAGTGTGTCCAGGACTTACAGATATGTTGTAGCTCTGTCTAAAGTATTTTGCACAGATCTTGCAAAAAGATCTTTTAATGTAAATATGTAAGTATTAAAAAAATCCTCAGAAGCTGCAGGAGAATCCAGGGAATACACGAGAGAGAACATCTCAATGATCTGTGATGTGTCAGCATGGCAGGCTGTAAACAACTGATCCTTTAGCCTGGGTAAAAGGGACTTTCACCCCAAGAGCCCTGACGTTTAGATCAAAGTGTTTCACAGCTTTGCCAATGGTCTCAAGGCTGTCTTTGCTTCCTTTTCTACCTCCAGTTTCCTGCTGAAAGGCGTTGTTCAAGGACTGTGCTCTTTAGGAATACTCTGAATGAAGCCGAGGCCATGTCATGTACAAGGACAGAGGCAGTGAATTTCAAGTATAATTTTAAAGATAGAATGCCTCTTTGTAGGCTAGGTTTGAGCATGCAGCTGTGAGAGAACACCTGGAAAGTGGTGCCAGCAGCTGGGAACTCCTCTGACTTCTTTTGCTTCCCAGCTCCAAGATGGAAATGCCACCACCCCTCCGCAGGCAAAGGAGATGTCAGCTTTCTCACGGGTTAGCACCAGCCTATATCCGTTTTCCTTCTTTTCTGTTTTTCATCTTTTCTTTTCTCCTGCTTCTCCTCTCACTGTCTCCTCTCCTTTCTTTTTTTTTTTTTTTAATCTTTTTCCCCTTTTACTTATCTTCATTGTGATTTTGCACAGAGCAC
Organism: Platysteira castanea; assembly: GCA_013397175.1. Taxonomy (NCBI): domain Eukaryota; kingdom Metazoa; phylum Chordata; class Aves; order Passeriformes; genus Platysteira; species Platysteira castanea. Next base: position 198,813 of record VYXC01007874.1, read on the forward strand.
TTGATGGTTTGATTTTCACATTTTCTTCTGAAATTAATTTCTCTTCCCTTAAACCCCAAAGCACTGAAGCTTTGAAAGCCCTCTGCAAAAGCCTGTTCCTGTTTATGTTAGGGCAGAATAAGATCCAGAATGACTCTGTTTCCCAGGATCATCCTATTATATTGCAAGTTCATAGAAGTTTCTAACATAAGCTCAGAAATTTCACAATACCAGCAAGTGATTTATTTGCTTTACATCCTTATCAATATTGTCTGCAAATCTAGAAACAAAGCATAACAAATGCTGTGGAACTGGGGGCTCTATTTGATGTTTACACAGTGTTATGCCTGGAAAAATGGAAGTTCGTGGGTGTTGCTCAGTGAAGTGTGTATTTTAAAGTTACCCACAGTGATGCCCATTGTCCTGTCCCTGAATTGCATGATGTCATATGTCTTTTAAAGCTCGTGGTGATGCTGAAGACTGTTGGTGCACTGGGAAAAAGGCAATGAGAAAGTTGTGAATCAGGTTTCTGTAAAGCCTTTGTGTTTAGGGTTCGATAGATAAAAGCTGACTCATGCAATATTTCTGGCGAAGGAGCTGTACAGACTAGTAAGAGCTTCTCATTTTACCTGAGTGCCCAATGAGCTAATTCGGGAACAGCTGAAGTCAGAGCCCGCGCCTCTCCTCTGCTGCACAGGTAGGTCATGGGCTCTTCGGAGAGGATCGGAAAATAGAGAGGACTTGTTCAGCCTGGGTTCGAGGAGCCAGAGACATTCCTCAGTGGTGAGATACTGTCGCAGAGGATTTTCCCTTGCAATAATGTTCTCGGGTATTAGCGTGCTTGGTTGTGACAGAAGCTATTCTGCTTTAAATACTGCAGGGAGTGGGGGTGGGGGGACAGTAATTGCACTGATACAAGCACGGTAGTTGGTGACTTTTCCCTTGTTGTGAGATTTCTAATAAATGGGATTTCTGTTCCTCAAAGTTCAGTTGAAATACTTGGCAGAGTATCGTTTGCAACAGTCCAGACTTGAGATCTAATCCTGCAAGTATTGTAGCTCCCTAGTGTGATTTTGTTCACAGAGGGTGTTAGTTTTAGAACTGATATGTGTTCATATACAAAATTTAGTGATTAAAAATCTGCTGATCTTCACTTGGACAGTATTCAGAGCAGAAGATATTGGAAGTGTATTTAAGATCGTTTGGGATTGGGTAGCAGATCGATTTTAATCTTTCTCAGTCAGGAAGCTGTAGAGCGTTTTTGTTTCTCAATTCCAGTGTTGCATTTTGATTGTGATACTGAATGTAGAAATTGTTCTAAACTAGTTTGCTTAATTGTATCCACAGTATGAATGCTTTATTTGAAATATGAAGATAACTCAGGGAAAAAAACCAGGAAAGATATTTCTTGTAGTCTCATTACTTTTTTGCAGCTTAACTCCAGAGGATGTAAAGACTGTAATTTTTGGTAATGTTGACTTTGTAGATAACACCTGAGGTGCTCTTTTTCTTGCCAGGAGAAAGGCAACAACAGTGTTAATCATGAATATAAATTGACTTGTGAGTTTTTAGTTATGCAGTATGTCGTAAAATTTCATGTGCAGTAAACAACTTGGAGGAATAAACACCTATATTTAGATAGGAGCTGGGGATCTTTAAGTCAGTTTTATATTTCAAGACAAAGCACTTATCTCTCATTGTATGCTAATGTTCTAGCATAGCCAAAGCTGCAGAGATAATGGAAAACTATTTATCATTACCGTGAATATAATTACAGGAAGGAGGTTTTTGTTAAAGGAAAACAAGTGACAGAAGAAGGTTATGCATTTTTGGTGAGAACTTGTTTATGACTGCACACTGAAAACCCAAGACATGCCAAGATGATTGTTTTGCATGTGCCGTCAGTCTTGTAACTAGTATTAGAGTTGCCTGTTGGGGTGAAACAGTAGTATTTCTTGCCCTTGCATGTCTGTGGAGCAGGGAGATGTCATTGTTCTTGCTGGGGAGCGCTCTGGGGTCGTGCCATGCCAGTGTGTGTGTGTGACACAGGAGCAAGGAGCTTCGCAGGGGCTGGGAAGGGGGAGAGTAACTGAATTAATGCGAAGGCACAAACAAGAAATGACCTTGTTTGGGGAGTGTGTTTCCTTGTGAGTAGGGACAAGTAGTAATTATCCTCCTTTCAGTGCTGAACTAACAAGTAATTACTGTTATTCCTTAATTAAAGTATGCAAATTGAACATTTTTTTTTTTTTTCCTCCCCAGACTGACTTAGATGCTGTTATTCACAACTGACAAAAGTTCTCAATATTATTTTGGTTCATCCTTGAAAAGGTTCAGTAACCAAAAGAAAGCCTAACAAAAAAAGCAGTGAACCAGGCCAGACATGGGTCAGGGTATACAAGACTTGCTCAGAGCGTGTGCCTCTGCAGGCTCTGGGGGTACCTACGATTTCACACAGTGTTTGCTGCCTCAGGTTTGATGAATGCACCTACCCGCTGGTGCTGCTGCTGAAACTGGGGGATGGGGTGGACTGGGCTTGTAAATCAGTCCCACGGGGTATGGGACAAATTACTTGCTTTTTATAGTAAGTTTGTATGAAAGACAGAAATTTGTAAGAGGTTACAGGGTTTGCAAAGGCACTGGGTCAGTTATGATTCATAGAGAGCAATCCTGAGGGAAGCTGTTTACTCTCTCCTCACTCTCATTTATTCAGTTGTGAATTTTTCACCAGGCATTTGGTACAGACCTTAGGCAGCTGGTGCAAGAGTGAAGTTATTTTGTGGTACAACTGCAGAGTAAAACTACTCTTCAGAGTTCTGAAAAGCCAAATACAGACCCTGACAAGAGAAAAGAGGATGGGCATGTGGCTGTGAACACCATTCAACTGCTGCCTGTCCTGATGCACTTGTGACTGTAGAAATCAACTAAAAACTCTGTTCCTGATTTTAAAGGCAAGGGTAATTGCAGAGGTTATTTTCCTACCTAAGTGTTCTAAGATGATCAAGTCCAACTGTTAACCCAGTAGTTATGCCAAATCCACCACTAAACCATGTCCCAAGTGCCACATCCTCACATCCTTTAAATACCTCCAGGCATGGTATCTCTACCATTTCCCTGTGTAGCCTGTTCCAGTGCTTGACAGCCCTTTTGGTAAAGAAATATTTCCTAAAATCCAATCTAAACCTCCCCTGGTGCAACTTGTGGCTGTTTCCTCTTGTCCTATCATTTGCTATTTTGGAGAAGAGGCCAACCCCCACCTGGCTACAACCTCCTTTCAGGTAGTTATAGAGAGCAATAAGGTCTCCCCTGAGTCTCCTTTTCTCCAACCTAAATACCCTCAGTTCCCTCAGCTGCTCCTCATCAGACTTGTGCTCCAGACCCTTCCCCAGCTCAGCTGCCCTTCTCTGGACACACTCCAGCACCTCAATGTCTTCCCTTCAGTGAGGGGCCCAAAACTGAACAAAGGATTTGAGGTGTGGCCTCTCCAGTACCAAGTACAATCCTCAAATGGGTTTCTGAAGACAAACTTGTGAAGCCTTGGAAGATTTACAGATCCTTGTTATTGGGAAGGGCTATAGGTTTGTCACAGCTACCTGTATCTGAGGCAGGAACTGAGAGCTGGGCAGAGCCAGGGCATGTCCCCAAGCCCTGATTTCCATGAGCAGGGTGTTTGGTAAAGGACTTGCCAGTTGAGGAAAGGGAGCCACTTCCTGGTTCCGTGCCATGCTGAAATTCCTAGTCCACTGTGCCCTGCCTTTCTTCCAGGTGTGCCAGCTGCTTAGGTGCCGTATCAAAGTACGCCCGAGAAATATTTTATTGTTTGGAGACATAATGGACAAAATTGTAACAAAAACTGTCGACAGAGATGCCAAATGACAACTTACATCTGTCTGGGAAAGGAGTAAAAATGAAGTAAAAAGTAACTTTTGAGGTTAATAGTTAGGATGAGGCTTTGAGGACAAAACAGACCAAGTAGCAAATACTTGGTTTGGTGTAATTTATATAGAAGTACACAGGACTAGCAATTTGTATAAAAAATGGAGGAACTGGAGTCAACCATGTTGCAGGCAATTAATTAGCCATGCCTCGCAGGTGCCTGGGGTTTCCAAGGTCACTGGGAGTACAGGTGTTAAAGAGCAAGCCTATTTTAACGATTACAACAAACCCTTGGCTTTTTAAAAAAGCAATGACATTGTCATTAAACAAGAAAATAAGTGGGTTTGCTTTGGTTTTCTAAGGCATGTTAAGATCTCTCAATGCTTCTGGCTCCAAGTATGTCCTATGGAAAACTACTTTTAACATTTTTTCTGACTCCAATGTCATTGACATGATCTGTGCTTTATTTTCATTTTTTATATTAATGAAAATGTTTGTGAAGCAAATAATACATATTAATACCTTTGTGTTATTATCTGAGAGGCAGACCAGAAGTCAGTGAAACAGGGAGAAAAGAGTGTGGTGTAGCAGGATTTACTGTGAATCCTTTATTTCCCTCCTAAATGTAGCTAATCAGGTGTTTCTTTGTCATGCAATTTTAGTAAAATACCTTGGACTAAGCTAGCGGAAGTGAACCCCATTATCTTTTTTAATCCTGTGCATTTTTCAAGGGGGGCATTTTTCCTTCAGCAATGTTGTGCTTTCAAACTTGAATGTGAAAAATGATCCAAAGCTGATAACAAAAATACATCCTTTCTTATCAAAAATGTATACTTTCTTATCACAAGTAATACGAAGGCCCACCTAACTTTCTATGCCCAGATAGAAACAAGAGTATTTCACTGCAATTTTCTGTTTTAATTTTTTTCTGTTTTAATTTTTTATTGCTTTATAATTTATTTTGGAATTGGTACTTGATGTGGTTTATTCAAAAAGGGTAAGAAAACATGCTTCTATGCTTCAAAACTAGAAGAACCTGGCACAAAGAAAGGCTATAGATTTTTAGAATACAAGGTAAAACCAGAGGTACAGAGGTGCCAAATTAGGTTTTTAATCTAGTGGCCAATTTCTAACCTGTGTAATGAGCAAATTACTCTCAGTGTTAATTCTATGCAACACCTTGAGGGCAATATTCTTCTTAATAGAAAGCTAATACCATCATCACTGAAATGGCACTAGTAATTACTCACATACAAATGAAACTTATGTATTCAAGATAGGCCAAATAAATCAAAACATTCTTCTCTGGGATTTCTGTTTGCTTTGGATTTATTTTGAAAAATGGGAGAGTTGCTTTCAGCTTTGAATGAAATTCTCCCCCTGCTCTGACAGCTGCAGGAGCTGTGTGTCCGGGAGGTTTCTGCTTGTAACTACATAGCAAGTCTGCCTCAGTTCAAGAAGGGCCACCTTAAAGGTTGGGCGGGTTTGATTTGTAGCTTTATGGTTTCTTTACTGAAACTGTTGTCAAGAGCTGTAATTACTGGTATGAATTTTTGAGAAGTTGTCACTGGACTAAAATAAGGACTAAGCTGCAGCTCTGTGGGTAGCTTCAGTATTGCTTTTCTTCCTAAATTGTCACTAAAAAGTTTCCCTTTTTCACAGGACAGACATTATGGAATTCTGTGAGTTTGTGGCAAAATTTTTTGGGGAGGACGCTTCTTACTGAAACAAAGCTTTGAGGTATTGAATTTACCTGCAGCTACTTTTGCAGATTCTCATGCTGTGTCACACACAACTTGGCCAGAGACAAATCTGCATTGCATCGTGGACAGTGTCCTGCAGGGCATTTTGGCAAGGAAAATAAAGCAGAAACGAAATGCCAACAGGAAGACAGACATCTTATTTTGTTGTTGCACTGATCTGAAAAACAGCTTTGGGTCAGTTCAGCAGGGGGTAATATTCTGGCTTGAGCAGAACAATTTTAGAATTACTTATTTTCCCAGTAGAAAATGGAATTATTTGGCAGCACTCTTTCCTGTGGGGACTCTTTCTTCAGAAACTACATTATTTTCATTGGGAAATCATTCTGCTTTTAGTATTTTTGTACAAGCCACAGAGCTGGTAATTGATAACTGCTTTTAGTTTTTTTAAGACTGTTGGCTTTATAGGATTCAACATGAAAGACACTTTCTGGTATCACTGTATGTTTCTTGAGGTTTCCAAACCTCCCAGACCAGGGTCAGTGCTCAGCTGGGAGATAGCAGGGACTGCTCCCAATAAAGTTGTGGGGGTCATTTTTAGTGTTAGGGAAAATCTCTGGAGTTCTGTTTTTCTCCTGTGCCAAGCCTGAGCAGTGGATGTGCTAGCAACAAGCCCAGCACACTGGCACAAGGAGGATGTGCCAGAGACAGAAGTGTAAGCAGGAGGAATGTGATGCTTCTGTTGCAGTCTTCAGTGGGGGATCCCCACAACCTGAAAAGCACAGTGGCGCCCAAACCATGTTGTTCTGGTTGTCTTTTGGTTTAAAAAGAGTTTTGGCAGCTTTCTATGCAAAAAGCTTTAAAAGTATCTGCCGTGAACTTTTGTGTTATATGCAGCAGCAACAATAAACTCACTTCTTCTGTTTGTTTAGATGACTTCCACTTACCTCTGGATGTTGTACCAGCTGTGACAGAGGCCCTTGACTCCAAGAAGAAGGGGGAAGATTTGCACAAGGAGAGCAGATCTTTCCACTACTGTGAAAAAACCACCATGGACCTGTCAGACAGCGACCGTCCTGTCAGCTTTAGTTCCACTTCCTCCTCTGCATCCTCCAGGGACAGCCACTGCTCCTTTGGAAGCAGAATGACCTTGGTTTCAAACAGCCACTTGGGTTTGTTTAACCAGGATAAAGAAATAGGTGCCATCAAGCTAGAACTGGTCCCAGCCAGGAGATTTTCCAGCAGCAAGACACGCAAAAATTCTTCTGTGGAGCAAGAGGATCCTGAGGAAAGCCTTGAGAAAAGGCCAAGCATGCCAAGGAAAGCAGAACCAAAAGGAGCAAGCAAAAACTGTGCGATGTCCCTGGTCACAGAGCCCACCAGTCCGAAGCTCCTCTACGTAGACAGAGTTGTCCAAGAGATTCTGGAGACAGAGAGGATGTATGTGCAGGATCTAAAAAGCATTGTCAAGGTAGGGGGCTTGGTTAAGATGGTGTTAACTGTTCCATAATGCCATTTTTTACATTGATTTCACAGCGGGACAAATGGACCTGACAGTGGAACTGGCATTTGCTGGTCTTAACAAATTAATGTAACATCATTGTTCTAGTGTGTTTATAGTTTTTATTTGATTAGATAAATCTAAGCTGTTACTATGTGTTCATGAAGAAATAACAGAAAAAACAATCCTACAGCTGGCAGCAGTAGTGAACAAAGTGTGATAAACTCTTTGCAGTAAAAAAACTTCTTTATATTTACAAAAAAAAGTTAGATTGCTCTGTGTCCTAGAATGTATAGCAAGAAGCAAACAGCAGACAGTTTTAGCTGCCTCTTTATATGCCTTATCTGGAGGGTCTTACATACTGACTTTTCCCTGCTCTCCCCATGTCCTAGTCCTGCAAGTTCTTTCCTGCCTTTTCCTCTGTCCCTTTCATACAGTTCTATTCTCTCTCTGTCCTTGGCCTGTAGTATTGAATATGGCATATGTATTTGCTGGAAAATACTGTTGTGTTTGGCTGTAATATGAAGGAATTATGTTTTCCTTAATACTAATTCTAAATGGGTATAGCATTTATTAGCAGCAGTAAAGCTTTTTTTTCAATCCCTAGCCTAACATCACCTTTCATTTCCTCTTTCTAGTACTGGGAAAAATATGGATGAGTCCTTCTGTGGATTGTTCTTTTCACTCTGTACTTGTGTCTGTGCCATCAGCATCATTCTGCTTTGCGTTTTTGAAGATGACAATTGAGTCCCTTGGCTATCATTTGTAGCCTAATGCTTAACCCACAAAGAAGGGTATCTTGGAAGGCTCATGCTGTTTGTAGAACTTAGAGCTCCAGGTAGGTGCATGAGGTCATCTGAGATAGGAAATATCAGCCAGCTGGAGACACTCCCCCCACCTGCAGCTGTAACCTGCCTGGTGCTCCAATAGCAGGGGAAAAATGTGAAGGCTTTGATAACTCAAATGCACATTGTGATTAAACACCAGTACGTCACCCCACAAAGTTCTCAGAAAGATTGCTTTTTCTGCAAGACTTCCTTGGTTTCTGTAGCTGGTGCTGTTTCACTACATTCAACTGTTGCCTGAGTTTCATTTTGGAGTGTTTAAGGTTGTCAGATGCTGCAGAACCAAGTCAGCTTCTATGCGTAGTAACCACTCACTAGGCATGACTTCCATGGTTTTGGAAACCTTAGCCCTCACTCATCCTCCTATGGAGGAAACTGTACAACTTGAGAAACTGAAAACTAGAATTAATATCTTGTAACAAATTTTCCAATTACAAGCAGGAGTACCAGTAAATGCTTTCTAGAAAATACTTCAAGCATCACTACAGTAGATGCAGAGTAAGTAAGGCTAATGTATTTTTAGTTACGGAAGAACTGAAGGAATTGTGAACCTGTGAAATGCCCAAGCCTATTTCCTGCAGCAACTAATAATGAATATAGAAAGCTTTGTGTGAAACTAGACAGCTTATTTGATATACGGAGTGGTTGGCAGTGGAGCTTTCTTAGGTAGGTGCTGAGGATCCAAGGGCTTCAGAAGAGCTGCTTCCCAGATGGTGAGGACAGTGGTGAACCAGCTGCCTCAGCCTGTGAAGAATGTTCTCTTGGTTTCAGGGGAGGGAGGTATGACTGGGAGCAAACTTCTTCGGAAGGGCCCATTTTATATGTTCCTCAGGATTCCTTTCTCCACAAGTTACCTTAGCAATGCTGCAATAATTCACCCAAGCAAGGGCAGGGGTTGTGAGAAGGTTGGGAAGACTCCACAGAGATCTGTAGGAGTGCTGTAGCCTTATAGAGCTTGATTATCTGGGACTCTGTGATTTGAGGCCATTTAGTTTGGCAGGCAGATAACTGGTGCTGAGCCAAACTAAGATGAAGGGAAGCAGCTTGATTTGTCTTATTTTCCAGATAAACATGGGTCAGATTTGGCAGCTGGTTAGGAAATGGGATGAGAATGGGAAAGGGAGAGCTGGAGAGAGGTCAAAGGACAACTGCTGCCCAAGAAGTGTGTGGGAACTGAAGAGATACATGAAGGTGGGAGCTGGTGGAATAAAGCATAAGCAAGTGAACCAGTGCTAAGTGGAGAGAGAGAAAATAATTAGTGGGAAAACAATGTGAGGAAATGAGGGAAAACCCAGGAAGTGGAAAGTTAAAGTGCAAGATTGGTTGGAACTGGAGCTCTCTAGTGAGTTTTCAGCTGACAGTCAATACAGAACCACTGGTGGGGTCATCTGGTCCAAACTCTTTTCTCAAGCAGGATCGTCCTAGAGCACATGGCACAGGATTGTGTCCAGATGGTCCTTGAATATCTCTAGTGAGGGAGACTCCAAAACCTTCCTGGGCAATCTGTTCCAGTGCACAGTCACCTGCACAGTAAAGATGTTCTTCCTCATATTGAGGTGGAACTCCCTGTGCATCAGTTTCTGCCCGTTGTCTGTCACCATAGTGCTTGGCACCACAGAGAAGAGCCTGGAAGCATCCGCTTGACACCCTCCCTTCAGGTGCTTCATTGACAGGATCCCCTCTGTCAGCTCTTCCCAAAGCTGAACAGGCACGACTCTCTCAGCTTTTCATCATAAGAGCAATGTCCCAGTGCCCTACTCATATTCACTGCCCTCCACTGGACCCATTCCGGGAGCTCCATGTCTCCCTGGTGCTGAGGAGCACAGAACTGGATACAGCACTCCAGATGTGGCCTTGCCAGGGTTGAGTAAAGGGGCAGGATTCCCCCTTCCTACTTGCTGGCAGTGCTCCTCCTAAGGCACCCCGGGATACCATTGGCCTTCTCGGCCACAAGGGCACATTGCTGGCTCATGGAAAGCTTGTTGTCCACCAGGACCCCTGGAAACTTATGTACACAATTGAAAAGTAGTAAGGAGGGCTGGTTTTTTTCAGTTTCAGGATGGGGATTTTTTGGCAGAGGGAGGGAGAAAGAGAAGGGAGGCAACCCAAGTACGAAGAGCTAAACGCTGAAGAGGTGTCAGATTGATGATAGCATAAGAACAGAAAGGGAGAAATTAATAGGTGCTATTTTAATCACCCTCTACCCTCATATGAGAACTGTCAGTAGAGATCTGGCCTACTGCTTTTTGTCCTCTAGTAGAGGGGATTTGCTGATGCTACATTTTCTGTAGGCAGTTGAAACATACTTAAAAAGAACATGTTCTCACCGTTGTTTCCAGGACTTTGAAACAGGTTTCAGAGCTGGAACTGAGATGGTGTCAAAACTCATATCCATGAATCTATTCTCTACATTTCTGGTATAAAGCAAAGCAAATTTGCCTTTTCTTTTCTTTTTTTTTTTTTTCCTTTGGGTAGGGGTGCTATTTGTTTGGCTTTTAGGTTTTTGGGGGGTGAGAACTTTTTTTTTTAAATTAGTTTGGGGGGGGGAGGACGGGGATTGTTGGTTTTGTTTATTTCTCTTAGTCATTTTTTTTTTAATATATCCATGCTCTTTCCCAGTAGCCAGATCATTAATGAATGTGTAAACCAGGATGGCACCCAGTATTAGCCCCTAGGGTATGCCACTAGCCACTGGCCTCCAGTTAGATTTTGTGCCTGTGATCACCACCCTCAGGTCCTGTTGGTTCAGCCAGTTCTCAGTCAAACTTACTGTCTGCTTATCCAACTCCTTCAGCTTGTGTATGAGGATCTTAAGGGAGTTAAAAGTCTTCCTGAAGTCAAGGTAGACAATATCCACTGCTTTCCATTCATCTACCAAGCTCGTCATTTCATAGTTAAAATGTTATTAGACTTGGTCAACTTTCCACCTGATGACTGTTCTCGATTACCTTCTTGTCTTTAGAGTGCCTAGAACTGGTTTCCAGGACTAGGTGAGCACAGATGACCCATTAACATGGATGATGTGAAATTGCATGTAGGATCTTGGTACTAGTCATAATATCGAAAGTCAGCTCATTAAGAGCTAGCCTAGCACAGTATTTTGGGCAGTGTCCTTTCAACCTATGTTATCCTTAGAATATGGCCTTGTCATGCCTGAGGTAAAATACTATGGAGGAATGGGGCAAAATAGAATTTTGTCCTTTTTTATGCTTGCGTTGACCTAATGCTGGTAGGTCATTGGTAAGTAAATAAATAAAGTAATAAATCACAGCTTGTATTGCCCTTTGTGTATCTGGGTGATCTTAACAGTGCTAAGTTGGTAGAGAGGAGTAAAAATTGAGTTCATGGGATTTGGTTAATGCGATTTTTAAATGATCCTGGAGACCTGCTTAGGTTTTCCAGTTTTCTTTTCAACTGCTGACAAGAAGTATTTGGCAGGCTTAGGATGAGTGAGAGGAGGCTGTACAGGTGCTATTTGAAACCCTTTCCTCCAGGAGAAGCATTAAAAACCACAGCTTTTCTAGCCAGTACAGCCATTTTGCCTGTGACCTGGAAGGACAGCTGGGTTAGGACTGTTTTGAGGCACGCTGCTGTGATTCTTGCACAGGCAAGCATTGCAACAAGGATAGAGTGAACTTTTCCACCATTTGGTATGTTTTATCAGATGATCTGTTAAGGATAATTACAATTTTGAATGAGTGCAGCTTGAAGCTTGTTTTGGGCAAGTTTGTGATGAGAAATTGGATACCTTTGCTTCCTGCTTGTGTCATGCTGACAGGTGTACTAGCCAGGGCAGAGCTCACTGACCTTTTCCTCTTCAGGACCTAGCCTGACTTTTTCAAGTAGTAATGTAGTTAGAATAGACCTAAACTTCAATTAGAGTCACTTACTGATTTTTTTGTTTCCCCTGAGTAAAATGCTGTCCCTGAAGTTATAAAAAAATCTATGTTTTGCCCTTGCACTTCAAAGGAGTCAGAAGCCCCCATTCATAATGTGTATAAGGGCTTGTAACTGTAGAAAGACACATTTGTGTTTTACCCTTGCACAGTGGAGGAATAATGCAAGTGCACTGTTACAATACTTGCATCTGCATCCCTATTGGTACAACAATATAAGTAAAAGTATCTATAAAATAACTAGAGGGGACTAAAGTGTGCATTGTCAGTGTGTTTCACATGTATTTGATGCCAGCAGAGGTTGAGCTTCAGAAATCTTGAACTCCATCGGAAATCTGGGAGACTTCATTTATGTGAATGAATTCCTCTACCCTTTAATTCCAAATGTGTCCCTTTTTTTTTTTTTTAAACCATCCCCACTGGATTAGTTGAAGTCTTTGTTCTATCTCCTCCCGAGATCTTCCGTCCCTGGCCCCCCTCTTTTTATACTTAAGTCTCCTCGTTTGAAAAAGTCCCATTCCCCTCTGCAGAGTCTCCTGCCCATGATGTTGCTGCCTTTCTGTCCCAAGTCTTCTCTCAGTAAATCCCATGTGCATCCTGTCAGTACGTTGTCTCATTTCCTTATGTGATTTTTCACTTTTTTTTAGTATTTCTCTTTCTCATGCTTTTCATCACCATTCCTAATTTTTCTGCCCTCTTAAGTTCTGTGAACTTAAGAGGCGTGTTCACCAAGCTTTGTTCCCATTTTTTCCTTACTGTTTTTCTGTAGTATTCCTTTATGCCCCCTCTGCCCTGAAACTGCACAGCATGCTTTTCTATGCTGTGTATGGTTTGCAGAGAGTCACTGAGACACGGGAACAATCTTTTCCCCACTCTTGCCTCAGAGGATCAGATCTGAACCAAGTGTTGCTGGCAGCAGCTGAGAACAGCAGTTGTGGGTTAAGACCTTGTGAAGCCTGAGCTGAACCTTGCAAAGGACCGTTGCTAAAAGCTCCTATTGAGGATAAGTGAATTTGGAGTGTTTCTCCTCCCCCTGCCCCAATATGGTCAAACATAGGGGAATTTACATTAAGGCAGCAAAAAAGGCATACTCTCAGAAACAAAGTCTCCATTATGCTTGAATCTGCTGCTGTCCTTCCCTGAGATGTGAGGATATGGTTCATGTCCCTGCTAGTCAGCCTGGGGGTGCTTGTCTTCTTGGGGGAAAGGTCACCAAAATTTTTCAACATGAGCAAAAAAGGTCATTCTTCCTCAAAATGCCTCGGGGGAATGGCTTTGCTGAAATCTCCTAGAACAACTCATCAGGGAGGCAGGTTTCTGGCATGGAAAGCTTCATCTGAGGTGAACACGTCTGTCGAAGCTATATACCCCTTGCGGGGTGGGGGTAAGCCTTGCAAGGGGAAATGTTGGATGTTTGAGGTAGATACGTGTTGGGGCACCAGTGATTAAGGGAAACCCTTCTGAGAGGAAGTCAGTGTTGGAATGTTATTGTTCCCAGTTTCCTGTCTCCCGGTGCTGCTGCTAGAGGATGTCTCCTTCTGTGTTTTAAGCAGTTAGTTAAAAAGACAGCTCTGAAGACTGCAGTGTGCACATTGTCACTTGTGATGCGTTAGTAAAAGCATAGCTGCTTGTGCACTGGGTTTGCTGGATAGTGTAGCTCTGAAAGTTAATTCTTTGTAGATTCAAAAGCTGGAAATTCCAGTAAAGCTAAGGCATCCCATGCTTGTTTCCACCTAATAGCTAATTTCTGTATGTGACCTCTTTCTGTGCCTGCTAATCTGCATGCCTGAGAAAGATACCTTTGGATTGCTGACATAAGTTGCATGTGAAAATTTGGATGAACAATTTAAATTACCTGAAAAACAAATGTTATGTTTTTCATAAACGTAGTATGATTATGCAACAGTGATAAGTTTAACTGTGATTAATATTTGTTAAATTTTTGAGCTGAACTTTCTCACTGCTTTTTTCTCATCGATAAGGAAAGACCAGTGTTAAATTATGATTGACCTCCTTAGGGAAAGCTTGGCTTAAAAGCAAGGGAAGTTTTCTCCAGTAATATTGAGACATGACAGCTGAAACTGAAGCATTTCAGTACACGTCCAAGAGGCCGTCTTGAGGTTTGTGAAGTTTAAACAGACTTACAGCAATATAAATCAGAGCAGAAAAATGTTCCACTTAAAAAATCTGCAATTAATTTGTAAGTAGCTTTATTAGAGAACAAAAGTGTTCTTTTGTTCAGCAGACTGCTGAGAAGTGAGGTAGTTAGGAACACCACAAGGTAAGTTACCAAACAGGTGCAAACAGCTCCTCTGGCTATCCGTAAAGAAATACCTAAAGTAAATTAGAATTCTTTCTTCTGATACACTGGGATAGTTCGGTTTTCCGTTTTCTTCCTTCCTGTATGTGAGCAATATTAAACATCCTTAAGCAACCTAAACTAATAGAAGTATACACAAACTGGTTTTTGTGCTTGTGTCTTAAATAGTTTTAGCTGAGGTTGTTTCTGGAACTCCAGGATCTTGAACAAAAGTATTTTGCCATCTACATATGCTGTAAACTCCTCATCATATGTGCCCTTTAGTGATACCTAACAGAAGCAGAAACAAAACCAAAGCCTTGCTTTTCTGGGCAGGATGAGAATGGTTCTGGGTTTTGGAAAAAGACGTTTATAGCTGTAAAGTAGGAATGTAATGTGTTGTGGACAACCAGAAGTAACCTAATAAACAACTTGTGTGGTGTAAGCATCTGCTTATGCTGTGGCAGGAAAGGGAGCTGTTTGTAAACTAACTTCACAGGAAATACGCAAAGCCAGGGTTAAATATACTGATGCATGGTTTTTCTTATCTGCCTCATCACTACTTCAGTCTTATTTCTGCTGGCAGCATTCACAAATTTATTTTATGCAGCGTGTTCCCAAGTACTTGAAAAACACTGAATAAAATGTCATTGCTACCTTCTGTTTCCTTCACCTGTACTTTGCATCCAGTTCTTATCTTACAGCTACGTTGTAGAAACTTGCTCGGACCGAGACAGTCTTTGTCAGGTGATTGCAGAGCTTCACGGGTTGGCTGGGACCGCAGACATTGAGACAGCACAAATGTATAGCCATAGCTTTGGGTTTGTTTTAAGGTCAGCTCTGTGTTTGGACAGCACAGAAGGGTGAGTTACACTGCAGTAACAAATGAGCTGTCTATAAATGTACAGTGAGCCTTTCTTAAGCGGTGGGTGGGAGAGAAGCAGCAGGGAGGGCTGCTGCTCTTCCAGGGAGCCACGGAATTGCCGAAAAGCCTGGCTGCTGTTGCTCTTGTCCTCCCTTTTCTGGCAGCAGGGCGTAAATCATTCAACCATGCTGTCTGCAACCTCCTACCCACTTGCTGAATGTGAATGAATATAGATAAAAGGATGAAGGTTAATCTTCTGTTCCAGAAAGCTTTATTCTTTTGGGAGCGGGGAGGCAAGGGGAAGTTGTAATTTAAATATGGAGTGTGCCATTTAGGAGTGCTGCTGGTGGGCAGGGGACTCCAGGATTGAAACGTCCTTCCTGTGAGGCTGGAGCCAGAGGTTGTATCCCTGCCCAGGGGATGTATGGAGCCCTTCTGGGATTCAGGAAGTAACAAAAGAGAGGTCTGCTCACCTCTGCCCTCCACCTTGTTGTTGCTTACTGGCAGTGGATTAGGAGCTCCACAGAACAGAGCAGCAGCAGCTCTACAAAAGTTTATAGAGTAGGCAGGAAAACTGTGAGGAAGAGGTCTGAGAGCTGAGGGGCAGGGAGAGGAAGTATAGCTTATGCTGCAAAATTTTGAGTAAACATTAAAATGTTTTAATGAGATTATATATTTTTTGCAGAATGGTTGGGATTTTCTGTAAAGAAATTTCAGCACGTGGAGGTGATATCTTAAAGGCAAAGACATTTCTGCATTTCCAGCCAGGCCATAGTTTCTGGAATTTTCTTTGTGTATTATAACCATTTCCGTTTTGCTCCATGGAAATATTTAACTACTTTTAAAGTTGTTATATCATTTTTATTAAATATTACTTGTCAGTGAACAGTGTTCTAGTAATCCATGACCTTTAAGCCTGAATGCTTAGCAAACCACATAGCAGTCTCTCTCTTTTCCGCTCTTACCGCTCCTGCAAATTAAGGTGTGGAGGTAGCTGCTATTTTTCCTGGTTTCATGAGAAGACCATTTTGCAAATAAGACACTTTAAAAAGTTTTTCCTTGCAAACCACCCACTGCTATAAAGTTCAATTTCATTGCTCTTCATATATTAATAATAAAAGCCTCTGGGAATCATGTGGTTACTAAGGTTAAGATAAATGTGTGTTTAGGATGTGTGCAGATTTTCTCCATTTTGCTGGGTTTGCATTTTCATTCTTTGGAAAACAGACTCTTTCGGTTTCCTTTCTTGTGTTTTAAAATAAACATTTCTCTTCTGGAATGTCTCATTTAACTTGCAAGCATATTGAAATCTCTTTTAAAAAATGTTAACATTCATTTGCCTTACAAATTGAAGAAAGTTTATTTAACAGAGCAAGGATCTACACCACAAGGCTCAGACTCTTTTCCTGGGTAATTCAAACATTGGAAGGCCAAATAATTTTCAAGATTTTGTTTCATTGTGGTTCAGTAAGCTGATAATCAGATCAACTAAAGTGTGTTGTGATAATTAATTTATAGATGTCCTGATGAACTCTAATTTTTTTTTAAATTTATAATTACTGAACACTTTCAGCTGGTACTTTTCCGAAAAAGATTATTGAGTGATGATTGACACCAATGATGTAGATCTGGAAATCTTTATAGCACTTCATCTGCCTAGCAGCCTCAAACTATTTGAAATCCTAATTACTGTTAATTATTTTCATTTGGCTGTTTTCATTACTGTAGCTTATTTCTTCTGTATTTCCTCTTAACTTTAGAAAGGCATTAGGTGAGGGCCTCACGTAATTCCTTAATGACATATCAGTAAACTACTGATAGCATTTGTAATCCTATGATCTCCACCTGTGCTCTGAACTTGCTTCTTACCACACTTCTGAGCAGCAATTTTGAGTGCCAGCTTCTGGGAAAAAATCTTGTAGCTGTGATTTGGTAGTGGGTGCTGGTTGATAACTGAAGATGAAGATGGGACATGGTTTTAATCAGTGGGTTTCAACTTCAATAAGTTAGCGTGCTGAAGTATCTAAGTTGGGTTTCATGTGAGTTTCTGTTCCCAGTGATTTACCCATAATCATCTTTACAGATGAGGGACCATTTACAGGACTCGTCTGTGTACAATCCATGAATCACAGTTTCAGTTTCAGTGCTTTTAATGCACCTCTGTCAAATTACAGTTTGATTTTATTGACAGCCTGCCTTCCAAGGTGTCTTTTTAAGATGGGAGATTTTAGAATGGAATTCCTGCAGTTGAACAAAGGAATATTATTGAACTTTGACTGTGTTTCATTAGAACAAAAATTCACTACAACAAAGGAGGCAGAAATCAATGAAAGCAGTCCATCCAGGCAGTCTGACTGTCCAATGCTGGATCAACTGGTGACAGGTTTTGAACCCCAGAGAGCTTAACAGGCACAGCATTCCTGCTAAAATGGCTCATGGGACACAAGAAGAAAGCATGCACTGGGCAAAAAGAAAGGATGTAAGACCCTGGACTGGTGGAGTTGGCATTGTAGGACATGTGCCTCCTTCCAGCCCAGTCCTAGAAGGGAGCTGTCGGGCAGTGCTGGAAATGGATATGGGCATCCTCTGCCACTGGGGCAGGGGCAAGAGGATGTGCAGAGCTTGCTTTAAAGGCTCAGGCTCTAAAGCAGTGAGGGGGAACCCAAAGCTGCAGGAAGCTGTTCTGCTATCTCCCAGCCATGCATGCTGGTGCGGCAGTTGTCCTTGCTCAGGGCCCCAGTGAATGGATTCAGTGCAACAGAGTGTTGAGGGACCTCTCACTGACAAAGTTTTCCAGGGCAAATTCTTTAGTTCACTTCCTGAGACTAGCTGTGCTCTGACAGCTTGAAGTCCTGTGACAAGATCTCCTGACTGTTGTGTTGTTGACATTGATGTGCCCAAGAAATTTCCAGCTTTGTATACGACTGTGCCTGTGTCCATGTCTGCATGGGTACAACTGTTCAAAGCGTGTGTTTTCGAGGTGCAAGGCATAGTGTTAGGACTCAGGAATTCCTCACTGCTAATTTTGGCTGACACGTAACTCCCCCTGTGGCTTTCCATGCAAGTGGATGAAGCCAAGGGGACCTACTACGGGTCACTGCTTCCAGACCTTAGTAGCTGCAAATGGGACAGTGTTTTAACATCTATAATAAAAGTGAGAAAGTTGATTATTGAAAATCTGTCCCTCAGGAATAGCTACATAGAAAAAAAGTACTTTTTTTAAAAAAAAAATCCCGTTCTATGGGTAAAATTTAAGTTAATACTGTTAACTTTAACTTGTTTACAGACCCCTAGTGAGCTAAAGTGAGGGGAGATCTCTGTCATGATCTTCTTACTCTGCAATGCAAAACAGTGGAAATAAAACTTACATGCGCTTCTCTATTTTTAGTCTTTCCTTATACCACGTTCTCACGAGTGCTCCCACCATCAATCTTTGCCCTTTCCACATGCAGTCAGTCAGCAGAGTATCGTCTTACTGTGCCACGCTTTATTGCCGCTGCCCGTGGGCTCCGTGTGAGCCAGCTGCACGTGTAGATTGGCACTTCTGAGGAAGCTGGCTGGAAGCACAGGTGAGCTCGGTAGGGATCCTCCACCATCCGCCCAGGGCCTGGGGAGAGGACTGGTGCTGGTGAGGTGGCCTCCTGCCAGCTCGGAGACTCTGCTCTTCTGCAGGGACATCGGAGAGGAAAGAAATCAATCACAAACTACATCTAGTGACAGGCTGTGTAAAGCAGATGGGTTACTTTGGCTGCTCCCGTTTGGAGGGTGGCTGGCTGTCACCAGTGCCGGGAGGTCTCCTCCATGTCCTTTTCCCTTGATGACAGAATGAGTGCTCTCCAGCCGTGTCCTTCGACATGTAGGTGTGTCCTTTGAAGCCCACCTGCCAGACCTGACACCCATTTCCCACAAGGGCAGAGCTTTCCTGCTGCTGACAAGTGGCAGTCTTACATGCAAGGTGCTGAGGGATATAAAGCAAATGGAAAAGCAGGGGAGGAAGCACATGGAGTGCAGGAGCTTTCTGCTCACACTGCTGAAGGGAGCAGAGGAGGCTGTGTCTCCAAGTGTGTGTTGTTCTCAGAAAGACCCTGGCTTAGGCTGTTGGTCAGTGGCAGGACTGTGCTGTGCCTTACTGTGCAGAGTCCCGGGCAGGTGCTCGGCTTTCAGACCTGTCCATGCCTTTGGCCTATGTGAGAGTTTTCCAGCTTCAGATGTCTTTAAAAAAAAAAACCCAGCAAATACCAGTAAAAGCAGAAAGTAGAAAGATGTGCTCACAGAAGTTTTCTTCTTTATTTAAGTTTCTGGGTTTGCATGTAGTGAATCTGTATGGTGGACAGTGCAAGCATTTCTTTAGGTTTCAATCAGCCCTAGGACTCATAGCCAAAGGAACCAGAGCAAGAAAGTAAAGTATGCTTAGTTTACAAACACACATTGCCTTTGCAGAGCACAGCAGTACTTTAAATAATGGAGAAGAGCTGCAATGAGCTGCCCTGACCAAAACTCATCGTCCTTGGCCACCTGTTGTATGGATAGCATGCTATTTTTTGAACCACAAGGCATTCAGAGTATGCTGCTATACATGCTGGATAAATTAATAAATAATGGAAAATAAAGAATAGGAAAAAAATCAGGCAAAAGGTGAATTGGTACATATCATAGTCACCTATATAAATAGCAGAATAAGCACTGGGAAGGATTTTATAGTGCCTATTCTAGTGTACATCTGTTGCCCAACTTTCTTTGTTTGCAAGTGTGTGGCTATTTGGGCGGCATGGCTCTAGCTAGCAGGCTACCAGTAGGATCTATTTTGGGACATCTTTTCCTTCTGGCCTGCAGCCTTTTCCTCCAAGTGGTGTGGAAGTAGTGCTTAGGTGGCCAAGGCTGCTGAGCTGTTTCAGTGGTTCCTCTTCTGCACAGCCATCTGACTTTGACCAAAGACATCTTTGTTGTGTATAGGGGAGTTGGGCAAAAATATGTCCGTGAGTATGGTATCGTACCTAGGAGTAAAAACTGCTTTACTAGTAGCACAGATCTAGGGGGTATCAGAAAACTGAGGGTCTGGGTGTTTCTTGTGGCACTGCCTGGATCATGTCCTGCTTGATTTAATATTACCTATCCCTCCTCTGTCTGCAACACTTCTAGAAGCCATTGAAGTTTTGATAAGTACCTGGTTTTAAACATTTTTAGGTCAGAGACTGAGGTTTTGTGATGTAAGTCCTCAGCTCTTGAACCCAGAGTGTGTTGCTGAAATCAGAGACATAGGGCAGCTTTGCTTTCTCCTGCAGCTTGTTTAGGTGTTGGAAGACAAAGTTTCCTAGTGGATAGAATTCTTTTTTCTTCTACTTTGGTATTGATATTTAATCAAATTTTCAGTCTTGTGTGCCTGCCTCTTGGCAAAGGTGTACCTGTGCAACTACACTGCTCTTTTAACAATTTTGCTTATCTTTTGTGTGCGCACTCCTGCCTGTAAAGGGATTATTAAGAACTTATATAGTATATATGTTTCTTGCAGAACAGGATAAAAATTGATTCTTGTTTTACAAGGCTTATATCCAATTTTTTAGAATTACTATGTTAATATTAGCATTAGCATTTACCCCTGTTAATGTGTGATTATCACATTGCCACAGTAATGGCTGATTTATACTCTGCTCTGAACAACAATAGAATAGATGATGTTTTTATAGTGTGTGTCTGTGTTCAAAGGAAAACGTGGGTGGCTAGATGAAAATGACCCACTAATTTTCATTTGGTGTCTAAAGTTTGGTCATGGAAAACATTGATCAATATAGGAAAATAATTTTGCTCATTTTGTGCTTTTCTTGACAGTTTTCTCTCATTTCTAATTCATATAATAATTATATTTTTTTTAGCCTCTGAGGTTAGTGTTTTCATCCTTTTATTCCTCTTTTANTGGCTAGATGAAAATGACCCACTAATTTTCATTTGGTGTCTAAAGTTTGGTCATGGAAAACATTGATCAATATAGGAAAATAATTTTGCTCATTTTGTGCTTTTCTTGACAGTTTTCTCTCATTTCTAATTCATATAATAATTATATAATTTTTTAGCCTCTGAGGTTAGTGTTTTCATCCTTTTATTCCTCTTTTGTTCCTTTTATTCTTTTTTTTTTTTGTGATTGTGGAGGAGACAGTAGTCAGGATATCCAGCTTCTAGCAGACATTCTTTCTAATGGATTTGGCATGATGAAAGACTAATGGGGAGAACATCAAACCCAGCAAGGAAGGCAGGGCAGTCTAGCACAACTCTCCTACTTTTTGGAGAGTTTCAGTGAAAAGTGAGGAGAAAATTGTGCAATACCACAAGACCAAACCATGGTGCATAAATCAGTCTAAGGAGACTGACATTTGTGAGGGTTTTTTTTTCTCCTATGAAGTAAGCTAAATGTTTATGCCATAACTGCAGAGAAGCAATAAAAGGCAAAGGTTATAAACAACTTATTCTGTGCCGACAGAGGGTTCATAGATGCTGACAAGAAACAAAGTGAATAAGGCTGATACTCTGTTCTGATAAATTTCATTGATTTCTGCACCGTGTCATTACATTTGCAGCCTGCCCTGTTATCTTGTAGCTCCAAACCTTTCATTATGGCTCCAGATGATAACAGCTGTTGATACACAGCAGTGACTACCATGGGGGTAAAGTACCGTTTGCTAAGAAATAATTAGGAAAATCCCCACGTGTGGGTAGCTTTGATCTGCCTGTGGTGTTGTCCTTGCAGAGGACATTATATGCCAATGCTGCATCTGTTTCCTGGATGAGTTCATGAAGCCTTTATGAGAGCACACGTGCACTATAAAGCAGTGTAATCAGACAGGTCCCACTGGCTGGGTCAGTGCAAGCAGTGTGCTGCTGTGCTCGGCCTGGTCTTCATGACACCACTGTGTTAAGATTGTCTAATGTCCACCTTTTTCACGAAAACACGCATACCAAAAACACGGCGCTTTTTGTTGCTGTGACTACCCTACTGTCAGTGCCACACCAGGCAGTTTGTCTTTACCGCGGGTATCTGCTTACACCAATAACAGCAACCTAAACATGTCTGTGGTCTCAAGTCACCAATATTGACAAAGATAGAAAGCTAAACTAGGAAAGCAGTCCCCAATTTGTGTCATTTCCTAGCTGTATGAGGTGAGGTGTAAGGTAGCTTTGAATCCCAAGCGTTTTGAGCAAATAACTATTTCCCCTTACCCTGGGTATGCACAAATCCACCCATAGTTTCTGGTTTGTTTCTGATCTGAGACTGGATGAAGAAGGGGGCCTGAAGCACAGTCTGAAGGAACTTCTGGCGAAAGAGAGCACAGACTGCGGGTGTGTGGTGCATATAAGCTGATACTGGCATATGTTACAGGAGTGCAGGAAAACTGCCAAAGTCACCTGCAGGCTGCTGCTTGGCAGCAACATTGGAAAGGTACCTCGTTCCCTCTTTCTTACTAATAACTGGTAAAAGACTGAAAAGAGTATGTATATGTGGAGGAAATAGGGATATGAGGACAAAAGGAGCAAAAACCAGGTCACGCATATATAAAATTGTCCACAATACTGGAAATAACTGTGGACTGTTTGTTATTTTGAAGAAACCCAAGCTCCAGCTATGATGAGATGAATGAATTGGAAAGGAACTCCTCTTTATTTGTTAAAATTAAATGTGCTGTATGGTTCTACTTACTGTAAGATTTCCATTCCTCTGCAGCCCAACCTTGTCGTATCAGCTCAGGGTGCTGCAATGTCCCTGCAGTGCTGAAAATGTTTTCAGAGGATCACAATTCAACTGGAGCTTTTCTGTTCTTTGCTGATGTCTTTCATATGGTGAAGATATCTATTTGTGGTCAGAAAAGGTTATTTGTTTAATAGTATTACTGGAGTAGCCCTGAATGTATCACCTAGTTCTGCCTTTGACCTAGTGTACTGCTTGCTGCAGTCCTGACTGCCTCACCATCCTGAACCTTTTTACTCTTCTGCAGCTTCTGAGTATAAATAAAAGGCTGAAGACAAGTTCAGGGAGCCTGTCGATGTGGTTCCAAAGACTTCCTACACAAATATATTTCAAGGACAGGTGTGGGCTCTGAGGCTGCTGTCAGCGAGTAGAGTAAGGTTGGATGCTGTCACAGGAGAGATGACATGGCTCTCCAGGGACCTGCAGACTGCCACTCGTTGCTCTTCTTAAAGACACTGAGGTTACCTTGGAATAGATTTACTTGCTTAGCCCTGGCAAGAAATACTGAGTTTTGGAGGTGATGAGGGCTACCTTTAACTGGAGGTGATATCAGAGTGTGGATTGTTGATAGGGGGA
Source organism: Platysteira castanea (assembly GCA_013397175.1). Lineage (NCBI taxonomy): Eukaryota > Metazoa > Chordata > Aves > Passeriformes > Platysteira > Platysteira castanea. Next base: position 222,085 of record VYXC01007874.1, read on the forward strand.
AGGGACAGGAAATTCTGCAGATACCTAAACCTGAATCTTGGTTACACCTCTGACTTTGCTGACACTATTTCAGTTGGACAGAAGGATATGGGCATGGAGGCTCAAACACTGTAGTTCTTAACCTTCCTTATGAGGACATCTAGAAACCAAAAATCAGATCCTTGGTTGATTCAAACCCTTTGTCTTCACAGAATTTACACAGAGAATAAATCTTGGACAGTGTATGTGTTCCATAATACCTTTTTCTTTACGACTCTGGAACACCGTTCTATCTTGGAAGTTTTCATGGTCTTGTTGGCATTTTTCAGGGTTTCTTTCTTGCAGCACCCTGGAATGCTGTGTTGCTTTTGGGAGGTTGCCACACCACATTGCCTAGCCACAGGCTAAAGGATTTTATTTATTTTTATTTCACATTGTTTCAGCTGTTTTCACTTTTATTTCCATACTCCAGCAGAATTTCTTCGTGAATGTGGCAGCACATCAGGTTTCTTGTTTTATGATTTGGAGTTAGTGAAATAGCCTGCTGGATTTGTTTGCCCTTATGTGAGAATTTTAATACTGTAGCAGCAACAGAATGAAAAGTGACATTGAGCTCTTATCAAAGTGAGGGAAGAAGTGGGAAAGTTGTTCTCCCAGAACACTGCTGATCTGAGCTTTTTCTAGCTGTTGTGTTCTTATTCAAATAAAGTCCCTGGATGAGACTATCAGTCTTGTAAGTGCAAAAAGAAATCTTTGCAAGAGTATATAGCAATGCAATTTGCAGTGTAACTCTATGTGTGGTAAATTGCATGGGCATAGTTGCATTGAGATCTGTCTTCTACATACTCTGCATTCTTTCATAACCATGATTTTTTTAAAAAGTAATTTATTCAGTGGTTGCTTTTCTGAGCCTGTGTTGCTTGTGTGCTTTCTCTTCTTCGTTATATAGCTTTTCTGTTACTAAGACTGCATTAAATGACAATCTTCATCTCTTTTACTTTTTTTTTTTGTCTTTGAGCCAGCCAAATGATCAATTAAACTGTCACTTTGAATGAAATCTGAAAACATTTGTTTATCAGTATCAAGAGAAACGTTGGCTGTCCTGCCTAAGAGGTATAACTTAGCTTTCAGTCTTTTGTTATTTTCTTAGTTTCAGGGAACAGATAAGTACTGTTACCGTTCATAATAGAGTGACTGTTCACAGAGGGGCTGCTGAAGGCTTTATTGTGATAATAAGGTGAAACTGATATGAAGAGACTCCTCTTGTACAATAAAACATAGCTCTGTTTACTGATGTAGAAGAGGAGGAAATGTCTGAAGACCTCCCTCTTGTTTCTCTTGTAGGATTACCTTGACTGTATCACTGATCAGACCAAGCTCTCCCTGGGAACAGAGGAGCGATCGGCCCTGTTTGGAAACATACGGGATATCTACCATTTCAACAGGTAAATTCATATTTAACTAAATGAAAACAGTTCAATAGCCTGCATTAACAAGAGGGAGCAAACCAGCCAAGTACACTTTTATCACTGTAAAATGGCCAAGATCTATAAATTGAGAAATGATCTTAATTTTAATTCTAAGCAAAGTTGGTTTGCAGAGACCAGATTTTTTTTAGCTGTTTATTTGATGAATCAAGTGTGGTCTCCATTTACTTTTCTTGCTTTTATGCTGGATATTTACATGAATGTAAGCTGAACCTGCTCTGTGCCTTAACTGAGCATAATGCTAGACCACTGTAAAAGAAATTCTTGCCTTAATGAAGAGATGTTTTATCCCTTGTATTGGCTCCTTTTGCATACTTATGTATATCACCCAGATCTGTCTTTTGTAGTGTTTTATGCTACTAGGTACTCCCTGAATTAATTTCTCTAAACTGTATTCAAGTACCTTTCCTTCACTGAAGTTTTCTGTTCAGTATATTTCCAACCTTCTCTAAAACTCTGCATGGGATTCTAGTGAATCCCACTGGGAGCCTGAAGTAAAATTTCTTGCTTGCATAGCTAGTGCCACATTGTGTGGGATCTCAGTATCTGCAGTTTCAAGAGCATGCTGCTGTTACTTTTGTCTGAATCCTCTGTTACTATAAAAATTATTAACTTACTCGGCATTTAAGGAAAACCTGAATATTCAGCCAATGCAGGAAATATGTTGACATAAAGTTCCCACATCTTTTATATCCCAGTACTCCTGTAAAACTCCCTTAGCTTTGCTATAGGTCACACAACATCTCCCAAACTACTGTGTTCTTTGGAGAACAACAGATAATTTAATTGAATCAAAAGAGGATTCTAAAGTGGAGCACTTGTGTCAAAGATCATCTTCAATGTTTTTCCATCATCATGGGAAGTTACTTTTAAGGGCTTTAACTGCTGGGATTGCTGTTTAGTGTCAAAGGAAAGAGTGAGAATGGATCTATTCAGAATTTATGGACAAAGATGAAATCTAAAGTCTTTTCCTGAAGCCTAAAATAGCTACTGCAGGGTAATGGAAATATGCTTAACTAGAAAGCTGCTGTGTCCTGCTTCAGCTGCAACAACTGACTTTACTGAATGCTTAACAGCTGGAAAATACATAGTGGGAGCATACTAAAACAGGCTCATGGACTGTTTTAGAGCCATGAGACAATGATTGTGAGCTTAGATTCCCAGTGGTCACAGAATGGAAAAATACAGTCCTGGCCATTATATCTTCTGATCCTGCAAAAGCTGGAAAAATGACAGACTTGATAGCTAGGATGCATTTATGTCAGCTTCATTGCAGATATTACCTACTAAAAACACTTCTAAATATGATCAGTTTTTATACAGAATTACTGAGCTGTACAAAAAAAAAAATTGCAGCAGTTAAAAAGAAAAAAAAGAAAAAGCAGTTTTGGGCAATTTTAGAGATAGATATGTTAGAATGGTTAAAACTCACTGGAAAGTTGTCCAAAGCCTCTACTAAATTACTAATGTATTTCAGGGCTTCTGATATAAATTTCTGCTTGGAAATTGTGAGTTCTTAAAACTGAACATTCACTGTAGATCCCAATATAGCTTCAAGTATTAAGTTTATTCTTGTGTGAAATTTGGCATGTAGCTTCTGGGTCCTAAACATACTCTGGAGCCTTTTAATTTATTCTTAGCTTCAGAAAAAGCTTCATTTGGCAGTTCTGTATTAGTAGTTTCAGATGTTTTTTGTGAGCATGATTTTATGGATTCAGAATTACCTTGTTTTTCTCAACTTTGAATTTGACTGTTAATCAATAATCTAAGGTTTCAGGTTTGGGGTTTTTTCAGATTTGCAGATCTGAGAAATTTCACTTCAGTAAATGGGATTTTCTCTCAGCTAAACTATGTAGGATTTTCAGGTAGTGTGTTAAATGGCAAAAATGGTGGTCATCATGGTAACTGCTAGTCACGTGATTATGATCTTTTTCTGAAAAACTATTTCTTGCTGAGTTTCATGGTGGTAAGGTCTGGCTTCTTCTGAGTAGACACCATTGTAAAACCAAAAAATCAAAGCATCCTAAAAGGCATCGTAATAAGACTTTCATTCATTTGACTTGAAAAGATAATGAATGCACTGCATGCAAAATTGTCAGTCTTTATGGTTCCCTCTCTCATCCCAAAGGAGTTAGCATTAGCTCCCGATGGTGTTCGTACAGATTCAGCTTTTCCCAGCCCATAACAGCCCAAGCGATATAGCTCAGCACGTGGTCTTAGCTGGCACTGGCACCTGTGTCGTGCTTCAGTCTGAGTCTTGTTGGTGATTCAGCTGAAAGAGCACGGAGTTCCTCCAGCAGTGCTCACTCGTGCTCCCTGCCTGCCTGCCTGGCAGGCACAAGCCAGTTGCAGAGGCCAAGAACTGTGACCAGCAGAAAACCCCTGGATATTCAGGTGGACAGGACCAACACTTTTCTCTATTGTTTTTCCTGCCTCCTGCCAGGTACTTAAATGTAGCCTATAATAATAGCCCTCATTTTTCACGTCAGCTTGGTGTTATAGGGATTTATTTAAGATTTTCAGGATGCTTGAGCATGACGGTTTTACTGTTTTTACAGTGGCAGGCTGCTCTTACCAATCCTGTTCTTACCAGCCAGATGAGACAGAAGAGAGTGCAGTATAGGTAACAAACTCTTTCAAAAACAGCCCTTACACTACGGGCTTGTGCTGAAGACACAAACCACTAGTCTATTTACCACATAAACATGGACTCATTCCATGAATATATAAACTCTTTAAGTGTTCCTTTTCTATATCGTGAAGGAGAAATGATATGGCTTTATTGGAGACCAGTAGGAATAAAATGACAGTCCAGGTGCTGCATACTCTAAGCCATTAGGGAAATGTCTGACTGCCAGACAGCAGGAATCCTCTGAGCCTGTTTGACGTGTTTGATGTTATTTCCAAAACTCACGTGTGAGACACAGTCAGTCAGTGTAACTAATGGCTGTGGTGGTCACCATTGCTACAGCTTGCTTCTTTTGCTGATGTAAATGAGCTTCATGAGTGTGGGGTATCAAGCAAGGGTCATATTTTTATTCCCATTTTGATGAAGAGAGAAATTGACGTATAGAGGTTAAATTGTCACTGTACAAAGTGACTTAGTGACCACTGAACTTAGGGTCTTTGCCTGTCTTTGTTCCTTGCGACTGCTTGCTGATTTCTCCCTTTCCTTCCTCCAGTAATTAGAGAGGCAAAGAACAAGTCAGGAAACTCTTCTGGTTTACTGTTTTTTGTACATGCAGAGGGAAATTGTGTCTGCTTACAGGGGAAAAGGGTAGTTCCCTAGATACAGGCATAGGAACTCTTAGGCAAAACTTGTTCAGGGAACCAGCTGTGAATTGGGATAAAAGTAGCCCTAAATGGAAAATCATCTGTGGGAGTGTGGTGTAGGGGCAGGGGTGGAGGGGGGAGGGAAGGGGGGAGGAGGGTGAGGAGGGTCAGGAGAAGAAGAAAATTCTATTAGAGAACAAATTGGCAGAAAACTCAGTTTCTTCTCTCATTTTTCTGAGTACATCTTTCAGTAAGACTGAAAACTCTTTCAATCAAGGAGATGCCTTTGAGGTTTTCTTTTTCTACTTGAACTCTTTCTTTCAATGAATTTGCTTTCAAAAACTGAGTCTCATTCAACAGCAAACAAGTTCCCTTATTGCTTTGTTCCTGTTCAAATGAATTAATTTTCGCTTTGGCATGTCAAATTTACAAAATCCTCTCCTGTGTTGTTTTTATGCATGTATATATATATATACATATATTCCCTTCCAGAAAAGTTTCGTCAGGCTAGCCATTTTATCTTCAATGAAGAGACACACTAGAAATAGACTAATTTTCCTGAGTGAGCTTCTCAACATTCTTCTTGTATGAGAATATGTCCCCAGTTCTCACCAGTATTTTTCATAGGAGTTCATCATCTCCCTTGGTCAAGTAAAGCTTGTAGAACATAAAAAGTCTTTATAGGACAGTGCATGTGCTTCAATAGCTTCTAAATTTTCTTAGTTATCATGTTAGTTGATATACAAGCTACACAACTGTCTGACTGCACCACTGTGATTGTCGTAAAAGAGTCAGTCACAGAGTCATAGAATAGTTTGGGTTGGAAGGCACCTGTAAAGGTCCTCCAGTCCAGCCTCCTTGCAATGAGCAGGGACATGTTCAATTAGATCAGGTTACTCAGAGCCCCGTCCAACCTGGCCTTGAATGTTTCTAGGGATGGGACATCTCACTGAAAGAAAGGGCTCAGCTTTGCTTAGCAGAACAACCAATCCATGGTCATCCTGACAACTTGAATTTTGAAATAGTGGGAATACCATTTCCTTATAGTTCTCCTCTGCTTGCAAATAAAAAAACCCAGCAGCTGGGGGGAAGAGGTGCATCAAAGGGGTTCTTGTTCCCTTTTTAGGACTCCCTGGATCATTAAGTGCTGCCATAAATGTTGCAGCACTGTCTGGTTCTGAATATACAGGTGTGTCTATTCCAAGGTGTGCCATAATTGTCTTACCTTCTCCTGTTCTTTGTTTTAGTGAACTTCTGCAAGATTTGGAAAACTGTGAAAATGATCCCGTGGCTATAGCAGATTGTTTTGTTTCCAAGGTAAGTCTGCAGCACCAGCTGCAGAGTGATATGGGGGAAATGAGATTAATTTATTAGCTTTTGAGACCTAATTCTGATAGCTTTTGTAAAGTTAACCAAGAAAAGTCAGCAAATCTATGGAAAGGAATGAATTTCTCTTAGTAATTGATAGGCATATACCTCTGATTTGCATTTCGAAAAAATCAAGACAAACGTGCTATTTTCTTCACTAAGTGGATCTGAACTGGTGGAGCTGTTTATTGCCTTCATTTTTAGGGTTTGCTCCTTTTTTTGTCAGCTATTACAGGGGTTCTCTTTGTTACTTCCATCTGTTAATGTGAGTGATCAAGTGATACTCTAGTTATGCCTTGTCAGCTTAAAAACAACTAGGGAATAAAACTTGGCTGCATTCTTAGAAAAGGTAGTAACATTAACATACAAAATGTGGCCATATTGTTTCCTGAGAATTTTTCCTGAAACCTACAACTATACCTTTAATTTTCTTTATAAATGGGATGGTGCAAAATCTAGCCTTAAGATTCAAATCTCATTCTCTCTGAAATGCTTTGAATTTTATGAACATTGATTTGATGTCTTGATTCTGTTGGGCAATACTGAAGCCAAAAATACGGAGTAAAGGAAGTTGTTGGGTGCAGGAGAAATACAGGGAAGGAGGTGACCTTCATTGTAGGAAACACAGAGAGCCAGTCAGGGAGAAGAGGAATGGCTATAATGAGTAGGAAACTACAGATGATGCTAGTTTACTGCAGACTTCACCAGAGAATCTACATATGCCTTGATTCAGTAGAGCCCAAATGTGTTAAAAAATAATTCTGTCTCTGGTATTTCGGGAGGAAGAGGAGCCATGTAGTTGTTTAAATTTGGATAATCTCTCTACAGGTGTGTTTGCCTTGTTGTATTAAAAAAACCAACAAAAAACCAAAACGAAAAAACAAACACAAAAAAGCCCCCAAAGAAACCAAAAAGCCAGAGCCTGTCATGCTTTGCACTTTGTCCTGAACTCAGTATTGCCAGCACCAAGCACTCAATGTAATAAGTCTAACACATGGATGTAGGATTAACTGGGCCACCCTGTCATTGTGGTCCAGTAATTTGTTTGGCACTGTTGTGACATAAGGGATTTTATAGTAAATTTGAGTGATGATACCAGCTAAGTGCTGCTGTTTCACCAGATCACTTGCTTCAGCTGAGTTTGAGAAAGTTGTAATTTATCTAGCAATTGGTCCGTTGTAAGCATTAAGAGACCTTAGTGTTGGCACCACTACTACAAAAGTAGGATGCATTTTTGCCCCATTGCAGTGGGGTTTATGGCATGTTGTTATTGTTACAGATAGCCTGGATTGAATTGAAGGAGAGAGAGAGTGGGATAAGGGCAAGTGCAAAGTCCTGCTTCTGGAACACAGTTAACCCCATGTGCATGCTGGGTCTGGCTGGCTAGGAAACAGCTTAACAAAAAAAATCTGGGGTCCTGGTGGGCAAGAAGTTTTGAATAAGTCAACAGAGTGCCTGTGCAGTGAAGGCCAGTTGGGAGGCCTTCACTGTATTTACAGATAAAACAGTTTGGAGCTGGTAGATATTTCTGCTGTATTACTTGCTTATAGCTGGGACCACTGGGAGTACTCCTGCTGGGATGCAAAACAGAGATGGTGCAACTGATAATAAGAAGTCCAGGAAAAAATTATGTTCTCATTCAAATTGGCCAACTGAAAGGGCTTGTCTGGTAAGACTTTCTGGCCATTAGTTCTAAAACCCATCTGCATATCGTTCCTTGTGCCTTTTGTTCCCTTGTCAAATGCTTTTAGCATTTGTATTATTGGCAGGCAACTGCCTGATGGCTCAGAACTTGCTAGAGATTGCAGTACTAACAGGCATTTTTTAGCTTCATCCAGACAAGTGCAAACACTTAAAAGGAAAATCAAACAATACCAAAATATCCCACAGTTCTGGTTTTGGCCGTGAGGATTCCATTACACCAACTGCTGACTGTCTTAACAGACTCCAGTTGTCCATGCTTGGTTGCTTGTGTCTTCCCAGCACTGAGAAGTGGAAATAAAACTGCCTTTTTTGGCAGCATGTGCTCCTTCAATCTTACGGGACTTTGGCCATTTACTGTTTCCTTGCTTCGAGTGCGTTAGATCTTCGCTGTGAGTTAAGCACGGGGATATTATCATGCTGAAGTCATAGCTTGCAGCCTTAACTAATGGATGTAGCTGTGCTGGAGGTTCTTGAATGCTTCCAGTGGAACTGTGCTTAGGTGACACGAGCTCTGGATCTAGTGCCATTTTTTCACCCTACTGTGAATACACTCTAGGTGTTGGGAATTTTAAGGTATAACCAAGCTTTCACTGTAGGTACTGTGTTTGCTTTTTGCACTCTTATGAAGCTCAGTAACTGCATAAAATAAAAGTTATTTCTTTCTTAGGATTAATATGAAATCAAACAACGCTGGTTTGCATGTGTAACAGAACAGTTATGGTTAAAGTAACTCTGGAGCTTGTTGGAACTAAAATATTTTATATTTGTGAAGACATCTGGGGAGCTTAATTTTTGAAGTTTTGGATCATTCTCTTTGAACTTGCCTTTGTTATTTGGTTTTGCTCAATAAAATTTCTTGTATAGCATATTATGCTTCTCTCGCACAATCATACATGACTGTGTTTCCTGTGTATAACTTTCATCCTTTGGTAGTAAAAAACCTTGTAACTTTTAAGGGAAAGGATTATCAAAACACACTTCAGCATACTTTGAACAAAAACACATAATTGTGGATTTGAATCTTTATCTTAACAATTTTTGTGCTGAGTGCCCAAAGTAAATAGCCCCTAAAATGGCAGCTTTAATTTGTTAATAGACTTCAGCAATGTCTTTAGTCTAAACTAGCCAGTAATGTAAAACTCATTACCCAATAAAATAATGATGCAAAACTATGACTTTATGGAAATGTAAATATTTAATAGCAGCTTACAACATTGTATTGAATCCCTCTGCTTCCAAATATTTTAATACATTAATAACTCACGGGCAGATAGACAGAAATGCAGAAAAGCACACTTATTTTAAAACCTGCTATCCAATAATGAATTGCTGTCTTTCTCTTTCTGCCTCAAGATGCAGATGGTGTGGATGGGTATTTGTTTAACAGTGTGGGATGGCTGCTGCATGGAAATAACCTGCCTCTGAGGGTAGTGTTGTACCTGTTTAGTTTATACCAGTTCTGATCCTCCCTCTTTGTTTGGAAGAACTGTATTAACACTAGTATGTAGAAGTTATTGGAGACATTTTGCTGGTAACTAATTGGAGACTGATAAAAAGGTTCCAGTGCAAGCTTAGCTATGGCTTAATTATTCACACAGAAGACTGTTTGTAAGGGGTTTTTGCCAGTTCAGTCTTTCATTTTCATAGTAACGATGCCAGTGTTAATTAAAAGATTGACTTCAGCATTCTACACGTTTGCATTTAAGTGAGTTGTTTTAAAGGAGAGCTGAATTCTGGCACATCGCTCTTCTCACTCAGCACCCCAGAAATTCAGAACATATGTTTTCTGAAAGGCCCACTAACAGCTTAACCAAGGGGAAAGGGAGAATTACTTAAATCTAGCATCTCACTAGTGAAGAGGAGATCCAGGAAACTGGCTTCAGTTTACACACTGACTCCACTCATTTTCTCAGTCTCCATTTTCTTTTAAAGTGCCTTTTATGGCTATAAAAAAGCACAGTGCACCAAGAGTTGAGGGAAGATCTGGAATGTATGTGGAGGAGATGCGCTGTGAATTGGTTCCACTGCGAGGCACCAGTGTAATTATCGCTGGGGTCTGCTCATGCTTGGCTTTGCTCTTGAGAGTGACTTGCCATCAGTGCGCATGAACTCTCAGCTTGAGTCTCAGCTTTTTGCAGCTTCTACCACAACAGCTTTGGGCCCCCAGATTTAAACTGATCTCTGGAGCAATTCCAGTGTCTGTGCAGAGATCAGTTTTGATTTGGTCTGCAGGCAGTTGATGTGAACAAAACTATTTTCAACCTGAGTAAGTTTAAGAATGTCCCTGATGAGCATAGCTGGTGTTTTCCTTATGTTGTGAAAGTATTTGGGAAAATATTAAGTCCATCTAAGCTCTGGTTTTTCTGTTGCTCCTGTACTGAGCAGTGCAGTTTTGTCAGGATGAGGAAGACCTCCTCTTGGAAGTGGCTCTCTTGGCCACTTTCCCAACATGTTCACATGAATCTGGCCAATGCCTGGGCAAGGTGTATGGTGTTGATTCACAAGAGATCTGCAAGTTTGAGTGCGTATCAACAATCTCATCCTGGAGGCAAAACACGTCCTTGACTTTCTCCTGGCACTATGCTCGCATTGCTCAGTAGGAGTAAATGCTCTCTGATGGTTCTGTGTGGTGAAATGATCTGTGGCTCACTGGAGCAAGTACACACGTAAGTGCAGTACGGAATTTGGTGTTATGTCTGTTCAGAAAGCGGGGATGATTGTGAAACCATTCTTCAGCTTTAGAGGTATCAAGGGCATAAGAAACTATCTTTTTTTTTAAACACAGATTTGTTCCATTTAATAGCTAGACTAAAATTCTTTAAAAACTAAAAAGGAAACCCCATTAAAAGTAATTCTGACCTTGTGTAAAAAAACCCAAAACCAAACCAAAGAGCAAGAGTGTGAAAAGGCTCCTGAGGATTTCAGACATGCTTTTGATTTTGAGGGGAATGTGCACACAGCCTGCTCTGTAACCCTGAAGTGTTTGGCCTTGTTTGTTTTACAGATAGTACTTTCATTGGTTAAAATTTCACAACAGATACTCTTTTCCTTTTTGTTTAAGAAGCAGAATAATCATGTGATATGAGCAGAATATATACATAAAAATAAATTGGCTCAAAATGTTCTTCCCTCTGCTTATGAAGTAGTTCTATAAATTGTATTATTCTGTTATCATAGGCATGGGAATATCTTAAAATTTATACTAAAATCCCCTAAATGAAAACTTTGAATTAATATATGCATATATAAAATAAATTACATTTTTTCACCATACTGAATTTCACTTTAGTGTTCTCTCTTAAGCACCCTGGCTTATTATGAGTGCTGGCTAGTTTGGTATTGATTGCCAAAGAAAATTACACAGTGTAATATCTGCATCTCTCTGAGGTTTGTTAATTCTTCATTTTGAGTGGAGAGGGTTTGGAGCTGTGGCTGAGGTTCCAACCATGGACATGAACTGGCTGTGACACAGGCTCACTTATCTCTGTGTGTGGATGCAGGGACACTGCCTGTACACTGCCACAAAAACTAGCTGTGATGACAAAGTCAGTTCAAGTGTGAAAAACCAAGCTAAATTATTTAACTGTATTTGTATCAAGGCTATTTTAGTTGGTTTGTTGGCTTCTAAGAGGAGAGCAGTTTAATAAGCTTACAGCCCACCCGTGAGTAAAAGGGGATCACAGTCCCCTGGGGAAACATTTATTAGAAGTTTGCTTGAGTTATTTTCTTCAGAACAGTGAATACTGAAATCCAGTAAGACATACTGAAATGAATCGCAATGACTTGTACTCATGCCGAGTAACATCTTACTTTATACAGGGTCCTTATGGATCACTGCTCAGTGGAGAGATGAATGGCACGACCTGCTTTACCCCCGGGAGAGGGGGACGAGACCAGTGCGGTTGGAACTGGCAAAGGGCACTGCCTGAGATGGCTCTTTCTGATGAATGGCTGAATGAAAAACAACCAAACCCCAACAGCGAGAAACAAAAGCCACAGCCTGTGTCAGCCCTCTCCCCAGGGGTGGTGCTCCTCAGAGCACTGTGCCTTCTGTGAATGCAGATGTTTGGTCTTGCCACTCACCAGCAATGACCCCTGGGAGACGGCCCCTCATGGAGCACAGCTATTGTGCTGCAGAATGCCAGAGCCCGTTCTGAAGATGCTTTCAGTGGAAATCAGGGTCTTATTTACTGCTGGAGGATTGTGTTTTATCTGTCTAGGGCTTAGAGAAGAAAAAATGATTGATATGGGGAGCACTTTGCCCTTCTGCATTGCTTTCTTAGCCTTTAGGACTCCAGTAAGCTGCAGAAATTGTGTCTTATTTGGGATAGAAGTTCATAGGCAGATGTGGACTTAGAGCACATGGGAATGTTTCTGGTAATCTGTTCTTGCATGGAATTAAATGATGAATATTAAGAAAAAATCTTAGGCCAGGGAGGAAAGAAATGAAACTCAGATTTTAGCGCTGAGAAGCTCGTCAGCATTAAGTCTGAGCAATTTCAGTGTGACAGGCAAGTGTGGAAACCCACCCAGATCTAGTTACAACTTGTTGGGGTAATAGCTGTCTGCTTTCACATAATTTACTTTTCAAAAAAATCCCTTTTGTGGCTTCTAATTTCACGCTTAGACTGTGCTCAAATGTGAAAGTATTTGTAATTGCTTGGAAATGGCACACCAAACATAACCTGCAAAACTTATTTCTCCCAGTAAATACGCCAGGTACATGGTGTAATTCTTGGGGTTGTCCTTCGACAGTCCAGGAGCTGGACTTCGATGATAGTGGTGGGTCCCCTCCAACTCAGGATATTCTACAATTCTTTGATACAGGTGTGCTTCAGCACATAAAAAACCCTAGATAAGTGCAGCCAGCTGTATGAAGGAGGTATGTGTAGTGATGGTGTTTTGGTTGGGTTTTTGGTTTTTTGGGGGGTTTTTTTTGAGATGCATGGATTTTCATGAGGGACCTTGGAGGCCTAGTTGCAAAGTCACTTGTTTTATCTCTGTGTAGGTTTTCTTGGTTTTTCTTTCAAGTAAAGGAAAAATTTTCCCCCCCAAAAATATGAAATTAAATTCTGGTTGTGTTAGGACTAGTGAACGATCGTGAACTGAAGGAGGTGTTGTCTTGACATCATCATCATTATCTTGTACAAGTTAGCTGCTAGTTTGACAAAATCTCAATATATGCAAACTTTTCCTCCCTGTGCAGAGTGAAGATTTCCACATATATACGCAGTACTGCACCAACTACCCAAGGTAGGAATTATGAGTTCCCTTTCTTCCTTTGTCCCTTGGCCAGTTCATGTAATGCAAGTTACAGTCTATGCAAAAAAAAAAAAAAGTCAGCTTCTCCCCTTCCCAGATTGGAAGGCAAGTCACAGTAA